>CM039134.1:1643797-2154726 GCA_022036555.1 Microstegium vimineum | reverse complement strand
TGAAGCTTGAGAAAAAATTCCCCCCTCTTCTAGACAAGGAGCTCAAAGCCTCACTAAAAGGGGCAACAAATAAGAAACTTGAAAAGTTTGAGGGGGGCAACACAAAGGCTCCAATCAAAAACCCAACGGGAAAAAAAATTGTTTTAAAAACCAAAGTTAAAATGAACAGGGCCACTTGTGTTTAGCTAATGAATTGCTTTCAAATGATCTTGCAAAAAAAAAAAAAAAAAAAAAAAAAAACACATGTTGCTTTTAAAACCGGGGTTGTTAAATGTGATATGGGCAAATTTCCCTTGTGAGGACTTGCTTGAAAATTTTGCTTGAAAAATGCAAAGTGAAAGGGGCAAGAAGGTATTTGGGCCACAGCATGATACTATGTAAAAATAGGCAAGAAAACTCCAACTCAAGCAAAAAGCTAATCCCCCTAAAGGAAAGGGCAAGCCACTCACTATAAAGTGGGCCCAAAACAAGATGACAAAGATCAAGGGACCTTGATCAAGTCTCCAAAGGGGAAAATGCAAAGTTAAAGGGTTTGAGAAGTTTCAAGCTTAAATGGTTTGGGAAAAGGGTTCCCCAAAGGGGCCAAAACCCTTCAAAGTGAGCTTTTATGAAAAACTATCATAAAGACCGAAAAAGGGCCCCGGAAGGGGGTTTAAAAAGAAAAACCAAAATTTCAAAAGGCCCAAAGGGTCAAATAGAAGCCAAAAACTATTACAAAACGGGGCCCTATGAAAAGAAAAAACCTTTTATACCCCAAAAGCCCAAACCCAAAAAGGGCCCTTTGGGATGTGGGAAAGAGGGCATTTTAAAATCCCAATGCAAGATTTTCCACCCCCAAAGCCCCCCCCAAGCAAAAAGGGCCTTTCGCTCATAATGCACACTTCAAAAACAACAAGGACTCCAAGGGTAGACCCCAAGTTGTTTTTCTCGGTCCGAAGATAAAAGAATAACCCCAAAAAGTGCTATGGTTAAAAAGGGGAGTTGGTGACAAGGCTAGGGGACCTCGCCAAGTGTTTTTTTCCCCCAAAAAAACAAGCTTAACCCAAGTTCTTGTTTTGTAGGGGAACTACAAGCCCGGGTGGAAGTCTTTGGGGTGATTGATAGTGGATGCACTCAACATATGACCGTGACTCCCGGATGTTCACCACACTTGGGGAAAGTTTGTGAAGGGCAAGACAAGATTACCTTTGGGGACAAAAAAAAAGGGAAAAGTGAAAGGGTCTGGGCAAAGTGGAAATTCTAAAAGACAATCAATATCAAATGTCTTGCTAGTACAATCATTGAGTTTTCCCTTTTCCCCCAAAACCCGGTGGAAACTTGTGATCGGGGTTTCCCAAATGTCTCTTCACCCCCAAATAAAGGTTTTGTGTCCAAATTAAAAGATTCACATTGATTTTTAAAAAGGGTTTGGGCCACCAACAAATCTCACTAGTACTTCACCTCAAATGAAGCTATTTTTTGCAACATGTCTTTTTTTCCAAAGAGTTTTTTGGGGTTTGGGCTATGGCATAGAAGATTAGCACATGGGGGAAAATGTCAACTTTAAAGAAGCTTTCAAAAAGGGAAATTTGGGGTTAGAGGGGGAAGGATGGGGTGTTTGAAAAGACAAATTTTGTAGGGCTTGTCAACCCGGAAAGGGCAAGTAGCAAACACTCATCCAACCAAAGCTTTCATGTCAACCTCAAGAGTTTCTAGAGCATACTCCCAGGATCTATTGGACCTACCACCTAGGCTAGCCTTGGAGCAATCTCCTTTTGTTTGGTGTAGTTGATGACACTCCTAGATACACTTGGGTGTTCTTTCGTCAAGACAAGAAGAAACTCATCAATATTCAAGAAGTTTTGCAACTTGAGCCCAAAATGAGATTTGATGGTAGATCAATTAAGAAGATAAGAAGTGACAATGACCGAATTGTAAATACAAGATTGAAGACTATTGTGATGAAGTTGGAATCAAGCATAAGTATCCGCCACCATACTCGTCCCCTACAAATGGTGTAGTAGACAGGAAAACGGACACTTATCACACTTGCAAGATCTAATTCTGGATGAATTAACTCTCCCCGAGAAGTTTTTGGGGCCACCCCCCGGCCGAAGCAATCAAACACCGCATGCTATGTGGCTAACCGCTATTTGTCCAAAAGGCTCTCAAGAAGACCCCCATGAGCCTTGTGAATGAAAAGAAATCGAATATATCCTTTTTCGAGGTTTTGGTTCACAAGTGTACTTCTACAAGAACGCCAACACTTGGCCAAGTTCCAAAGAAATGTGACATTGTGTTCTTTAGTTGGTATTTACTAAATCCAAGGCAGAACCGTGTATTTAACAAAGCCACCGGCTTAAGTTGAAGAAACTTATGACTTGGAGTTTGAGAAACTAATGGCTGCTCAAAAGAGCATGAAAACTTGATGATTAGTGATGAACCCTTGAGGTGAGGCAATGAAGAACATGCCAATTGGTGCTATCAACCCACAAGAGGTGTAAAAGTTGAAGATGAAGAGCAAATTAAGATCCTTCTCCACCTCACAAATAATAAACGCCCAAGTTTGATGAAGGAGATCAAAGTGAGGGAAGCTCAAGAAGACACTCACATCCTCAAGAACAAGCCGAGACCGAAGCAAGCAAGGTAAGCACCCAGCAACTGCCTCCCCAAGAACAATAAAGATCTACACCTATGCGATCAGCACATCCCTCAAGACTTATCATAGGGAGTCCTCATCAAGGGGGGTAACAACCTCGACTAACTTGCTTCTTATTAATGTTGATCACACCTTTTGTTTCCTTTTGTTGAGCCCCTAGTGTGGAGATGCACTTGCGAGCCGGATTGGGTTGAACCCATGCACGAAGAATTGAACAACTTCACCCGGAACCGAAGTGTGGACACTAGTGGAAAAGCCCAAAGAGCAGAATCATTGGCACCAAGTGGGTGTTTAGGATCAAGCCAAGATGGATCAAGGGCGTGGTTGTGAAAGAACAAGCTAGATGTGCAAAGGGGTTCTCCCAAGTTGAAAGGCTTGGATTTTGGAGAAGACGTTTTGCACCGTTGCTAGACTAGAAGCCATTCGTATCCTTTTGGCCATCAATGCTTCAAACATAAAATGATAATTTCAAATGGATTATGAAGAGTGCTTTCTTAAATGTTTCATTAATGAACTTGTTTTGTCTCACTACCTGCCGGTTTTGAAGACACCAATTGTCCTAATGCATGTGTATAGGTTGTCCTAAGGCACTCTATGGATTGAAGCAAGCTCCAGAGCTTGGATGAGAGCTAAGGACCTTCCTACTCAAGAAGGGCTCAAGATCGGGAAAGTGGATACCACACTCTTCAACCAAGGGCTAGATGGAGAGACTTTTTGCCAAGTATTATGTCGATGACAGAGCATATTTGTCAACAAACCAAGGTCATAGCAAGGAATTTTGGTGCATTGATGTCCAAGAGTTCGAGATTCATGATTGGCGAGCTAACCTACTTCCTAAGGCTTCCAAGTAAGCAATTGAGGGAGGGCATCCTTCAGATCCTCAAGAGAAGTACACTTATGATGTGCTCCAAGAAATTCTAATGGAGGATTGCAAGCCTATCAAGACCCCATATGCTACTAATGGGCATCTCGATCATCGATGAAGAGTAAACCGACGAACCAAACTCTTTATCTTCTATGATCGGTAGTTTACATTACCTCACCTGCTTCTAGGTAGATTATCATGTTTTGGGTGTGTATGTTGCTAAGTTCAAGCAACCCTAAGGAGTCACATCTTTGTGCGGTAAAAAATCCTAGGTACGTAAGGGCACACCCTAGCATGGGCGTCTGGTAGCCCAAAGGAAGCTCCCTTCTTCCATCTAGTTGGCTATTTCGATTCGGATACCGCCGGGTTAAGGTTGATAGGAAATACCTCCGGTGGGTGCCACTCTAGGAAGATCAATTGTTTCTTGGCCTCAAGAACAAATAGTGTGGCATTGTCAACCGCCCGAGGCGGAATACAGCCACAACAAGAGTATCGGGGGGTGGGGGGGGGGAATTTGCGTTTTGATAATGGGAAAGCCCTGAGACGACTCTTTGATGTGACGGGGGGGGGGGGGGGGGGGGGACGGGTCTGATTGGGTGTTTTTATTTTTAATAGTGGGTTTAGGTAGGAGGGAGGGGGTTTGCCCGTTAACGTGAATTCAAAACTTCTTCTAGCCCTTGCGCGAGAAAATAGCACATAATAGTCGCTATCACTTCTTTGAGATCAATTGGGCTAGTGAAAGATAGAACACTTTTGGATTAAGAGCGAAGAGCAATTGCGGAGACTCATTATTCCTCATAAGAGAAACACCTTTTTAGGTTAGAACGAGTTTAAATGTGCTTGATCACTCTAATGCACGAATAAGATGACCGGTGGAACCATCATTCAGATGTATATATATTCAATGTGGAATATTATTGCACATAGCGTGCTAACGCGTAAGATAACCAGCCCTCAAAGCTGTGGACAAAGCTTAACCGTGGTTTAAACTGCAGCAACCCTAAGTTTCACTGGTTGATTGCATTAAGCATATGCATGTGATTTGTTTGCCCTTCTCTTTGTTTATTTCTTGACATACCCTATGAAGTCCACTAGGGGGAGCATTCCAAGCTCAAGCACCATTACCCCTATGTGGCCATATGATGTCTCCTTGGCGCTTCCCATGCGAAGATTTTAGCTAAAAACTAAATTTAGCCGAATGGCAAAATATTGAAAGGAGTGTTTGAGAGATGGGTCTCATATCAAGTCTATATCAAGTGTTTTTTGATCTTATTGGATTGGAAACTTGGTGGGAGAAAAGACCAAAAAGAAAAATTTGAAAAATTCTAGTTTGAAGGCGTCGGACGCTGCCGACGACCTCGGGTCAATGGCTCACGTCCGTCACGCGATCGTCCAAGATCAAAGTTGCCCGCTAAAAGGGCGACGACGCTCTCCCAAGCGTCCGTCGCGGTCAATAGCGACAGGGGTTCATAAAAAAAAATCCCCGCTCTGTAAACCCGACGGACGTTGCATTCTGACGCTCCCCCGAGCCGTCAGTCGCATACACGACCGGTGCGTCCGTCGCTCAAAAACTACATCAATCCGCGTCGGAGCGTCCGTCGCGAACCATTATTCGCGAATTTTTTTTTTTGAAAACGCCCGATCTCTTCCTCTGTCCCTCGCTCGATCTATTTCCGCCGCCTGCGGCCTCTAACCAAACCTAGCCACCCGTGTGTGCTCGCCGTTGAGCAATCCGAGCACTCCCCTCGCTCCGGTGAGCCTCCTCCGTCCATCACCAGCGCCGTCCCGGGGGGCCCCCCCCCTCCCCCAGCCCCACCCTGCCCTTGCCCGCCATCTCGCGCCTTTCTGCAACTACGCCGCCACCCTCCGCACCGTCCTCTCCCCTTGCGCCAACCATGGCTCCACCCAGCACCAATGCCAACCATCCTGCCAGCCTTTGCCCTAGCCGCAAGCCCCTCTTCCTCAGCCTCCCCCTTCGATTCCTGCTAGAGTCCAATTAGGACTCTGTGTGCCAGCAAGCTCGCTTCTAGGACTCTGCTCAATCGAATCCGAATTGCGTGCTAGGTGAAGTTTCCACCCGAAACCGCCTATCTAGTTTTTGCAATTCACCTCACCAATTCTACTTCACATCCTACAACCCTTTGCTTGTTTAGATGCAAGATTTGCGTTTGCGGTGATTCGAACGAGATCTTTTCTCTGCTCTCTTTTGTCAGTAAGGTCGAGGTATGAATATGGCAGTAATCATCAATTTTGTTCTTCCTTTTCATGCTTCTAATAGATCCATTACTCTAGTTATTGCTTAGTGGTTTATATATCTCGATCATACCTCTGACGAGCAGGTCAGTTTCTGTTGGATCAGATTGATCAGAGAATCAAACAGTGGCCATGGACAGACAACAGGGAAAAGCCAGCAGTAAACAGGGAGGCTGGAGGGTGGGCAGAAGGCCGGTCGGGGCAGGGGGACAGGTGGCCAGGGGGGGCCTCGGCTGCCTAGCAGGGTCGGAAGGGTGGGGGGATTGGGAAGTGGGTGGGTGATTATGGGGGTGTGGAATGGTGGTGGGGTAAACTATACATAAATAAGGGGTAGAGGATGATTGGGAGGGATAGGGTGGTGATTTGGTTGAGATATATTTGTTGATTAAATGGAAAGGCCAGAGGGGGTCCCTCAAAATACTACACGCCACCCTACTGAACCGCGGGGTAGGCTAGCAGTTGGAGCGACGCCGAAGCGCAAGAAGCCACGATGGTATCCCAAGGCTCGGACTTGCTGCTCTAGCAGTGGCAGAAGGACAGCCGAGAGAGCCGTGCGAGGAAACGCCGCCCTTGACTCTGGACCTCACCGGGAGCGCGTCGTAGTCCCCGCCAACACTCCAGAGCGGTGGACCCGCGAGGGGCGTTCGTAAAGCAGTGGCAGCTCTTACAGTCTACACGACGACCACAAGCCGCGGCCACTCTACTATGGAGAGCTATACCTCGAGTTTCTCTTTCCCGAGCGCATGTGCACACCTAGCTCTCACAGCCCCGGCGTCCCAGACCCCGTGAGGCACAAGGTCCAGGACACTTACAACGAAGCTAGTTTCCAGCTGCCTCTCGATTGTCGACTTCCAGTCCGGTTGCCTACCTCAAGGGACCCCCCGTCTGGACTGATTCCTATACTACAGTGCTCGAGACTTTCTACAGACATACACGTGACACCGATGCTCCTCTTCAGGCCCACAGGGTGTGCCCATACCTCAGATTGAGGGGGTCGGATGGTCCAGAGGTATCCTGCAAGCACTCCTCCAGTAACATCCAGGATTGACAGACTTAATGGCACCCTCAGGGGCATATCAAAGGAGTGGGTTACCAGTTCGTAAACGCCTCTCTGTGGATCTCACCTGACACGAGTTCTTGCACTAACATAACAAATAAACCAAACAAAATCGCTTACCAGGGACTGATTTCAGGGTTACGCTCCAGATTCAGAGAGCTATTTCACCTCGGACTGCACCTACCAGGATCCAAAGTCTCTCTGCTATGCGGGAATGCAGGAGGCCCTAACCCTCCCGACCTCAACGATGTATAGTACCATCCACAGACTTTCGTGAGGCCGTCTTCAGCCGCCGTCACTGAGGTTTTCGAGCCGTACCCACGAGACCTCACTCCTTGGCTCAGATCCTCCACGAGGTTCTTAGACGGACTATTCTACCCTCAGATTGGAGCTAGGGCAAGAGTCTATCACCGTCCGCCTTCAGCGTTTGGCTCCTAGCTCACAGTTGTCAGGAAAGAGCAGTTCGACCCTCTGGATTGATAGTTGACGAGCTCGAGGATATCATAGCTGCTAAGTTCAGAGTCATGGCAGCTACAGTTCGCTCATTGGATCTCATATATTGATATTGCCAAGACTGGTTCAGGTGTTATGAGAGTCACACTTACGTGGTCACTACAGAGTTCCATCTACGTGATGACTAAGCTTGTGGCCATAGACATGCCTCGCCCCACAGTCAGAGCCACAGACCAGGCACCAGGCAGGCCGGAGTGCCACCAACAGTCCCCGAGGCCACAGATGCGACAGTTGAGCAGATTGCTAGGCAGAGCGAGCAAGATTTTGGATGCCGAGATCAGATACACCTGCAGGACATCTTATGAGAGGACTCGACTCTGACAGCTCTGACTAGGACTTACCAGCCCGTGCACGATGATTCACCGATGACACAGACCCACAGAGGCTGTGGTCCAAGACACAGCTGCAGCAGCTCCCCTCCACTAGCCAGGCTCCAGTTCCTCAGAAGGATACCTTGCTCACAACTATACTCTCGAGGATATGCAGGAGGAGCAGTCCTCCGCCAGGCAGAGGACATAAAGAGACGACAGGCTGCAGATCTACGGACTCACTGAGCCAGCTGCCCCCCAAGCTCAATCTCAGACCCCACATGCTAGGTAGGATGAGTTCCAGCGCCAGTTTCCAGCCTATCACTGCACAGGCAGAGATCCAGAAGACTCAGACTCTTCTACTGGAGCGGCTTCTGGCCTCTAGATAGCTCCGGGCCGACCTCCACCCAAACCTTTTCAGTGCCTGCCTTCTCTCAGCACAACATGTTTCCCTCTCTCCGCACCCCAAAGCCTCCAGTAGTTGTGGTGCCAACTCCAGCGTTACCGTTCCAGAAGGACACAGAGTCAGGCACCAGCTACACCTCCGTTCCTTCCACCGCAAGCTTCTTCCTGTGTACCAGACTCCGAGGACCCAGGTGTCCCTCATTTGGATAACTTCAACCGGAGAGTTCCAGACAGATTCACTCCTACACCCGGGGAACTACTCTAGCAGAGCCTCGAGAGATCTATCCGCTTCATACCTTGAGATCAACGGAGAAGACTCCCTAGGAGCAACCTTCACAGGCCACACCAGACTCCCATAGACCGCAGTGGATCCCTCCGGCCAACAGGCACTCACCATCACTTCCAGTTGCATCGTCGAGATCGCAACTGAGCAGTCGGCACAGACAGTCATCACACCTCCAGCTACGTTCAGAATAAGATGCCATATCATTAGCAGATGAGTGACGTGTCAGTGTCCTCTCCACGGTTCAGAACTCATCGGCAGAGGTTTCAGCGCAGTGTTCCCGAGTGGCACTAGCATGACTAACCGTCCCCCTCAAGCCTCGAGTTTTTCTCACTCGTCGGGCTCCCAGGCCCGCTTCTACTGAGGTAGGACCGTCAGAGCACCAACAGAGCCTCACGGGAGTCAGTTGAGAACCAGCAAGCCCAGAGTGCCAGTGACAGCTTCAGAGACCACCCCAGTTGCAACCTACACCGGCAGAGACCGGTCAATGAGTCAGACGTGTCCGATCTTCAGGAACTTCATCATGTTGGATCGCAAGCTTGCCGCTAACTCTCGCCTTCTTCTCCAGCCCCAGAACCCTCGTTGTTTTTGGTGCTAGACGCCAAAGGGGAGAAGAGGGTCGAGTATAGAGATAGGGGGAAGGGATTTGGATCTTTGTAATTTATTTTCCTCCCCATACTCTTTCATCATGTCTCTTTTTATGCATTTGTCTATATGTTGATATGATGATGGTTCGATGTATATATATGGTTGCATTGTTCAAACTCTTGTTTATCTCTAATATATCTTGTGATTGTCTTATGGTTTCATGATAATAGCTAGCTTTGTGCTTTAACGATATTTTAAGCTTCCGCGCTTTACTCCGAACCATCCTTTGAAATTTCATGAGGTCCTAAGCATTCTCTTCATATCATGAGTACCAATGTTTGTGATTTGGGCTTGGATGAGCAAGTAATGCTTCATTACAATCTTACTACACCCTTGCCTTCAACCATTCCAAGTCCACCTTGAATCTGACCAAAACACTTATCCATACTCGAGTTCTATTGTCCGTCAATCCACCAAAAAAAGGGGATTGAAGAATCATGGCCCTAGGTTGGTTTCGTGATGAACGACAATGGGATTTATTATGCTAACGTGTGTTTTTGCAGAGGCTAATGCGTAGCTTTAGACTTAGTGAATCAAGAGAATGGGCGCTAATGGTGGTCATCAAGATTAGCCCCAAGATGAATATCGTTTCTTTTGAGAACATGATGAAGAACCCTAAATGATAGGCTAAGTGCCATATAGGAATGAAGCACTTAGAATTAGATAGGCTTCTCTTTTACCTTTGACCTTAGACTATTAAAGGGGTTAGATTATAGCTGACGTAGGATAGCTTTCAGTTTAGTGTGTGCACACTTAAACTTCCTTAGCTCTAAGCAAGCTATGGTGACCGTAAGATAGCCTAGAAACAACTTTCCATATTCATCGCGAACGAAAAACGAGTTGTCAAAATCAGTTTTCTGGGCGTCGGACGCATCCGCAAGGGACGCCAGACGCTGTCCTCCGCGTCCGGTACAAAGGCCCGCCGGACCGCTGGGTAATTGAGCTCCACAGCGTCCGTCGGCCATTCCAGGAGAGGTTTGTTTATGGCTAAGGTTTTTCAGGTGCGTCGGACGCTGTCCGTACGCCAGGCGTCGGACGCTGGAAGAGCGTCCGTCGACCTTCCAGAGAGGGTGTTTTTCCAACCCTAGCCAGAACTCAGCGCGACGCTGTGGCTGAGCGTCCGTCGCCCTTGACGAGCGTCCGTCGCTGGGAATAGTGTGTCCATAACTAGCCCCCCCCGTTAGACAAGGCGTCCGGACCGTCCGTCGCCTAGGCGTCAGAGCGTACCGTCGCCTCAATTATGAACAAAACTAAGCCGTTGGCATGCACGGAGCGTCCCTTCGCCTAGTCGACGGAGCTCCTCGCCAACTTAAATTGGCCAACCCGAAGATAGTTTTCAGAGGTCCTATTTATATGCCCCTCCCACTTCTGCTCCCGCCTTGCCTTTGCTCATTTGAGTGCTGAGTTTGTTGAGAAGTTGGGAAGAAGTAGCAAGACCCTAAGAGAGAGAGGATTCGGCGAATCCATCCATCCTCTCCTATTCATTCCAAGAGTTCAAGTGTGCATCCTCTAGTGTAAGCTTGAGTGAGTCAATACGAAGATCGACGGCTTGTTACGCCTTGGTGATCGACATCCACCTAGACGGTCCGGTGTGCTCCGAGGAAGGTGATCGCCGGCAGATTGTCGGCGCCCGTCTCCATCGACGTGTGTGATCGTTTGTGGCGAATCACCGATGCCGGAGTGGCAAGAATCAGCCCGTAGAGAGCACTCATCCTTGCGCGGGATAAGGGAGCTATACCTTGCGTGGTGCTCCAAACGAGGTATAGGGGGAGTGGTCGACATCCCATTCATCCTCTGGACCCTCGATACATCGGCAAAACAGCGCCGTGTCAAGCATCTCTTTCCCTAGCTCTTTATTACCGCATTACTTATCCCGCTCTTGTCTTTTAATATCATACTAAATTGTTAGGAATTTTTCGCTTTCCATTGCCTGTTTACCGCTTTCTAGCTAGAAACACAAGCGGGTAGGTCACTAGGGGTTTAATTGGCTCTTATAGGTTTTAATTCTTGTTTAGAAATTAAAAAGAGCCCAATCATTCCCATCACCCCCCTCTGGCATCTTGATCCTGTCAGATCATCCTTATTTGGGACGGCAGGAAGTAACATACTACCTCTATCTCTCATTGGTGTCGGGTCGCAAGCTCGAGTTAATTTATAAAAAATACATAAAAATACGTAAATAAATTTATTAAAAAACTAATTCAAAGATTTTTTTAAAATCATACTAATTAATATATTGTATATAGTAAGATGTTTTAATTTATTTCAATTAAATTATATTTTAAAAAAATGAAAATGACAAATATTGAGACAGTGTCAAGTGTCATAGCACTAGGCAAACTCATGGTTCATTTTCACGAGCCAATATTGCCACAAACTCATTTATATTCCGACCAATGCTCATTGGTTTGAGGAGATCACTGAGTACATACTACTATCAGTTATCTTGCTCGCTTCTTTCTCACTGAGACCTACCTTTTCCATACCAATACGCTCATTGAACCAGCTTCTAGCCTATACCAATACGTGAGAGCCAGCACTGTTGGTGCAAACATTGGACGTGCAGCATTCCTTGCACTGCGCCGGTGCCTCCTCGCCCTGTCCTCGTCCTCTCCACCGGGAGGAAGGACAGACGTCGGGGCGGTGGCATGGCAACGGTAGCCCCGTCGCCTCACGGCCTTCCTATCCTAGCGCCTCCGTCTACGGCCGTGACGTGGCCTTCGTCCCCTACGGCGAGCAAACAGGCGCCAGGGCCGCCGCGTCTGCGTGCTCCACCTCCTTCAGCCAGCGCCGCGTCAGCTTACCCGTCCGCCACGCACGGGACAGAGAGTCGCCGCGATCTCGCCCCGCGTCCCGCGAACGCCCGACCGCCGATGCTGTGAACCCACCACCCAAATCATCTCCTACACCAAACGTCATCATCTCCCGCGCCGCGCTCCGGCGACGCGGTGACAGAGGTGGGAGCTACTAACGACGGGGCCCGACGCGGCGAGAGGCTCACGAAGCTGTTCGCCGACTCGAGGGAATCCTGGGGACCGGCACATGGGGACTTCGTGCCCTGTGCTGGCGTGGGTCACGCGCTCATGGGGCTGGACGCCAAGCCACGCGCACGTCTCGCGGAGGATGGACGCCTTCCTCGTGGGTCTTACGCGGACCCACCGCCAGAGCGCCGTGGCGGCCACCCGTGACGGGGTGGCGAACGATCACCGTGGACTTCGTCCGAAGTGCTCTTGGACTGAACGAGCCGAAGGCGGACGGACCGCCGGTGGAGCCAAGTTCGACGACGTGGCCATAAAGGGCATTATCCCTGGTATACCAACGTGGTGTCGGCACTCAGGCACCTAAGCAATTTTTTTGTTCATGTTTACCCTGCTCGAATTTTTGGCATAGTAATGCAATTACATGCAGGACAGTCGCCGCCGCGACGGACACGACGTACACGACTCTGTATGGCCATGGCCGGAGCTCATCAACCACCCACACGAGAATGCGCAAGGTCCAGAACGAATTCCGCGGTGTCGTCGCCGGCGGGACCGCGTCACGGAGGACCACCCCGAAGATGATCTACCTCAGGTGCTGTGATCAAGGATCGCCCGGCTACGGACGCGCTGCCCCGCTCCTGCTGCCGCCGTGAGACGATGGAAGACACGGACTGCTCGGCTAATACCACGTCCCAGCGGGCGCCCCCTCGCGTCAATCGTCAACGCCATGGGCCATCGCGCGGGACCCCGCGGCGTGGGAGCGCGGCCGACGAGTTCATGCTCGGAGCGGTGTCGCCGGCGACGACCTCACGGCGGCGGACTACTTTGCTCGGCGGCAGGACTAATCGGTTCGTGCCGTTTTGGGGCTGGGAGAGAGGGTGCCGCTGGGGGTGGGGGTTGCTGTGCCGACCAAATGGAGCTCGCGCGGGCGAGGCTGCTGTATCACTTTGACTGGGAAGCTCCGGCTGGAGGGCCGTCGAAGCTGGAGATGGACTCGAAGCTCACGGGCGGTCGTGCGCTCAAGGGCGTACCTGTGATGTTGCTAAGCCGAGGGTGCCAGTCAGTAATATACAGTAATAATAGATCATCATCATGTCTTTGTTGGTAGTGAGTCGTGAGTTTAGTTGCATTATGCGTAATTAAGTTTGATATTAGTTCGCACATAAAAAAGTGGGTAAATGTACAAGATCTAGATCAGTTTATGATGGTTCTTTAGAATGTTGTTATTTTTTCTAGATTCAAATTTACGATGGTTCTTTAGTATTGCTTCTGTTTCTTATATGCTTCTCCCTCAAGAAATTCTATTTTCCTTTTCTACCGTGGTCAAAGGATATGGGTATTTCCAAAAAATTGGTTGTAAACCACCAAACACAAAAGCAAAGGAAAAATCTAGGCGAACAGTGCCACCATATGTGAATGCATACTCCACACATTGACGTACTGAGCACGCAAAGAAGGACTGGGGTAAGTTCTTTTGCAGTGCCAGAAGGCACACGACTCACCCCTTTCCAATTTCTCTTTTTAAGGTTATCTTTTGGTTAGAATTACATCTGCATCACCAGTCACATGAAATGTTTTATTTCAGAGGCAACTTCGTCTTCATAATTGTTAATTTATTAATACCAACCATTATAACGGGGAGTTTAGATATCTGGACGACAGAACTTTACTGAAAAATCTCAGATATGTCCCATATCCCAATTAGGGGTATCTCTTTCCTCATTGGGGGGTTTTATATTTGAAGAGGAGATCATTGAGATGCTGCTACTCCTGCAGTCCCATCATCTAGTTCAGATTTCACTTTTTCCTTTGCTTGAACTCATGCAATGAACAATTTTAATTGACATTGACTTCATAAATTCTGTGAAATTTTACTTTAAGTGCAATATTTCCACACCAAAAATCCACCAAAAGTCAGTTGAATTTTCCCATTGCATATTTCATGGTCCTGCTCCTTTAGTAAATTGTTATTTTGATAAATCTTCCACACAGGGGAATTGGACTGTTTGTATTTTATTTGGTAAGGCATTTTGTTTTGTCCCACATATTTTTTTCCTTACAATTATGGCCAATACCTGCCATTTTCAATTTCCACCAGCATTTACATAAGAGGTTTATATTACATCTTTCTTACTTTTTTAACACACATCCCCTCTTGAATCTTTCATATGTACTGTTGTAATGTTATGCTACTCTTTTCTTCCTATTTACATCTCATAGCAGAGTTCTTACTTTCTCGTATGTGGTACCTTTTGGATTTTATTATTTGCAGGTCTTGAATTTCTTCAGTTCCATTGATTGGCCTTGCCTGATGTCCACACTGAAAACTATTGTTGGTGTTCCTGCGATGAAACTTTAAAGAATGGAGATTCTTTTTCTGGGGAATATTGGGAAAAGCAATTTGGAACATAGATGTAACTTAAATCCATTGGAATATTTCACAACAATGTCCCTGACCATCTTCTGACAGCACCAGACAAGCAAAGATAGAAGAGCTCTTGACTATAAAATTACCAACACTTCAAAGTCATTCTTGAGGCAATGATCAGAAGGTTGTGTTTGGACAATGAAGACTGTCACACCCACTTTGAAGGATAAAATGAATATGAATAACTCATGTGTGCCCAGAAATCAATCACACACATAAGCGACAAATCTTTAATAGTACCAATCACTGAGTGCTTATTACATATCGATATATTTAGAATAACTTAATAGCGAATATTAAAGATAACTCTCGCGACGAAGCGCCACTTTAAACAGGGAACAGCCGACTTGGTTGACCACTTAGCCTAGTACTCTCCTCCGGTAGTCTTCATAGCCCATTGAAGGGTTTGAGAAAGCAAAGTGAGCACTATACGTACACAACAAGAGTAACAAGGGTTATGAAAGCTCAAAAGGGTTGACACTGACGTACTCTCTAGCGGTTGCTTTAAACTGGGTCAAATTTTAACCAACACTTAGCTTAATTAATACATAACCCATTTATAACCACATGTTAAGAGTAAATAAACCTTCTTATCAATTAAACAACATGATTATTCTACACTGTGAGTTTTCAGGCCGCCTCGAACCGGGAAGCACGGCTATCATGATAGATTTTACACCTCTATAGAGGTTATACACTTTACCCACAAAGCCATTTACCCTATGCCCGGGATAGCTAGTGCCCATAACACTGCCGAGGTGAGCGTCAGGGAACACTATGAATCTTCAAAAGCTCTTTCAAAGGCTATGGTATAGATTCTAATAGTATCAAAATTAGACACATGCAATAATGACTAGATTTGAATTATGGTGAATAGAGTAACAAGGATGATCCCAATGTTAAACTTGCCTTGATTCCAAAGCTCTTGGTGATCCTAGTCTGCTGCATAAGAACCCTTGTCAACTCGAAGATCTCACACGCTGTACTCAATCAACATCCATACGCAATCATCCAACAATCAAGATCAGAACTTACACCATAAAACAATAAAGAGACTTGAAAAGGTTATAAAAGACAGATCTATACTTTACTACGATCACAAAGACACGAGAACCACGCTAATCGGATCTAAAACGAAGAAGTAGAAGATTTAACGAGATTTTGAAAAGGGCAAGTTATACGTTAGCAAAGTAATTTTTCTCTGATTTTCAAAAGTAATTAATCATAGGTGAAACCTATACCTACTGGATAAGCATGAAAATACGGATGCTAACGCAACTCGAACGGGTCGTTTTGGAGTTAAACGAAGAAAAATATAAGCATATGAAGTTAGAGGCAAAAGGGGAGAATTAGGGTTTTAATTTATTGTACGAATGAAACACCAGAATAAAAGGAATACGTTTTCCCGTGAGAAAACCATTGCTGGATGGCGCTTTGGACTGCGTTTAGAAGGGAGATAAGCAGGGACTTAGCAAATAAACCAGAGCGAATGGGGGGGACAAGGGGTAAGGGGAATCTGAGGCCGTCGGATTAGAATGGTTGGATCGGATTGAAGACCCAAGGGAGAGATAGAGGGAGGAGGCGGGCGGCGCTGTGGCCGGACAGCGGCGGCACGGCGGCTGCCATTCCGCCGCCGTGCTCAAATATTAGAGCCTCGTCGCGTAGGTCGTATGGGCGCGATCTGTGCACCAAAATCAAATCCGAGCACACTGGGAGACAGAGGAGAGACGGCGAACTCGTTCTAAGCCACAGCAAGACACCTCGGAACGAACATAGCTCGGCTCGACGGCGCGAACAGCGCGGCGCGCCTCGTGGGCGGCGGCGGGTCGAAATAGGCCAAGGGAGGGGAGAAAAGGGGAGATGGCGTGTCCGGTAACGCACAGCGAAGCTTCTGCGCGCGTGGCGAAGCGCTAAGAGACGGCCGACGATGAGCCGAACGGCTTTGCACGGCGAGCAGAGAGGCGGCAACGGTGGCGCTGCTCTTGCGTGCGGAGCGGTGCGAGCATTGGGGAGATGCGGCGCTGGGGCGCGCCTATATTTAGGACCAGAGGGGAGAGTCCGTCGGGTACAGAAGCGGGGAAACCACGTCGGGCGGTTGCGCCAGGTCGCGTCGCGGCGCGGCGCGGGACATTGTCCGGGTCCGGACACGAGGAGTGAGAGGGTAAAGATGACAGCGCGGGACCGGCATGTCGGGAAAGAGAAAGAGATCAATGAGAACGCCGACAAGGTGGTCACAGGTCAAGGCGTGCGCGCGCGCAGAGCGAGAGAGGGCGCGTGTGGAAGCGCTCGACGATAGGCGGAGCCTGGTGATCAGGCGTGCGGGGGAGAGAGGGGGAAGTGGCCGGGGCCGGACTGCCGTGGTTGCGGCAGGCCGCCCAATAGGAAAGGAAAGAAGAGAGGGAGGGGGAAACTTTTGCCCGCCTATGGGGCTCTTGGGCCAGAAAGAGAGAGGGGTGAGGTTTTCTTTTTTCATTTATTTTTTCAGAATTGTTTTGCAATTTGAATTTCAAAATGAATTTTGAAATTCTTTTTCCCAAATTGGTGCAATGCCTCACAACCCAAAAAAATGCAAGAACATGCAATGCGTCTAACCCATGTGAAACCCTAACATGAGATTTAATTTAAGTTTTATAATATTTATTCTGATGCTTCACATAAAAGATTATGAAATTAAACCAAATAAACTCAAAATTCAAAATCTGTTTTCTAATTCAAAATTTTTAGGGTGTTACATAGACATTTACTAGATGATTTGCTTTGGCAACTTCGAACAAATATGAGAAGGTTGATGATGCTTTAAATGATTAGAGTTTTATAATTGAAGAAATCCTCAAAGAAACCGTGACTGCCTTCATCCCCCTTTTCATTAAGCTGCACCTCGGCCCTCAAATATCACGATAGTTAAGAATGATAGTACATAACACAAATGGGGAGGAAAGGGTGAAGAAAAATAGGACCTTCACTATGCTACTAAAGAATAATTTACTCTACTCTATCATGACTTGAAGAGTGGAGACCTATGGGTATTTATAAGGTGGAGATAGATCCGGGGCTACTTTACTCCAGCGCCACGTTAGCGACCCGGAGACCTCCATTCTCCTTGCTTGGATCAAACCGTCATTAAAGGGAAGGATGGGATGGCATTGAGCTAGCATTGAGGCTTGTAATAGGCCGGTGAGTGCACAGGACCCTGAAGGCCCCCTAGGGGGGTCAGCCGACCCCCATGGCATGTGGAGAACCCTCCCACCTTCTTCTAGAAGTGTCCCCCACATGTATAGAAGGGTGTGGTACAAGACTGTACATCGACTGGCTGTCTCCTCACTAGATCTCTTTGTTGCCACACATGATCCATGTGACTTTCATCTTGAAACCGTCCATAGAAAACACAAAGTTGATATGAAGGTTGGAATTAACTCTGAGATGGTTCTCTTGGATTTGACACCTGGAGGGCTTTCGGAGGGCCCTTAGAGGGGTTGTCTGACCCCATAATGGGTCCTTCCAGGCTTGATTTGGGTCCATAATGTTTACTCCTACAAAACATAGCTCAAGGTACATGTGGAACCTATTATTGATGAAGTATGTCTTGTTATGTTGCTTTTCCTTTGAATTTTAATCATGTTGATGGTGTTTTTGGGAATATAATTTTAAGGGCCTTATCCCACCGTCATCAAGACCCCTCATACTTAAGTCTTTTTTGCTCGTCCTCGTAGTATAGGTTTTGTGAGAAATATAACATAATCATAACATCACAAGATATAAAGCAAACTCTAAGGTCACGTCAAGACATTTCATATTACCAGTGGATATGTGCATTGCTAACTTATATCTCTTTAAAGTTTAGAAATGAAACAATTCCTCAAAGAAAAACATGTTGAATGGCTTATCAACCACTGAAATAATGTTTTTTTCTCTCACAAAAAAAACAAACCAAAAACGGTATAGCCGCCGAAACGATCAGAACGAAGTCATCTCCTAGTTTTCATATTCTAGTACTTTGCACGTTTTTGAAGAAGTTTTTAAAAAGAAAGCCACATAGATCACTCTTACCCCTCAAATAGTACTCTCTTACTCGCTTAGTAGTGTAGGATTCCTCAGCAAGGCATAGAATAGGTTCCTGCTGTGTTTCATCCTACTTCTAATTGCTCTATTTGGAGTATGGGTGGGTTATTGTCTACATATATTTTTCAATGTCAATATCATAATGTCTCCTGAAGAACCAAACATAAGAAAAAGAACCTAATTCGAGAACTCAGCTGATAAATGTATTGAAGACTACATGTTTTGCATGCTTAAATATCACGAGTAGCCTTAGTAATGTATAAATTACTCCTAAACAACACCATGAAAACCTTGCACAGTATATCGATTAACATAAACATCTTAAAATGTTTGCCTTTAAAAATCACCATAATAAAATGGGCATTCTAAAGGTCCACATGTACAAATCGATAACAAAGACCATATCAAAGTCCAACGACAGATTAAGAGGCCCCGACTTTAGAACTAGCTATATAAAAAAAATCATAACTTTTTTCTATATTCACCTTGGATGAAAAACAAACATGTATATCAAAATTATAGCTTCATTCGACGTGATTACATCTTGTAGTTAAGAATATTGTTATTTAAAACATTTAGAGTCTCCAATAGTAGTTTTAATTCTCAGTTTTAAAAATTTTAAATTTTTTCAAAACAACCTCAATCACGTGACCGGCTGATCTAAAAGTTTATTATTGATATGTTTATTTATTTACAGTTATTAGAAGCGTTAAAGTATTTGTTTTGACTTTATTTAGTTTGAGAGTGAAATTTTTTGAAAATTTTTTCAAATAATCTGGGTAAGAGATACGTCACATATCAAATTGCAGTATTTAACAAGATTTTAAAACTTTGTAGTTTGGAACATTTTATTTGAGTTAGTTTAGTACATATCCATACAAGATTGTTATAAAATCTCTCACAAATGAATATGCAGTTCAACTGGTAGAAGTTCTTTCTTGTATGTGTTGGGAAAAAAAATCTTGAGTTTGAATCGGAAGATACTTTTTTTCTCCAACAACTTCGCGAAGATATTTCATCACTTTGGAGTGGGGCTCTAAATCTGTTGTGGACTGTAGCGTAGTCCATCGTACTCCATACTTGTCCCCATGTGATTTTGGCAGCGTTCATAAGGTGCCATGTCCATTTTCCATAACGGATAGATCTGCAGTTAGCATCATGAGGTCCTGAATATGAACAAAGCGGCGGTGTTTGTATTATATGTACTATTTTTAGATCATGTCTTATCTATCCACAAAGTGCCCGGGGAAGAAACGGATTTGCACTTTACACGCGCCGGCATAACGCGCATTGTTGCTCGCCATAGTACATTAGATGCCCCTTCGTCAGTGCAACGAATTGGTACAACAGCGCCTGTGCCCCTCACAGGACATTGACGTCTCACCGTTTCTTGCTCCGGGTGGCTCATTGCGCCCTCTCCCTCCTGCTTCTGATCGCCTTGAGGAAGTCGTTCGCAGAACAGAACCGCGGAGATGCCCGGCGTCGTCTACCTCCGATCGCCGCCGGGGTGGGGGGGGGGGGGGGGGGGGGGGGGGGGGGGGTGGGGGTGTGTTTTGGGGTGGGGGGGAGGGGGGGGGGGTGGGGGGGGGGGATGGGGGGGGGGGGGGGGGGGGGGGGAAAATGGGGGGGTGGGTGTGGGTTGGTTTTGGGGGGGGGTGGGGGGGGGGGGGGGTGTGGGGGTGGGGGTGGGTGGGGGGGGTGGGGGGGGTGGTGGGTTTGGGGGGGGGGGGTGGGGAGGTTGGTTGTTTATTTGGTGTGTGGGGTGGGGGTGTTTGGTGGGGGTTAGGGGGGGGTTTCGCGGACACGCACGACGTGAAGACGATCGACGCCAGACAACTTGCTCGGCAGACTCAGGTTCGTCAAGCCGTTCTGAGCAGGTGCCCCGGTGTCGGTTTCGCCCTCGCCGGCGCCGCGCCGGGCTGGAGCTGGCGCTGGCGAGCCTGCTGCTGGACCTCTTCACTGGGCGCGGCAGCCCGGCGGGGCGTCCAAGTGAGATGGACGAGACACAAGGGTCTTTCGGTGTGGCTAAGACAACCTTGCATTTGACTGCTAAGCCCAAGTGCCATGTCTCCTCTGTAAAACATCACCGATCCCTGTTTCGCGGTAGATTTCCAATTGCCATGCTTGTTCTGTGGTTGAACGTAATGGTCAACTCCCTCTAATGAAAAATAATACCCTAACCCCTATCGCGCACCTAGTTATTTTGGATGCAACAGGTAACTTTCCATTTCCCAAGCAATGTCGCTCCTTTTATATTTTTCTGGTTCATCACCCCTGCTTAAGAAAACTACGGCGAACGCGACAGCGACCGAGTTCTTGGGATGGGCCATGCGGAGCTCATGAACCACCCCGCGCGAGATGCGAGAGCTCCAGGCCGAGATCCGCGGCGGCGTCGCGACTGAGGTCGAGGAGCACCTGGACGGGCCGATGATCAGCGAGAATATGAGGGCTGCACGCGCCGGCGCCGCTGCTGATACCCCGGACCCGCGCGAGACGCAGGAGGACACGGGAGCTGCTGGGGCACCGCGTGCCGAGCGCGTGTGATCACGCGTGGTCGTATCGCCGGGAACCCCTGCGGCGTGGACGCGCGAGGAGTTCCGTGCCGGAGCGGTTCGACGGCGCGACCCGTTTGAGTAAGCAGCTACAGCTAGTTGGGGGGGGGGGCCAGGCAGGACTTCAGGTCCCGTGCCGTTCGGTGCCGGGAGGAGGGGGTGCCCCGGCGCCCCGACCGTCGAGTCTCGCGCTCGCGCAACTTGCTGTATCACTTCGACTGGGCGCGCCGACGGCGCACGGCGGCCGGCGAGGGGAACGCCCGCCCGTGGACGTGAGCGTGGTGTACGGCGCTTTCGTCGGCTCAAGACGCACGTTGATCCTCGTCGCCCAACCATGGATGGGCTAGTAATAAATATATATTGCAAACAAGACTTGATGTAACTTTTCATGTGTGGTAAGTGTAAACCATAGCATATGCAATCCTTTCTTTGAACTAGCACACTTCTGTGATACTGTCCGAAGTTCAGAAAACTTCAATTTGCATTAGCATTTTGAAGAATTGGGAAATAGTAACAACCATACATGTTCATGTAAATAGGATTACTTAACTCCGATTATGGTAACATAGCAGTTTGGAGAATTGGGAAATGTAGCAGAAAAACAACCAAACAAGGTATAAGGACAAAAGGAAACCAAAACTGAATTCATTGCATTAGCAATGCACATGGACTTGCCACGATGTTCTCTTTTGTCTCGGAAAGAACCACAGGGAACGATACTGCAGAGTGCAGACTACAGAGTACTTAGAAGTACAGCCTACCCAAGCCGTTTGTTCATAAACACGATCTATTTGATATTTTTTATTTTATTTTTGTGCCTGATCGATTCTGATATAGAAATTGGTTCCTAAGCATTCAAGAACACTATGTTATTACTAATCTAGTCAGAACGAGATGCGCCCTGACAGAAAGCCGCAGGAAAGATCACTAATAAATACACCAGGGGATACGTACAAATGGTAGCCGCAGGCGAGAGGATCGAGATGCATTTATATTCAGAAGAAGAAGAAGAAGAAGATGGTCATCGTCTCATCCCGACGACGACGGCGCATCCCTCGTCCGTCTGGCTCCGTCGCAAAAACGTCTCTAGGCCTCTAGAACCAAGATCTACGTAACTGGACCATCACCGCCGATCCTGCCTCTCCTGCAACGATCGCATAACTACTAGCCCGACTTGAGGCTCAAGCCTCTGCATGCAAAAATGAAGAAAACAGCGAGGCTTATCAGGGTTAGCAAGCTAAAAAGCAATCTAGCCGTTCAGATATATCCAAATTAACACCTCCTAGCTGCTAGTAAAATCTAGAGACGATATCATCGAATCTGGGGCTGCAACAGCGATCGATGCAAGCCGCAGCAATGCATGCAACTTCTTCGTTCAGTACAAACAATTCCATCCATTATTTCTGTGTGTGGCAATCTGTTTTTCAGGCAGGAATTGGGATATGGATATATAATTATCGCTGCTGCTGCCAGTTCATCTTAAAACTAATTCTATCTACCATATGCAGATGTCCGTAGACCGTAGTCAGTTACAGTAAACAAGTTTCAGCCCAGTGCAGGCACAGAGTTATCTGATTTGGCTTCGATTTGTTATTGCAAAATATCAAACATCGATATACGAGTAGGAATTAATGGTAGATACTGAACAACATATATGTAGTATCATATGGTGGTACAAGCAAGAACCTGACGGTCCTGGAGGTACATTACGACGACGACCAGCATTAATCAGATCGATTAACTAATGAATCATATTCAGAGCATGCAGTGTTATCACCTGGTGAGGAGAGTGCGTAGATGGGCTCGGTGCGGGAGGCGAGGGTGGCGACTCATCCCCAGGACGTCGATGATGGGGGGCGGAGTTTTGGAGCATCAGCTCGCGGTTCCGGTCGCGCACCGAGCACTCCTTGCAGGAGACGACACCGCCTGGAGCGCACGTCCAGGCTGAAGAGTCTTGGAGCCCGGAGGAAGTAGACGACGCCATGATCGTCGGGGTCATGAGAGCGACGTGGTCACCCTCCCCCTGCGGCAGGCCAGCCTCGACGTAGGACCACCTCCGCCGCCCTCCGGATACGACGAGCTCCACATCGCAGACGCTGGGGTTCGCCGGCGGTGGTGCCACGCACACTCGTAGGAGTGGCCCCGGACCTCGACATAGCGGAGTCTGGCCTCGCGGGCGCGACGCGGCGGCGCTGCCTTGACGTACCCCGCGGTGGATTTGTGTGAGCGGCTACACAGCTAGATCGGCGGGCAACGGACGAAAGCCCAGGGCGCAGAAAAAGACCCATAGGGGAGGCGACCCAGTAGCGAGCCCGCGTAGGGATTGGCCAGCACGCCGGGGCGAGGAGATCAGGGCCTCATGAACCAATGAACTCACGGTTTGATAGTCAGAGCAAGCCTGTCGCCGAGGTAGTCCCTGAGGTGCGCGGGTAGAGCTGCGCGAGCAGAGTAGTGGCCGCGGTGGCGGCGGGTCCCGGCGTGAAGCGATGAGGCCTAAGCTGCCGTGTGGCCGCGCCTCGAACGCCGAGAACGTCGTAGGGGACCGGCGCACAGCGGGTGGTCCTGCGGGTGTGGGTGTTTGCAGATGTACGTGTCGTCGTCGTCCGCAGGCGGGGTTGGGGGCGGTGACGCGGAGGAGGAGGCGGCCCGAGCGGGCGGCAGCGAGGTATGTAGGAGGACTCGGCCGGTCGAGGGGGGCGTCCGCGATGCGGGGGTTCAGTCACTAGGTTAGGAGGCTGCGGAGGCCGTTGAGGTCGACCCTCGATGTCCGTGCTGTGGGCCATCGCCTGGCCCACGCACGGGGGGGAGACGAGGCCACCCAGCGATCGCTTACTGCGTGGATCCGGCTCCGCGTCCTGGTGGCATCCGCGACGACGACTCCGCCGCCGCCGCTTAGGACGCCAACATAGGGCCTGGCGCGAGGCGATGCGGATGCTTTTTTGGGTGGTGTGGGGAGGGGAATAGGCGAGGCGAGGGCGAAGGATGAGGCGATTGGTTTGGGGATTCGATTTGAACTGATCCGTGTGCCTGACTTGCCTGCTAGTCCTGGTGGTACAAGGAATGGGAGGGGATTTTATAGGCCAGCTTTAACGAGCAAGTTGGGAACTGGCAGCGTCGACGGGCCAGCGTGCTGTCTGCTTCCGAACGCTTGCGCTTGCGCATCAGCCACCGTCGCATGCCAAGTGAAAAGTGGGGTCCACGACAACGGAATACGGAATGCAAGAGGGGAACCAGCGCGGCGTGCTTAAAATTATAGAAATAATCTAGAGATAGACGGGGATACTAGAAATCCAAATAAATTTTTAGATTTCACTCAAGTATCTCTAGTTGCTTAAAAATTTATTTCAACACTCTAGAAAAGAAAGAAAGAAAGAATGAAAGAATACATACTAGATTTTTTCAAAAATATTATGATATTTATATTGCTTTATTTAGAAAAATAACACTTGTCCAAAGATAGAAATGGATCGTTTCCTTGACCTACACTACCTGCATCTTTCGTGGGCCATGTGGTCACTCTCAGCAGATGTTAGATAGCCAGTTCTAATGACAACATAAGAATTGCCCGCAATTAAACTTGCCTGAGGATCTAATGGGTGCCAATGCAGCAGCGACCAAACCAATGGTCATGACATTTGGGTAAGGGGATGATCTTGTAGTGGGGGCTGAGTGGTTCAAGATGCCATCCTACCAATGCATAGCTCCCTAGAGCCCGCCTCAAGCGCCCTCCATTTTTTTTTTGCCATGGGTGTGAGGAGTAGAGTTGTTCACTCGTCCGAACCGAGATTTAGAGGTCTGACTTCACTAAACAAGGTCTTCTTTTCCTCATAGCCGTGCCTAGTCCATGACCAGCCCCAGTTTGCCCAAGATGACTAGGTGTTCGCCGCCGCCGCATGCCCCTGTCCCCACCGCACCGCTAGTCCCCGCCTTCCCCTCCTTACAGCTAAACCAGAGGCGGAGTTGCGGAGAACCAATCTCTCTAATAGTTTTATAGTTGATCGAGTCCATGAGTAGGGCGTTGTGAATCCTTTCATTAGGAGAATTGGAAACTAACCTAATTAATTATGTCATGCTTGGATGTGACGGTCCATCCACCACTTTCCAAAGTTCACATATATGCCTAGCTCAAATTCATAGGTGGGAGATAGAATTTGATTGTATAGATCTCCAGTGCATGTTATGATTCTACTGTTGTACTTATACGTACACTCTGCAACTCTCGTGTCCTCTACGGTAGAAATCAACAACACATAATTAATTCTCTCGTTGCTATTAATAATACTACAAATATAATCCATATTAGTTTTAATTAAATGGTCCTAAATACTGATGAATTCATTTCCAAGTATCTAAACGGACGCCCTATGGTTCTCTTTACGCATGTTGTTTTTTATGTAGATTCAGTCTCCTCTTTTTCAGCGGTGAGTGAAGTAAGGTTGTAAACGTTGCAGCCTTTTCTTTGAACTAGCACGACTACTGTGACACTGCCCGAAGTCAGGAACGCGTCAGTAACACGAAGCATATGAAAATACTGGAAATGTAGTAGAAAAACAAGCAAACACAGACAGGACAAAATGAAGCAAAACTGAATTTCCATTTGCATTATAGAGCAGATGCTTACAGAGGGCAGATTACATACGGCAGGCTGCAGAGTACTAGTGTACAGCCTGCCGACCCAGGCTTGTTTGTTCATCAACGTGATCTATTCTCGTAGTATTAACGTATGGTTCCTAGCGGCATTCATAGAACACTACGTAGCAATCGACTGAGAACGGAAGTATGTCCCCTACAGAAAGCTGCAGGGCAAGAACACCACTATCACGCAGGGAAACGTACAAATGGGAAGCCGCCGTGAGTAGATTCGTGATGCATTATATACAATGTAGAAGTTAGATGCCTGCGCCTCATCCCGACGACGACTGAAGCGGTCCCTCGTCCGTCTCGCTCAGGTCATCACAAACTCTGTAGCAGAGTCTACCAGCTCTGGACCGCCCCGCGTTCCTGTCCTCTTCATCAACGAGGCGAACGTGAGTTCAAGCTCTGCAAGCAAAAGAAAGAATCACGATGATTGATCAGGGTTAGCGAAGCTAGCAAGCAATTAGCCATCAAGATCTATCTAAATTACACCTCCTAACGTTGCGAGTAAAATCCGAGACGTACGTGCATATTATCAAACCGAATCTGAGCAGTAATATCGATCGATTCCGAAGCAGCCAGCAATGCATGCAACTTCTTTCGTTCAGACAACGAATGTCATACCAGTCGTGCGTTGAGATCTGTTGGCTGGCATGATCGTTGGGAATATATATGGGTGTCTGGGTGGGGGGGGTGTGGGGTGGGGGGGGGTGGGGGGGTGCCGGGGGGGGGAGGGGGGGGTGGGGGGGCTGGGACGGTGTGGTCGAGCGGGGGGGTTCTGGGGGGGGGGAGGGGGGGTGGGGGGGTGTGGCTGTATGGGGGGGGGAAAGGGGTGGGAGGGGGGGGTGGGGGGCGTGGGGGGGGATGGTGTGAGGGGGGGGGGGAGGAGGGGGGTTGAAGGTTATGGTGTATTAGTGGGTGAATTAGTTGGTTAATTGTGTTTATATTAGGAGTGTGTGAGTTGGGAGGGGGGGGAGGAAGGTTGGGTTTGGGGGGGGGATTGGTTGGGATTTTTATTATGAGTTTGGTGTAGTTATTATGTGTGATTGGGGGATTATGGTGATTGATGATAGATTTGGATTAGGAATTGAGGAATTTTGAGTTATAGGCTCGGTGCGCGGAGGCGAGGGTGGCGACAGCTCCCAGGCGTCGACGACGGGGCGGGAGTTTTGGAGCATGGGGCGGGAGTTTTGGAGCAACATCTCGCGGTCGTCGCGCACCGAGCACTCCTTGCAGGAGACGACACGCCTGGAGCGCAAGTCCAGGCTGAAGAGCTTGGAGCCCTGGAGGAAGTAGACGATGCCATGATCGTCGGGGTCGACGACAGCGATATGGGGCACCTCCCCGTGCGGCAGCCCAGTGTTGACGTAGGACTCGTGTGCCCAGACCACGGAGAAGGTCACCTCGTACTCGAGCCTCCAGGGCTCCGCCGCCTCCGGATCGACGAGCGTCCACATCCAGAGGCTGTGGATCACCGGCTGGGATTCCCAGATCTCGGGCAAGGGTCCCCGGATCTCGACGTAGCGGAGCAGGCCCCCGCTGGGCGCGACGCGGCGGCGCTGGGTGACGTACCCGTGGTTGATATGGTTGAGCTCCGCCCGCATCACGCAGTCGGCGGGCAGCGGGACGAAGCGGAGGTGCGCGGTGGCGGCGAAGGGGTCGCAGAAAAAGAGGCCGTAGGGGAGGGCGACCCAGTAGAGGTGCCCGGCGTGCGCGAGCACCGCGGTCTCGGCGTAGGGATTGGCCACGCGCGCCGGGTCGGAGGAGGTCAGGGGCTTCATGAACCACTGCAGCGTCGCGGTTGAGTAGCAGAGCAGCCTGTCGTCGGGGTAGGATGCGTTGCGCGGGTAGAGCTGTGCGACCAGGTAGTGGCCGCGGCGGCGCGGGTCCGGGTCGGCGATGAGGCCGACGCTGCGGTGTGGCCGCGCCTTGACGTCGAGACTGTCGTAGGGGACCGCGGGCAGGATGGTGGCCCTGCGGGTGTGGGTGTTGCAGAGGTACATGACGTCGTCCTCGTTGTTGCTGCCGGGGGCGGTGACGCGGAAGAGGAGGCGGCCCGAGCGGTCGGCGGCGAGGATGTAGGCGGAATGCTGCCCGGTGAAGTGGTCGCGGTCGAGGGGGGGGATGCGGGGGTACAGCACCAGGTAGGAGGGCTGCGGAGGGTCGTGGAGGTCGAGCTCGACGTCCGTGCTGTGGGGCGTCTCCGCGGCGTCGCGGATGACCGGTTTGGAGACGAGGGCCACCCAGCGGCGCTGCGGCGGCTCCGGCTCCGTCTCCGCGTCCTGGTGGGCACGCGACGACGACTCCACCGCCGCCGCTTCGGACGCCAACATGGCTGGCGCGAGGCGATGCGGATGCACTGCAGTGCTTGGGGCGTGGGGAATGGGAGGGTGGCGAGGCGAGGGTGAGGGTCTAGGCGGTTGGTTTGGGGATTCGATTTGAATTGAATTGATCCGTGTGCCTGTGTGCCTGGTACAAGGAAGGGGAAGGGGGTTTTATAGCCAGCGGAGGGAGCAGAGCAGGGCTTGACGAGCAAGTTGGTGGCGGCGGCGTCGACGGGCCCGGGCCGGCGTGCTGTCTGCTCCGCCGCTTGGCGCTTGCGCATCAGCACCGTAGCACGACCAAGGTGAAAATGGTGGGGTCCACGTCAACGGAAATACGGAATGCAAGAGGGAACCGCTGTGCTTGACATTGCTTTGCTTCGTCTTATCTGCTTTGCTTCGTCTTATCTGAGACCAACAGCGCACGAGGCATGCACCTTTGTAAAGGACCGCCTCGAACTTACTAAGTGTTTCTCAAAATCCACTAAAAAAAGTGTTTCTAAAGAAACAACTAGTTAAGTTACCTCTATATCCTATATAGAGCAATTTTAAATGTGTTTTTAAAGTTTCAAAGTTTTTCAAATCTTAAAATTATAGTAAGAATCTTAGAATAGATTGGGATACACTAAATCCAAATAAAATATTTACATATCACAAAAGCATCTCTAGTTGTTTAAAAATATATTTCGCTCTAGAAAAATAAGAAAAACAAATAGTTTTTCAAAAATATTCTGATTGATGTATAAATGCTTTATTTAGAAAAACACTTGTCCTTAAGATAGAATGGAACTTTTTCTTGGCCTACTCGTGTGTGCCATGTTGTCATTGTAGATGGTTAGAATAGCTCGTCCTAATAGGCATGTAGATGGTTAGAATAGCTCGTCCTAATGGGCAGCATGACAAATGGCTCAATTAAGCATGGCATGAGGGATCTAATAGATGGCAATGACGGCACCGACCAAGACCAATGGTCGCTGATATTTAGGGACTGATCTAGTAGTGGGGTGGAGTAGGGTCGAGGGCTCCTACCAATGCATAGCTCCTAGAGCCCTCCTCAAGCCCCTCCATTTTTTTTGCCATGGGTGTGAGGAATAGGAGGTGCTCACGTCTGAGATTCTGGAGGTTAACTTGGACCAAACAAGGTCTCTTTTCCTCATCCTTCCCTAGCCTATGACCACCATTTTGACCCAAGATGGACTAGGAGTCGCCGCCTGCGCATGCCCTTGCCTCCACCACTGCTAGTCTCTCTCTCCCTTCCCCTCCAGCAACTAACCGAAGGTTGGAGGTAGTGGAGATTCATCTCTCTAATAGTTTTATAGTAGATTGAGTCCTATTAAAGTTATGGTATCTCCACGTCATATTTTTTTTTTAAAATCAACGACGAGGAAGTAAGGTGGTAAACATGCATCCTTTCTTTGAACTAGCACGACTACTGTGACACTATCCGAAGTTCAGAACAGTCAGTAAACAAAGCATTTTGGAGAAATGGGAATTGTAGTAGAAAAACAAGCAAACAGAGGACAGGACAAAAGGAAGCAAAACTGAATTCTATTTGCATTACAGAGCAGATGCACGTCGACTTGCGTACAGAGGCACTTCATAGAGCAGAGCAGAGCACATGTTCTCTTGTCTCGGTCTCTCGGACAGAACCACAGGACGGATACTGCAGAGTGCAGACTACTAAAAGTACAGCCTGCCTACCCAAACCCAAGCTTGTTTGTTCATAACGGCAAACTATTCTGATATTATGAAATGGTCCCTTAGCATTCAAGAACACTAGTTTACCAATCTACATCTACTCAGAACGAGATGCCCCTGACAGAAAGCTGCTGGCAAGAACACTCCTAATCACCAGGGGAGACGCACAAATGGAAGCCGCCGGTGAGAGGAGATGCATTATATTCAGAAGAAGAAGAAGATGGCCATCGCCTCATCCCGACGACGACGGCGGTCCCTCGTCCGTCTCGCTCGTCTGTAGCCAAGAGTCTACCAGCTGCTGGACCTGCCAGCGTTCCTTCGACTCCACCCAGAGGTCAAAGTCAGGGTCAGGGTCAGGGTCAAACTCAAGCTCTGCATGCGGAAAAAAAAAAGTGATGATTGATCAGGGTCAGCAAGCTAGCAAGGAATTAGCCATCCAGATTTATCCAAATTAAACTCTCCTTGCTAGTAAAATCAGAGACGTGCAAATCAACCGAATCTGGGCCGCAACATCGATCGATGCCAAGCAGCAATGCATGCAACTTCTTCGTTCAGACAACAATTCCATCCATTCTGTTTAGCATGAACAATTGAATTCTACCATGATGCAGGATGTGCGTAGGCACAGTGTACAGTGATCAGTGATGATATCATGGGAGTATTTGTATTTGATTTGGCTTCAGATTTGTATTGCAATATTCAAACAACGATCTAGGAATGTATACTGAACAACATATATCAATGGTGGTCAGACAGTGATCATGCATGTCAACAGCCAAGTTTCCAAAATCTGGAGAGCACAACATGCAATAGTATCCATCAATTCAGCAGGAAGCAACGCAATGCTAGTAAGTATGGAGCATGATGCGCAGATACTAGTACACACACTACACAGCAAGCAAGATACTAGCATTAATCAGATCGATTAACTAATGAATCAATCAGAGCATGCAGTTTATCAGAACAAGAAGAAGCAGTGATGTATCACCTTCACTGGGTAGAGATGGCGAGGGTGGCGACCGCTCCCAGGCGTCGATGATGGGGCGGGAGTTTCGGAAGATGGGCTGGGAGTTTTGGATTATGATCTCGCGGTACTCGCCCAACGAGCACTCCTCGCAGGAGACGACCCGCCTGGCGCGCACGTCCAGGCTGAAGAGCTTGGAGCTTGGAGCGTGGAAGTAGACGACACCATGATCGTCGTAGTCGACGAGAGCGACGTCGGGCACCACCCCGTGCGGCAGTCCAGTGTTGACGTAGGACTCGTGCGCCCAGACCTCGGCGAAGGACACATCGTACTCGAACCTCCAGGGCTCCGCCGCCTCCGTGTCGACGAGGGTCCACATCGAGAGGCTGTGGATCACCGGCGGGGATTCCATGATATCGGGCGGGGGTCCCCGGATCTCGACGTAGCGGAGCAGGCCCTCGCTGGGCGCGACGCGGCGGCGCCGGGTGACGTACCCGCGGTCGATTCGGGTGAGCAGCTCCTGCATCACGGAGTCGGCGGGCAGCGGGACGAAGCGGAGGTGCGCGGTGGCGGCGAAGGGGTCGCAGAAAAAGAGGCCGTAGGGGAGGGCGACCCAGTAGAGGCGCCCGGCGTGCGCGAGCACCGTGGTCTCGGCGTAGGGATTGGCCGCGCGCGCCGGGTCGGAGGTTGTCAGGGGCTTCATGAACCACTGCAGCGTCGCGGTTGAGTAGCAGAGCAGCCTGTCGTCAGGGTAGGCTGCGTTGCGCGGGTAGAGCTGCGCGACCAAGTAGTGGCCGCGGCGGCGCGGGTCCGGGTCGGCGATGAGTCCGACGCTGCGGTTTGGCCGCGCCTTGACATCGAGACTGTCGTAGGGGACCGCGGGCAGGGTGGTGTACTTGCGGACGTGGGTGTTGCAGAGGTACATGACGTCGTACTCGTTGTGGTCGTTGTTGCTGTCGGGGTCGGTGACGCGGAAGAGGAGGCGGCCCGAGCGGTCGGCGGCGAGGATGTAGGCGTAATGCTGCCGGGTGAAGTGGCCGTAGTCGAAGGGGGCGATGCGGGGGTACAGCACCAGGTAGGAGGGCTGCGGAGGGTCCTGGAGGTCGAGCTCGACGTCCGTGCTGTGGGGCGTCGCGTCCGCGGCGTCGCGGATGACCGGTTTGGAGACGAGGGCCACCCAGCGGCACTGCGGCGGCTCCGGCTCCGCGTTCGCGTCCGCGTCCTGGTGGGCACGCGACGACGACTCGGCCGCCGCTTCGGACGCCGACATGGCTGACGCGAGCAGCGCGAGGCGATGCGGATGCACTGCAGTGCTTGGGGCGTGGGGACTGGGGAATGGGAGGGTGGCGAGGGTTGAGGCGGTTGGTTTGGGGATTCGATTCGATTTGAATTGATCCGTGTGCCTGCGTGCCTGGTACAAGGAAGGGGAAGGGGGTTTTATAGGCAGCGGCAAGAGCAGGGCTTGACGAGCAAGTTGGTGGCAGCTTTGTCGACGGGCCGGGTCGGGCCGGCGTGCTGTCTGCTCAACCGCTTGGCGCTTGCGCAGTTGCGCATCAGCACCGTCGCACGGCCAAAGTGAAAATGGTGGGGTCCATGTCAACGGAAATACGGAATGCAATGCAAGAGGGAACCAACAGGCAACACCCACGGCTCGGCTCGGGATTCGGTTCTTCGGTTTTAAAAAAAATTGTTTTTAGAAAATTCTCGGAACTGACTATTTCGGTTCTCGGTTATTTCGGATCGGTTCTGGTTCTAACCGAACTAACCGTAGAAAAGGTCAAAACAACAACAACAACAATATATATATATATATATATATATATATATATATATATATATATAAAAGTAAATTTATGCAACATTATATCTATTTTTAATAATGATAATTCATTAAGGAACATTAGCAATATAGTGACACAAATATATAACTGTAAAACAAACATAATTCTTACAAAATACAAGTAAATGAAGTATAATTCATGTAATTCGGTTAACCACGAGTAGGAACCGAATTTTCTTCGGTTATTGACTTATTTTGGTTCCCCAATAATTGGAACTGAATAAGAAACCGAATTTTTCTGTTTCGGCTTCCGTTCCAGTTCTTTCTGTTCGGTTATTCAGTTTCTGTTATTTTTGCCCAGGCTTACTGTAACACCTCAGGTGTTAATTTCCAGATTATGAAAATAGATTCTAATTTAAACTTTGTTTAATGATCCAACTATAAATCTCCCTCTAATCATGTCAAGTAATGACTCTAGAAATTAATTTTGTTAAAGCCTTCAACACTTTCAAAATCTGGGTTTTTTCTAGTCATCAACTTTGGCATTCCACGTTCTCAAAAATTTATCAAACCTTTTGAAATATGTCAAACTCCTTTTTACCTTGTTACTCTACTTTTGTTGCTCTACATGATGGTGCAATCGATTGATCAAATCGACAAACGGTTTTGATTTTAGAAGCAATTAAAGTCAGTGGCAATTTTGTAAATAATTCTAAAATTTTGGGCAATTTTTCTTGGGCTGGGCTGGCCATTGCCAGCACAGGCCGTGCGTGTCGGCCTTCCCTTCACCGGCGCTCGCAAGCCCGACACCTGCCCGGTGTGGTGTCGAGTGGGGAGGGGGGGGAATGGGAGCCTGGCTCTCTGCCCTGCTCTCCCTCTCCATTCCACTATGTTCCCTCCCTCGGCTCCCATCGGCAGAAGGCCGAGGGCCGACACCCAGTGCCGCGCCCTCCTGCTCCTCCGTCCACTCCTCCCTCCCTCCTTGTGCGGCTACAATGGACAACAATTTCTCCCTCTCTGTTGATTCTACTCCCTCCCACTTTGATTTGGTTGTCTCTGTTGAATCAATCATAAGAACAACGCTCTGATACTTCATCCCCATGAAAAATCTCCGTCAAATCAAGAACGTGGGTATGGTTTGGTAAGAGATGATATTTATTGGATTTTTATGCATATAATTCAGGACTCATGTATTTGCAAATAAGGGCTTATTTGATTTGTTGAAAAGTTGGGATTCCTGATGCTTAAGTTAAAGGGAACATATGCTATGGAAACCAGGTTCCCGTGGAAACTATGGAAACTCGCACGTGGATCGTTGGATCTAAATCCGATGGTGGGAGAGATTAGCAATTAACCCCTCCCACAGTGTGGGAGAGATTAGCACGTGGATCGACACACTGTGGGAGGGGTTAATTGCTAATCTCTCCCACCATCGGATTTAGATCCAACGATCCACGTGCGAGTTTCCATAGTTTTCATGGAAATCTGGTTTCCATAGCATACGTTCCCTAAGTTAAATCCCGTAGTTATTTTTTCATGATTTTGCTGATCTTTGAAAATCCATCTTAATTCATAGAAAAATTGTATGCATGTGTTTTTGGACTTTTTTGAAATCCTTATAAAGTTCTCTATGCAGTAGATCTATCGTATGTCATGCTTTAGTTCATTAATTTTTCTGTAAAAATCGTTTTGTGCAAGCATGTCAATTCTGTTAAGATGTTTTTATAATTTTTGTAGCCATTGTTATGCTTGTCAAATAAATCTGAAATTTTTATGGGATGTTTACAAGTTTATGCTTGATGTATGGTTAAAATTTCATGATTTTAGGATCTATGGTTGTTGAGTTATAAAAATGGCAAAGTTACTATGTCTCTGTTTAAAACTGCTGCTGTGGTGTTTGTAAATAATTTATTTCTTGGTCAATATGATATTTTCTGTGGCTGAGTTGAATACCAAAGTGATAGATAATTTTATGATCTATCTTGTGTTAAAATTTCATAATTTTACATCTGATAGTTTAGCAGTTATCAATTTTGCAAGTTCACTTTCTGGACAGCGCTGATAAGATTGATTTGTTTGAGCAATTTACTTTTAGATTCATGCTTTGGCACTGTGGGAACCATTGAAGTATATTTCATAAGCTTTCTAAAATGTTGAGATTCATATTTTTATGTGGTCTATATCTCAGGTTATAGCTGTTTAAAGTTGAGTGCAGAATCTGCCTTGTTGTTTAAGTTGATTGCAATGGAACTTTTGTTTATTTCATAGATGTTTCTATACTTTCTTAAATGACATGAAACTTATATAGTATAATAATGAAAGCATGTGTAGGTGTCTCTAATTTTGATATAATTTATTGTGCATGTTTGATATGTGTTCATAATTACACCTAGTTATCTAAATAAATTAAGAAAGTGTATGTAAATAATTTATTTAGCAATGGACACTATGTTTTCTAGTGTTAATTAGTCATGTATGACATGTTGGTAAAGTTGGTTTTGTCAAGTTATGTGTTTGCAACATAAGTTAACTTTTATTTATTGCATTTAGTAGATTCTGGATAGTTTTGGAGGCAATATAAACTACCACTTGTTAATGATATTTTCTGAGAATCTTGTGAACACCAAAGTTGTAGATAACTCATGTATCTAGCTTCTTTTAAAATTTGGTGGTATTTGGCCAAGTAGTTTATGATTTATGCATGTTGCAAGTTGGTGATCAGAAATGGTTGTCCTCTGTTTTTCGGGAACAGATTCTGTAACTTTGTGGTTTTGACTTAGTTAACTTGTGAATCATGCTGTGCTAGTATGGAATGAAATGTAGATGATTTCATAAGCTTTCCATAATGTCTTCTTGCATGTCCTTTTGATTTGTAAAACTCTAGATATGATTAAAATGATGACTGTTGTCTTGCTATCCAAAAACTGCATGCATAAGTTAATTGTTTAACTCTATCTTGGTTGTTTAATTTAATGATTACCTCTTGTTTAATGAATGCTTGGCAAGTCTGAACCTAAGTTCAGTTGTGTTTATACTTTAGATTCTTTTATATCCAAATGCTATGCTTGGTAAGGATAGTTAATCAACTATAGATGTCTATGTGTTGTATAATCTTGCGATGTCTTGAATGCTTTAATATGTCTTTGCTTGACTTAAGTCATCTTGTATGTCATGTTTGAAGTACTTAGCATGTCCAACATTTATGCTTAATTATGTTTCTTAATTAACTAAAAGTGCCTATGTCATGTATGAACTCTTATTCACTTGAATGTTTGTGGTGATGTATCGTTGTGTTATCAATTCATTGCATTTTTACATTTGCATCTTTGCATATCATTAAGGTACGATAGATGTATACGTGATGGTTAATGTCGAACCACAAGACGGTGATTGTTGGATCTAATCGAAGATATATTGATGATGGAATTCAAAAGATGGTTAATCTCGGGTTTCTTATATCGATCAATGATACTTGCCAAGCGAGTATCATCTAACCAACACTGACTAGTGTTCTTATCCAGGCAAGCCCCGGTGCATTCAAACCCTACCTGGTATTTAAAAGCTTTTATTTAAATACACTTATAGTTAATTATTGCATGGTTACTATTCAATCAAATTCCTAGTTGATGCATAGCCTTACCTTGAATTACTTACTTCCTGTACCTTAAGATACCGTTTTAAAAATACGAATGGTGCTTTATGCTGCTTAGCAATGCTTAGACCGATAGAGTCAGATGATTTACTGTCATCTGCGAGAATAGGTGATAACATGATTGTTTCGGCAATGGTTCTGATTTTGAGAAGAATAGCGGATTGTTGCGGCAAATGGCTATGTCTTAAAAAGGAAATGGTTTGTTGGAAGTAATAATCGGGACCGGGCGGACACGGTGTTTGGGAGCCATCAGATATGGATATCTGGTGAGCGGGTTCTCTCCGCATGTGTCATTAGGGCCTTGCCGTTGTAACAAGTCCAAGGGTTGTGACTTTGGAGTACTGATCACATACCTTAGCTGGACTCTGGCTATTCTCGTCTTAAGAACGGTCAAACCGCACTGGGAGTGGAGAGATGGCAAGAGTAGTGTGTACCCTCCAAGTTAGCGAACTGGATGGAGGTGTACTGTGCTCTCGGGTGGCGGAACCCCGGTTTTGGCGAGAGGATCCAGGGAAAGGTAGTCATATACGTTCTTTAGTGCTGTATATGTCGTGTGATTGGGAAGCCCCAGCTGGGATAAACCGGTTCGAATCGTCGTGTTCCTCGGATATGGAAACATAACCTTGTCTTTTACATTGTAGTTAATGAAACTTAAACTGGATACATGATGATTCCTTTTGGAGATGGTTGTTGCCTCATGATCGATCAAAACATTCAGATCGGTACTTGAGTAACTTTTATGAGAACTAAATCAATTTCAATTCTTTTTATAAATGCTCATTTATACAAAACACTTGATTCTTGTAAAACCCCACCTTGATACCTATGACTTGCATATCTTTTGTCCACCAAATATTTTTATTTATCGGATAAGTCTTGTTGAGTATTCCCGTACTCAGGGGTTGTTAACCCTTGTTGCAGATGAAGTTCCAATGCGGTGTGTACAACTTTGTGTTGTGTGACCGTAGCTAATGTTGAAGATCAGTCCTGGTATAACTCTTGGGCAGAATACCTGGTTGGTTGTCTTATAATCTTTACCACCAGCTTGATGTAGTAATGACACATATGTTACATTTCTAAACTAATGGTTTGTAATATGACTTATGTCTTCCGCTACTTTGATGTAAATTAAATTATTGTATTACTTCTGCAATGATTATAATGAGGATCCTGCTCGAAAAGATGTGGATGACCCGTTGTAAAACGGCGACACCTGACAAATCTTTTAAGACTTGGATCATTTATATTGTATTAAAGTTGGATGGACGACAAGTGAGCCCTATTCTTAGGAGGTTCTGTCACACTTACCCACGGCGTGCTTACCATTGCTTTGCTTCGTCTTATCTGATTCTGATGGGCCACCAGCCCACGAGGCTAACAACGCACAAGGCATGCACCTTTGTAAAGTACCGCCTCGAACATAACTAGAGTTTCTCAAAATCCACTAGAAAAAGTGTTTCTAAAGAAACAACTAGTTAAGTTACCTCTATGTCCTATATAGAACAATTTTAAATGTGTTTTTAAAGTTTTAAAGTTCCTCAAACCTTATAATTATAGAAAGAATCTTAGAATAGATTGGGATACACTAAATCCAAATAAAATATTTACATATCACAAAAGTATCTCTAGTTGTTTAAAAATATATTTCACTCTAGAAAAAATAAGAAAAACAACTAGATTTTTTTAAAAAACATAAGGATTGATGTATAAATGCTTTATTTAGAAAAACACTTGTCCCAGAGATAGAATGGACCTTTTTCGTGGCCTACACTACTTGCATCTCTCGTGTGTCATGTTGTCACTGTACATGGTTAGAATAGCTCGTCCTAATGTACATCATGAAGAATGGCTCAATTAAGCATGACCTAAGGGATCTAATGGGTGGTAATAGCGGCATCGACCAAGACCAATGGTTGCTGACATTTAGGGACGGATCTAGTAGTGGGGCGGAGTGGGTACGTGACCTCCTACCAATGCATAGCTCCTAGAGCCCTCAAGCCCTTCTATTTATTTATTTTTTTGCCATGGGTGTAAGGAATAGGAGGTGCACACGTCGTCGAACCGAGATTCTGGAGGTTGACTTGAACCAAACAAGGCCTCTTTTCCTCATCCTTCCCTAGCCTATGACCACCATTTTAGCTCAAGATGGACTAGGCATCGCCGCCGCCGCCGCATGCCCCTGCCTCTCCACCACCGCTAGTCTCTCTCTCCCTTCCCCTCCAACAACTAACCGAAGGTTGGAGGTAGTGGAGATCCATCTCTCTGATAGTTTTATAGTAGATCGAGTCCTATTATGGTTACGATCTCTCCACGTCATATTTTTTATTGAAGATTTGTCTCTTCCCTTTTTCAGCGATGAGGAAGTAAGTTGGTAAACATGCATCCTTTCTTTGAACTCGCACGACTACGGTAACACTGTCCGAAGTTCAGAACGGTCAGTAAACGAAGCATTTTGGAGAAATGGGAAATGTAGTAGAAAAACAAGCAAACAGAGGCAAAACTGAATTCCATTTGCATTACAGAGCAGATGCACATCGACTTGCGGACAGAGGCACATCATAGAGCAGCAGAGCACATCATAGAGCAGCAGAGCACATGTTCTCTTGTATCGGTCTCTCGGACATAACCAGAGGACGGATACTGCAGACTGCAGAGTGCAGAGTACTAGAAGTACAGCCTGCCTACCCAAACCCAAGCTTGTTTGTTCATAACGGTGATCTATTCTGATATTATGAAATGGTTCCTTAGCATTCAAGAACACCAGTAACTAATCTACTCAGAGCGAGATGTCCCCTGACAGAAAGCTGCAGGTAAGAACACTCCTAATCACCAGGGGAAACGTACAAATGGAAGCCGCCGGTGACAACTCCTAATCATCGTTCGAATCGCTCGTCGACCCAATCGTCTCTAGCCAAGAGTCTACGTACTTGACCACCTCGCGATCCTGCCTCTCCATCAACTTAGCAAAGAGAGGGTCAGGCTCTGCATGCAAAAAAAAAAAAAACAGCGATGATTGATCAGGGTTAGCAAGATAGCAAGCAATTAGCCATCCAGATCTATCCAAATTACATCCTCCTTGGCTCCTTGCTAGTAAAACCAGAGACGTGCATATCAACCGAATCTGAGCAGCAACATCGATCGATGCCAGCAGCAGCAATGCATGCAACTTCTTCGTTCAGACAACAATTCCATCCATTATTCTGTGCGTTGCAATCTGTTTTGCATGCATGATTGGGATATGCACAGTCACATGGAAAGTGGTACGTAGCCACGTTCCACGTCCCAGGAACGTGCGTTCCCGTCCCGGGAACAGTGGCGGATCTAGGATGAGGATTATGGAGGGGCTAAACAATGGAGGTTTAGGACTAGACATAGAGATCAATGGTGAATTTAAGACTTAGTTACACTAATCTAATGGAGTAATAAGACTTAAGGGGGGGCTGAAGCCCACCCAGCCTCCCCTTTGGATCCGCCCCCGTCCGGGAGTGTGGTACAATTTCGTCCCCGTAGTGTTAAAATTACTCAAAACTAACGTTTCACGTTCCGCGATCCACGTTTCTCGATCCATCGATCCGGGAATTTTTGTGACTGGGGATATGTATATATGCTGCTGCTTCTGCCAGTCATCTTAAAACTAATTCTATTCTACCATGCAGGATGTCAGTTACAGTTGCAGCCCCAAGTGCTTGTATATCGGATTTGTATATCTAATTAGGAATGTATATACTGAACAACATACCCATCAATGGTGGTCAGACAGTGATCATGTTAAGTTTACAAAATCTGGAAAGCGCAACATGCAAGAGAGCCCCCTCCTCTATGCAATCTTATCCATCAATTCAGCTGGAAGCAATGCAACTTATGCAAGCAAGCAAGATGCGGAGATACTAGTACACACTACACACTACGGAGTACACAGCAAGCAAGAACCTGACGGCCGGGAGGACACAGTGTGATTAACGACGACGTGCAGCATTATTAATCAGATCGATTAACTAATGAATCAATCAAAGCATGCAGTTATCAGAAGAAGAAGAAGAAGCAGTGATGTATCACCTTCATCGGATAGAGGAGTTGGCGTAGAAGGCTAGCTCGGTGCGGGGAGGCGAGGGTGGCGACAGCTCCCAGGCGTCGACGACGGGGCGGGAGTTTCGGAACATGCTCTCGCGGTCGTCGCGCACCGAGCACTCCTTGCAGGAGACGACCTGCCTGGAGAGCACGTCCAGGCTGAAGACCTTGGAGCCCTGGAGGAAGTAGACGACGCCATGATCGTCGGGGTCGATGAGAGCGACGTCGTGGGGCACCTCCCCCTGCGGCAGTCCTGCGTCGACGTAGGACTCGTGCGCCCAGACCTCGGCGAAGGGCACCTCGTACTCGAACTTCCAAGGCTCCACCCAGGCCTCCGGATCGACGAGCGTCCACATCCAGCGTCCTATCTTCAATCTCCCCTCTTTTTTGGTGCTCTATCTCTGTTACCTGCGTGTTCGTTGTTTTCTTTTCTTTTTTTTTGATATTTTTTACATCTTGTTTGTTTCTGTTGGAAATAGTGATTGGATTAATTTTGGCTAACCCTAAAAGGTTAGTAATATAGGAGTCATACATGGGCCTCATAGATCTAACACAAACACATACTCCAACACCTCCCGCAGTCTGAACTACCGGCGCAACGGAGTTTCAAGACTGAACAAGTGAAAAGAAGAACAACACACAAGAGCCCCCCCACAGACTCAACTACCCGCTGGTGATGTTGAGGCTGGATCGAAACTCAGAGAAGGTCGAGGACGGGAGGCCCTTGGTGAAGATATCCGCAAACTGGGAGGTGGTCGGGACGTGTAGAACCCGTACATCGCCGATGGCGACCCGATCACGGACGAAGTGGAGGTCGATCTCCACGTGCTTGGTCCGCTGGTGCTGTACCGGGTTGGTTGAGAGGTACACCGCACTGACGTTGTCGCAGTAGACCAACGTGCTCCGGGTGAGGGGTACGTGGAGCTCGCCAAGGAGCTGCCGGAGCCAAGAAGCCTCAGCCACGCCGTTAGCGACAGCGCGGTACTCCGCCTCGGCACTGGAGCGGGAGACCACCGGCTAGCGCTTGGACGACCAGGACACGAGGTTGCCGCCCAGAAAGACAGCGTAGCCCGAGGTAGAGCGCCGAGTGTCCAGACACCCGACCCAGTCCGCGTCGGTGTAGACGACGAGCTCGGAGGAAGCAGCCCGGTGAAGAAGCAAGCCGTAGTCAACCGTGCCTCGGAGGTAGCGAAGGAGGCGCTTGAGAGCAGTGTGGTGGGGCTCTCGTGGATCGTGCATATGGAGGCATATCTGCTGCACTGCATAGGTGATGTCTGGCCTGGTAAAGGTGAGGTACTGAAGAGCGCCAACAAAACTCCTGTAAGAGGTGGGGTCGGTCACCGGGGATCCCTCGGCCTCGGACAGCTTGGCCTGAGTTTCAACTGGAGTGGAACAGGGCTTGCAGTCAGTCATCCCAGCCTGCTCCAGGATGTCAAGAGTGTACTGTCTCTGGTGTAGAAGAAGACCGGTGGGGCGAGGCTCAACGGTGACCCCAAGAAAGTGGTGGAGCATACCAAGATCCTTCATAGCAAACTCCTGCTGGAGAGAGGTGATGATGCGCTGGAGCAGGGACAGACTAGAGGCAGTGAGGACAATGTCATCAACATATAACAGCAAATAGGCAGTCTCGCCCCCATGGTGATACACGAACAGAGAGGTATCTGACTTGGCCTCCACAAACCCCAAAGTCAGCAGAAAAGCAGCAAATCGAGTGTTCCAAACTCGAGGGGCCTACTTGAGGCCGTAGAGAGACCTGTTGAGCCGGTAGACCAGATCAGGGCGAGTGGAGTCAACAAAGCCCGCAGGCTGACTGCAGTAAACTGTCTCAGTGAGAGTCCCATGGAGGAAGGCATTCTTGACATCCAGCTGGTGCACGGGCCAGGAGCGAGAGAGAGCCAGTGAGAGAATTGTGCGAACAGTAGCTGGCTTCACCACTGGAATGAACGTCTCGTCGTAGTCAACACCAGGGCGCTGAGTGAACCCCCTGAGAACCCAACGAGCCTTGTACCGCTCAAGTGTGCCATCAGCTCTGCGCTTGTGAGTCCAGATCCACTTGCCGGTGACGACGTTGGCACCCGGTGGCCGGGGCATCAGATCCCAGGTCTGGTTGGCCATCAGCGCCGCATACTCCTCTTCCATCGCGCGACGCCAGTGAGGATCAGCCAAGGCGTCGCGAACGGAAGAGGGTACATGAGAGGCCTGCGGCGCCCCGGGCATCGCTGCAAGAGCCCGGGGCCGCAGGACACCAGCCGCGTGCCGCGTCACCATAGGGTGAACATGACGCGAGTGTCGATGAAGGATCGGCGGGTGGTACACCTGCGGCTCGGCACGGACAGGGGGCGCCGTAGGAGGCGGTGGTGTAGGCGTCGACGGCGGAGGAGAGGCCACCGTAGGTGACCGTGGCGGCGTCGACGGCGGAGGAGAGGCCACCGTAGGTGACCGTAGCGGCGTCGGCAGTGGCGGGGCCGGTACCGAGAGGAGCGGATCAGCCCGCCCACGCCGCTGGTAGACGCGCACCGGCTGAGCGAAGCGAGCCGGTGGAGCTGAAGTCGACGTCGCCGGACCCGCGCAAGGCACAGGGTCAGGAGGAGCACCGGAGGGCACGGGCATCGGACCCGCGCAAGGTGCCAGGTCAGGCGCAGCACCGGAGGGCGACGGGCCGACGCTCGTGGACGGCGAAGGGCGCGGTGGAGCAGGACCTACAGGAAACAACGGCAAAGGTGGCTGGACCACCGTGTCAGTGGGAAATAGGTAGGAGGCGTCAAGGTCAGGTGGGGAAGGAGCTGTGGTGGTGGAGTAGGGGAAGACGGACTCATCAAACACCACATGGCTAGAGATGAGGACCCGACGGGAGTCGAGGTCGAAGCAACGGTACCCCTTGTGATCTGGGGAGTACCCGAGGAAGACACACAGAGTCGAGCAGGGAGCCAGCTTATGGGGAGCAGTGGCGGTGGTGTTAGGGTAACACGCACACCCGAAGACACGGAGGTGGTCGTAGCAAGGAGGGGTACCGAAGAGGGCGTGGTGTGGCGTGGGAGCTGGGCAGGCAGCGGAAGGTAGGCGGTTAAGGAGGTAGGTGGAGGTGTGAAGACTCTCGTCCTAGAAGCGAGCAGGAAGCGAGGCCTAAGAGAGAAGGGTGCGAATGGTGTCATTAGTGGTGCGAATCATGCGCTCGGCCTTGCCGTTATGGGAGGAGGTATAGGGGCAAGACATGCGCAGTTGGACACCGAGAGAGAGGAAGAAAGCACGAGAGGTGGAGTTATCGAACTCACGCCCATTGTCACACTGGACGGCCTTGATGGTGAGGCCGAACTGAGTGGACACCCAGGCGAAGAAGTGGTGGAGGGTGGGGTAAGCCTCAGACTTAGCACGCAGGGGAAAAGTCGAGTAGTGAGAGAAGTCGTCAAGCACGACAAGATAATACTTGTAGCCAGAAATGCTAAGGATAGGAGAGGTTCACAGATCGCAGTGTATAAGATCAAAGATATGGGTTGCATGTGAAGAAGAGTGAGGAAAAGGAAGACAAACATGATGACCCAGCTGGCACTCATGACACAAATGCTCATCGTGAGCCCGAGTGCAGGGTATGTCGGAACTACGACTGAGCTGTGTCAGGGCGTCGCGGCCAGGATGGCCAAGCCGGCGGTGCCAAGTAGTGGAGGAAGAAGTGACGGCTAAAGCAGCTGACGAAGTGGAGGGTGAAGTGGAAGGAGCAGAAGCAGGAAGCTGAAGGGTGTAAAGGGGCCCCGTGCTGTCGCAGCGGAGAAGAGGACGACGGGAAGACAAATCCCTCACAGTAAGACCAGAGGAGTCAAACTCCACATAACAGGAATTGTCAGCTATAAACCGACGAATGGAAAGGAGGTTGTGAACCATAGAGGGAGCCACAAGGACATCTGGAAGACGAAAAGAGCCATCAGTGTGAGCGGCACCCACGGACGTGACAGGAAGACACGCGCCGTTGGCAACCATGATGGACGAAGGGTGAGAGGGAGAAGGAGGGTGGACATAAGAGAGTAGCCCGGGGTTGGGAGTGGTATGGAAAGTGGCACCCGAGTCGGCGATCCAAGCTGGGCCGACGGGAGGAGTCATGCCCATGATGCCGAAGGAGTGGGCCAAAGCCGTCGGATCCCAACCGACAGGAGGTGGAGCCCACGACGACGAGAGCGGAGAAGCGGCTGGGACGGCGCCAGCGAACATGGCCACCGTTGTACAAGGGTCGCCGCCGGGAACCGGGAAGGGCCACATGTAGGGCGGAGGCTCCAGTGGAATCCCACAATCATAGCCCGCACCAGGCAACATGGAGGGCGGAGGCGCCGGTGTGCGCCCACGCCTCCCCCGACGGCGGCCACCACGGCCCGCCCCACCCCCGCTCGGCCCGGGAGGAGGAGGACCAAGAAGACACGACGCAGGCGGAGCTGAAGGGCGCGGCGGAGGAGCGGCGGTAAACACAGGCGAGGAAGGCGAAGACGCCGGCGCGAAGAGGGACACGAGCTGGATGCCACCGGGCGCCGGACGGGGAGCCTGCGAGCTGGAGAAGGTGTCGCCGGTGTCGGGGTAACCGGGGTAGGTGACGAGCCGGTCCGCCGCGGCGATCTGATGCGCGAGGGCATCGGCCGCAACGCGCTCGCGCTCCCAAACGGCGGCAGCCGCGCGGAGGCGGGCCTGGCCCTCCGCTGCGGCGGCCCGGGCGGCGACGAGGGCGGCGGCGATAGGCGAGCTGCTGGCTGTGCCCGCTGCATACGACGGGGGGAGAAAGGCCGCCGTCGGTGGGGCCGGAAAGGGGGCACCTTGGTCGAGGCAGGCGCCGGGCAGGGGAGGGGCAGCGGGCAGAGCCCCCTGGGCAGTACCCTCCGCACCAGGCAGGGGAGGGTCTGTGCGTTGGGGAAGGTGTCCGGCGGCTGCTGGGAGGAGGTAGCTCGCCGCTGCGTCCTAGGGAAGAGTCCCCGCGCGCGCAACCTGGAGCAGCGCCGGATCCACGCCGTTGTGGAGCCTGCTCGGGCGCGCCTCTGCCTAGGTCACCAGGAGCAAGCGAGAGGGCGCCCCAGGCAGGGCCGTAGGCGGCGGCCAGGGCATCGTAGCCCAGCCCAGCGAGAGCGCTGTGGCCCAGGCCGACGCCCAGGCCTGCTTCGACGCCCAGCAGCCGTGCGCCTGGGAGCTCCCCGCCTGGCAGGCCGGATTCCGCGCCGGCGGCGGCAGCAGCGGCTGCGACGGCGTCGCCCGCGCCCTGCACGCCTGCAGCCGCGCCCAGGTCAGCCACGGCGGCGGCGGCGGCGGCAGCAGCAGTGGCGGCGGCCGTAGGGGCTCCTACGGCGGCGCCCACGCGCCGGCGGACAGCCCCGACAGCGACGGCGGCCACGCGCCTGCGGGCGCCTCCTGCAATGGCGGCGGCGCACGGCTCCCGGCCCGCTGGGCCCAGTAGTGGGGGGAGGTAGGTGGCGGTGGACGGCCGGCCATGGAGGTGGCGGCCGCCGGCGACCAGGAGCAGGGGAAGCAGGGGAGGCGGCTGGGGAAGGGAGGAGAAGGAAAACCCTAGCTCGATACCATGTTGGAAATAGGGATTGGATTAATTTTGGCTAACCCTAGAAGGGTAGCAATATAGGAGTCATACATGGGCCTCATGGGCCTAACACAAACACATACTCCAACAGTTTCAAAAGTTGGATCCATGTTGTTTCAACAACAGGATCCATGTTGTTTCAAATTACCAAAGCATTTTGTTTTCAGTACGCAACATGTGTTATTTCAAACACGCAAGATCCATGTTTCAAACTCTTAAAGCATTTTGTTTCAATAGGCCTACTATGTGTGTTCCAGACACATTGTGGGGTTTTGTTTCAAACCCCCAAAACTACATATTGTTGGGTTTTGTTTCAGACACAGTTTGTCATTTGTTTCAATTTTCTTCAGTTCTTGTGTTGTTGCAACATATTTATATCAAATCATTTGTTTTTTTTTCTTGTTTTTTTTTCTTGTTTCTTTTTTGTTTCAGATTTGTGTTTTGTTCTAATTGTTTTGTTATTGTTGTTTCTTTTACTCTCTTTTAGTCATGTGTTTGTTTAAGTGTTTCATACGCATGTTTTCCGATGTTTCAACTGTGTCAGTATGTATGTTACATATGTTACAAATGTTCCATTTGGATGTTTCAAATTTAGATCTAGTGTTACAGCTAGGGTTACAAATGCATGTTTCATGTGCTATTAGATATATGTTGCAAGTGTTGTTTTCTGATGTTTCAAAATTAGATCGGTTTATTGTATTTTCTATCAACGTTTTCTAGTGTTTATTTTTAATTTTTCGTTTTTTTTGTTTTGTTTCAGAGGGGCACGACGGCCATGTTGGACGGCAGCGGCGGGTCCATTCGGAGGAGCAGGGCCGCGCAGATGGGGTGGGGGTGTCGCGGTGGGGAGACGACCGCGTGTATCCGTGTGTGTCGGGGTGGGGGTGTCTGTGTCCCGTGCAGTGAGAAGGGGTTGCGGGCCGTACCAGGTTGCTCGAACGTCCGTTCTACCCATAGAACGTTCGTTCGGCAGCAACACTCAAAGTAAAGCAATGGGGAAGCACAGACGAACGAACGTTCGACGGTAGAACCGGCCCATTAGGTTGAAGCTCAACACATGGACGTCCGAGCGCGGGCGTGCGTACGCCCCTTCCCCGACGTCGCTTCTTCCGCACGCGCCTTCTTCCGAAGGTCCGCCCACGCCCGCTGCCTTCTGTGCACCCGCCTTGGCGGTTCGGCCCTTGTCCCTGACTCCACCCCGACGAGCCTCGCAAGTCTGACGTGGAGATGGCGAGCGCGACGGACACGTCGTGGCTGCAACCACCCTCGGCCGGTCGCCCCACAACAAAGTCGTCACATCCGCAAACTGCCCCTCGCCCGGTCGCCCCAACAACAAAGCCGTCACACTGAAACTAAAGAAAACAATCGGATGAAACAACCAAAAAACCCCTATTGCAACAAATCAAAGGCAACAAGTGAAACAACATCAAAACATATTTTCAAAATATTCACCGTCGACGTGGCACCGCCGACGGCGAACCCCAGCGTCTGGGGTCCTCATGACCTACCTTGGGGGGGCAGGGACGTCACGAAGAGGGAGGCGGCGAGGTCGACAGAGAGAACCGCCGCCCGCAGGGATCCCCACGACCACTGATGTTGGGACTTCCGCGCACATCAACAACAACCGGTGGTGGATCTGGTGGATCCACGCTTGCTCTTGGCGGATCTGGCCGATCTGCGCCCACTTATGCCGAATCCCCATGGCAGGGGGGCTTTGAGTGTCTCCAGGGTGCGCGTGCGAGGGAGACCGAGGCACAAGGTGGCGCGACGAAGGAGCACGGGAGGAAGGCGGAGCATGAGGGGCGCACGGACTGGTGGGGAGCGGCAAACGCGAGTGGCGGATCTGCATGAGCGTGAGGGAGAGCGGGCGGGCGGAGTGTGCGAGTGGGCGGAGTGCGCGAGGCGTCCGTGCCCGTGCGAGTGTGAAGTCGGGGGAGGGGCGCGGGCGACTCGGTGATTAGGTAGATGGGTTGTGGCGGTGATGGGCCGTGCGTTCGACGCGTGGAACGTATCGTCCGCAGCATTACCGCTTTACTTTGCCTCATCTGATTCTGATGGGCTACCAGCCCACGAGACCAACAGCCCACGAGGCATGCACCTTTGTAAAGTAATTTCCACGAGGCACACCTTTGTAAAGTAATTTCCACGAGGCATGCACCTTTGTAAAGTAACGCCTCGAACTTAACTAGTGTTTCTCAAAATCCACTAAAAAAGTATTTATAAAAAAACAACTAAGTTACCTCAATGTCCTATATAGAGAGATTTTAAATTTGTTTTGAAGTTTTTTAAAAAAAACAGTAAATACTTGACAAAGTTTTTCAAACCACAAAAAATGTTTATACACTTTTAAAATTACAGAAAGAATTTCAGAGATACATTGGGATACACTAAACCCAAATAAATTAGTTAGTGATTACAAAAATATCTCTAGTCATTTCGTTCTAGAAAAAAAGGAAAACCAACTAGAAAATTTTAAAAAATTCTAATCAATGTATACATACTTTCTTTTTTAAAAAAAACATACTTATCACAGGAGATATAATGAACCTTCCCTTGGCCTACACTCCCTGCATCTCTTATGGGTCATGTTGTCACTGTAGATGGTTGGAATAGCCAGGCCCAATAGCCAACATGAAGAGTCGCTCAATTAAGCATAGCCTGAGGGGGGCTAATGAGTGCGGATGGAGGCAACGACCAAGATCAATGGCTATTGATATTTAGAGATGGATCTAGTAAATGGGCAGAGGGAATGAGGGAACCATGTATACTGGATTAATCATATGGTAGGATCTCAAACTTGCATCAGCCAAATCATTCACCCCACCAAACGTTGATACTAATATTCTCATAGATAGAGATCTTGGAAGCGCTCAATGGTCTTGAATAAGTGGAGTATATGTTACATAACTGGATATCATTTGTTACAATTGAACCCCTTGGGCTTTTTTTATGACTACACAAAGTTGAATTTAGTAAAACTGAATCTCAGTTCAGTTGGAAAATAAGGGTAAAGGTAGATAAGACTAAAATCACAATTTCAATATAAAATTGTGATCTTGCTCTCGTCCAACATATTAATTGTGTTTTTACCCTTATTTTTAAATTTATAATTTTGCCCATGCTAATATTACATTTCCACATATACCAATAATTTAAATTAATAGATTATTATGTGTCGCTTTAAATTTATTATTAGTATCAACACTGTTTTTAAAAAGCCTTTTTATTAGAACAATAAATTGAATTAGTATTGTTTTTTATCCGTTGTAACGCACGGCTATGGCTAGTTATATACTCCCTCGGTTTCAATTTACAATTCGTTTGACTTTTTTACTCAAACTTTGATCATTCGTCTTATTAAAAAAAATTGTGTAAATATAGTCAAATTTAAGTTATTTATGTAGACTATTTATTAAATAAGTAAGCTACACCAAAAAATAATATTTTGCACAAAAAATTGAATAAGACGAGTGGTCAAATTTAGAGTTGAAAAAGTCAAACAAACTATAATTTGGAACGGATTAAGTATAAAATAACTCATTTTGGTCGTGTTTAAGGATGTTTGGGTTGCTCAACATCCAAACTTCGTCTACTTATAATCAAATTTTAGTCAATGATGAGAACACACGTCATACGCGCAAGCGCAACCAAACACCTTCCAAATTCCAAAGACTCCCCGCCGTCCCCGTCGCCTCCCACACCAACCACTCTCCCTTTATCCCCCGTACGCGCGCCGCCGCTTCGCAACAAGAGAGTAGACACGACACGATGCGGCGGTCCCTCTCCCTCCTCGCACGGCAGGTGGCGCAGCGGCGGCGGCTGCTGAGCAACGTGCCGGAGTCGACCGTCTACGGGGGCCCACGGCCGCAGGAGTCGGCGGCGGCGCGGCGCGTGACGGTGACCACACTCCGCGGGAAGCACCGCCGCGGGGAGCCCATCACCGTCGTCACCGCCTACGACTACCCCTCGGCGGTCCACGTCGACTCCGTGGGCATCGACGTCTGCCTCGTCGGGGACTCCGCCGCCATGGTCGTCCACGGCCACGACACCACGCTCCCCATCACGCTCGACCTCATGCTCGAGCACTGCCGTGCCGTGGCCCGGGGCGCGCCGCGGCCGCTCCTCGTCGGGGATCTCCCGTTCGGCTGCTACGAGTCCTCCGCCGCGCAGGTACGATGCGATGGGGGGTATAATGGTGCGGTGGTGATACAGGCTACAACACTTGAATCTCGCGTTCGTGTCACTGTCGACGTTTAAGAGCAGGGGATGTAGTTGTACTACCATGCTTCCCAGGTTGTAATGCGTGTTAGATTTGAATAGGAAACATCTTGTTGCACAGTATGATAATTTACAAATTGTAGCTCTCTCTCCCCCATTTGCTTGTTTTTTTATTCAATATTAGATGTTCAGCAACAATTTTTTTTTTTTGCTTAACCAAATAATAATGATGCAAAACTCAAAAGCACCACTAGAAATTCCAAAGAGAAAGCACAAGATCATCATGTTCAGGGTTATTAATGTGCCCACACAACACAAATATACATGTTTGAGGAATACCATACTGATGGTATTTTCATGTTATTTTAGGCTGTTGATTCAGCAGTGAGGGTACTGAAGGAAGGTGGAATGGATGCAATCAAGCTGGAAGGGGGTGCACCATCGAGGATCAGTGCAGCTAAGGCTATTGTGGAGGCTGGTATTGCAGTCATGGGGCATGTTGGCCTCACACCGCAAGCAATTAGTGTGCTCGGTGGATTTAGGCCTCAGGGGAAGACGGTTGACAGTGCTGTAAAGGTGTGCTGCGCCTCATTGTTTATGGCTTACTACACCTTTGGTGTGTGTGTGTGGTGATTGATTGATACTTTGATAGGGTCTCACTCTCAAATCTCAATCCATGCTATTGTGCTTGTGTAGGTTGTGGAGACAGCACTTGCCTTGCAGGAGGCTGGATGCTTCTCGGTTGTGTTGGAGTGTGTGCCTGCTCCGGTGGCAGCCGCTGCAACCTCAGCATTGAAAATCCCAACCATTGGCATTGGGGCTGGGCCATTCTGTAGTGGACAGGTTCGTTTGTTCTTTATTACTCTGTAATAAAATACTCTTTTCATCAAGTGCATACATGTACATGCATCTGTAGTCCTTTTGTATCATAAAATAAGCATGTTTATCTGAATAAATTGTGCTACAAGTGAAATCGTCGAGCGAAGTCACTTGACCACTTTGATATCAGTCGTTTACGACATCTGAAGACTCATAACATGTTTGCTCATGAAGCCTGACATGCAGTTATTATAATGCAGGTCTTGGTATACCATGACTTGTTAGGGATGATGCAACACCCGCATCATGCCAAGGCAAGTGTTTGTTTCTTGAATTCTTTGTTACTTGTACGGGTTTACTAATCTCAGTGTGTACTTCTGCTCTCCCACAGGTCACACCAAAATTCTGCAAGCAATTTGGTAACGTGGGCGATGTCATCAACAAGGCGTTATCAAAATATAAGCAAGAAGTGGAAACTCAGACTTTCCCTGGTCCAACCCACACACCGTATAAGATAACTCCCACAGATGTTGATGGCTTTGCATATGCACTGCAGAAGATGGGTTTGAGTGACGCCGCAGATGCTGCTGCTGCTGCTGCTGCTGAAAACAGCGAGAAAGGTGGAGAACCAAAAGGAAATTGTTGATCTAATGTTGGTTGTTTCCAACAGATACATTAGATCTAAAGTAGAGAATGTCAGGGCAGATTGTCTAGCATAAAGATATCCTGCACTGGTGCAATCTTGTCTTGCCAGGCTGCAGGTGTAAACTGAAACTGAGAATCCTGATGTCGTTGACTGGACAACGGGTATCCTTTAATAAAATTAGCTGGATGCCAGAACTGAACTATCACAATATCACTTTCAAGAAAGCTATGGAACTAACACAGTATCAATTTCGAGTTTTGACACATGATGCACATACTAGCTGTGAATGTTTGTCATAGGGTAAATGAACAAAATAATAAAGTACAGCTTTATATTTTACAGTATTTGAGGTCTAGCTTACACCAGGACGCCTTGATCCTTCACAAGCTGTAAAGTTAATATATAAAATGTGAATTACAAATATGTACGTGCCCGAGAAAATTAAACTATCCATCCATAATGGAGTACCTTCTCCTCTAAAAAAAAGGACTACCTTCTGAACATATGTAGCTTTAAGTCTTCAACGCATTTCTGCATGGTGCACACACTACAAGCAGCTTTTCTATTTACAAACATCCTTTTGAGAAATCATATCCGAAATTTTAAATTGGCCTGTACCATTCAGCTCAGGTCATACTGAAATGTTGACGTTGGATAGCCTCCTAAAGTCAGAACTGTCGCCGAATGTTCATATGATCTGATGACCTCCAATTTGCATCATTGTATCAATAGAGCCCCCTAAGATCAGTATCATGGACCGTAGACTTCGTTAGAAGCTCAGTATGTACAGAATACCCCTGCTGTTGCCTGTTGGTCAATGAGACTCATGCAGAGCTAATCTTTGTTATCCTTGAATAGTCACCAACGTTGGCAACAAAAAGTGGGTCTTTTCATCACTGAACATATTTTCTTCACTCGTTTGCTCCAATTCTTTTGTCAAGTCTTCCATTGTCTTCTTTAAGTTGGCTTTGCTCATCTGTGCACCATCACCCATTGAGATGCCAACCATGGTGATTTTGGGGAGAAGAGGGTTTGCTTGTAAATTACTCTTCACGTCGGCATCATGTCTGGTACCAAACAGAGATGACTTCAAAATATGCTAACAAAAAGACCTTGTATATAACCAGATAAGTGGAGCAGCTAACTGAATGTATTATGATGTTAAAACTTTTTTTAGGCTCTATATTATTGACATATTTGGCCCACTACCAAGTTTGATAGGAAACTATCAAGATAATAAGATATTCAACTGAATGCATAGGACAGTGTGCATGACACGAAGCAGTATATTGATTAAACAAACCTGCTAAACTTATTGTCGCTTTCTTGTGCTTTGAACTTTCTGTCATGCCCTGGCCATATATTTGGAAGCAGGTTACTAAATGGAAAGTGATTATGATCTTCATTATTGTGATTTCTGTAGCTGCTATTGTCAACACTTGGCTCGGAAGATTGAGTTTGTTGATTATTCTGGCAACAATTTTCGTCATTTGAAGCAGTTAAACTGCTGGTAGTAGCAATATTAGCAATCGAAACAGCAGTCCTGAAAAAGGTGAGCAGAATATAAACATAGATGGTTCACAATGGTGAGCAAATGAAAGGGTAATAAATATGAATAAAAACTTTAGTGACATTATTGATAGATGGTTCAGAATGGAGAGCAATGAAAGGTTACAATAAACAAATACCGATCAAACAGCTAGTTTAGCTTATATTATTAATTATCAATACTAACAATACCTATGTCCGTAACCCACTCGCCCACATGAGAAAAACTAATTACAAACTACAAGGCTAAAAACACGACCAAAAAACGATATTATCTTCCCTTGACAAAAGTTATTTCATGTATATGAAGACATAATTCTAGCAGTAACTGGGCATGCACAACTAAGAATAAGTATTTCATAAGGCTCTTTAAGTTAACCCAGTAAGTTGATCTTCCTACACATCCAACAAACAATTATATGAAAAACTGAAACAAGAGAAGCAATTGCGTCTGCACCTTTCTTCAAATGAATCAACAACATAAGGGAACTTTGGTTGTATGCCAGAAGCTTTTCTCAACCACTTATTTCCTAGAAGAACTTTATCAACAACATCAAGAAACTGAATCTCTGCCGCTTTCGTTACAACATTTAATGGTATACCAGCTGGGCCAATCTCATTCATCAATTCTTGCACCTAAATAAAAAATACCTCATACTATGAGTTAGAAATTAGATTAATATATATTTTTCTAAATAAAAAATTCAAGACATCTTCTGTGCAAAAAATGCTCATAATACCTCTGGAGGCTCAAGCAAGCTTTCAGCACTTTCTTCAATTATTTCTGATGTCAAACTATCATCGACAATATCCCTTCTACGTTGCGTATGGCGATTTTGCATTATCGAATGGAAATATTGATCCATTGAAGCTTCAAGAATATTGTCCAATAAGTTTTTATCAAAAAAATATGGTGTGTACCTGACATTATGAGCATAAAGAATCATATCAAGCCTGCGCTGACATATTTAAGGCATCAAAGTATATGTTGAGGTTTTCCTGGTGCCAAACAGAATTATCTATAATACAGACCATAGATAGCACAAACAAAATAGTCCATGAGGACATATAAGCAGACTATATGAGGACATGTCATAATCGTCGGTGACAAAGTTGCACAAAAACAAAAATCGGTACAATTGAATACAAATAAAGAAATGAAAAACATAAATTTGGCAAGGTGAGAAAAGTAAAAAAAATTAAACATAAACAGAAAATAAATTTGAGGAAAATTCTTAGACTTGTCAATGTCCAAATGATGTTAACTCATCCTGAGTGCAACATAGCAAATACATTATACATGCATGCATAAAAAACAACAAAAGATAACCACACATCTTTTTTTTATGAGGATAAGCACACATCTTTGTTATGCCAGTAAAAAAAACATTAACAGATGATATAGAGTATTTACAGAAATAATCAAAGAGACATCAGGAAGATCCATACCATCTAATTCCATCATTTGTTGCCACTGCAATATTCAAGTTTTGCGCACTAAAAACAGGAACGCCACCAAGTTTTTTCCTTCTGCCCCTTTGTGGAAGTGACTTCAATAGCTTATTGGCAGCCTGGACCTGAAAGGGAAACAATATAATCTCTAACGGCAAGTTATAGGTAGGCTGAGAAATTTTAGCACAGACCTGCTTTTCATTTGAAACAAACTGGAACAAATGAGGCTTTTCCTGCACAAAAAATATTTGCAATGTTAGAAAAAGAACACACGGAGTGCAAATCATACATAACAAATATTGTGAACTAAAAAAGCTGATGTCACTCCCTCCATCCCAGGATGATAATCATATTCATGTAAAAGTCAAACTTTACAAATTTGACCAACAATTCTTCAAATTATATACTCCTTCCATTCCAAACTATAAGACACTTTGGCTTTTCTAGATACATTGCTTCAACTATGTATCTAGACATAGTGTACATCTAAATGCAATAATGCATAATAAAGCTATATCTAGAAAAGCCAAAACATCTTATAATTTGGAATGGAGGGAGTACAAGTTTATAGGACATAAAACTTGCATCAATGGATTTATATTCCAAATGCCTCTGAGCTGATGTTGATTCTTTAGCTAATAACATAAAGTAAGAGGAATCAATGATCAAAATCTAATTTGTTTGACTTTTCCCTGATCAATCAAAATACGATTTGGATTATCATTGCAGGAAAGATGGAGTATTTCTTAAAAATGAAAAAGAAAAAGGATAATAATACTGTATCAATTGAGTATTAAATGTGACTCCTGTTATGTTTCATATCTAGCTTAGCCCGATTTGCTCCGGATTCAAAGACTTTGTTGTTCTTAACGTGACAAACAACTCTGACACTGACAAGTTATGCGATCCCATACAGGAGCACCTAGGATTGTGTTACGATACTACAAAGAAATACTAGACACTAAAAGCTAGCAGTGAGACACAAAATGTAAAGATAAAATAAAGTCAAGAGCAGATAGAAAATATCAGAAATCCCTTATATAAAAAAAATGAAAACAAAATTATTTTCTTTGGAAAACGACCACAACTAACCTTGAAATGTTCATATGCTACATCAAGGCGACAAGCCCCCACCATGCCACTTGGCACATTTAGTCGCTTTACATAGGATACTGGAAATAATAAACCAAAGTCCAAATTAGCTGAACATCCTTTCAGTCTCACTAAATAAGTGAAGATAACTGCATTTGCAGAACATTGTTATAGAAAAGGTAGGGATGAGAAATCAAGTGCGTTTAGACGACATTATCAGTAAATCCTGCTTAGAAATAAGGCATCCTTTCTGGGTACAAGATATTGCAACCTACCACCACCAAAAAAAAAATGTGAATTACATCCAGAGAACTAGGAAGCAAAGTGGATGTTTTTTTTAACCTGCCCAATAGGTCGATAAGCAACTGCTGACCTTTTTGTCATGCCAGATCTGGTCACAGTCCACTTCAGAATTCAATATACATGTTTAGCGGCCCCCAAAGATACGGATGCTTTGCACTCAGGTTTGGGTTCAGGACAGACACTGACAGAGGAGACCTATTAACCTAGAAATCCAGAGCTGAGAATTGGCTTCAGTCAACTTTTATTACCCCTAACTGAAAGCAGTTCCCAAGGTTGGAAGTTAAGGGAAAAGTGCAACTGTTAGCCATGCCCACATAAAAGCTGGATCACTTGAATATTCATTTTTTTGTAAAAGAAAAAAAATGACAGCATTGAATCCCAATGTTAATCTAAATCTACAACATAGATAACAGAGTTCAGTTTAATGGAGAAAGTAAGAGAACTAAAATAATACGAGCTGGGCATACCATTTCTATGCTCTGGTTTGAAGTTTGAACAGATTTTTTAGTAAGTGCTAAGGTCACAAGCATCAAGCAGAGAAGAACAAGAAACGTTTAGAAACAGCATTACCTGCATCATTCAGATCCATAAAAAACCTAAACACTGGACTATTTTCACTCTTCTTCAATGGTGATAACATCCTTTTGAACCACATAGGAGCCCTGAAACAAGGATAAATTTCAAAAATGCCGATTAGCAGGATCGGGCGAGAGGCTAAAATATTAGCTCAGCTATATGATAGTATATAATTTATATGTACCGCGAGAATGTTTTTTTCCTAACCAAGTAACAAATTGCAAGTCGACCCATGAAAACAATGCAATGAAAAGTTTTTCAGTGCTACATAACATAGGGCGGCGGCAGAGGCGCAGTAGTGTGGAAAAAAGTGCAGGGCACCGATGGTATAGTACATGTTGGTGAGGAAGCGCGGGAGGTCGAAGCGTGTGGTAACGGCCATAAGCCCGTTCCCGGATGGGTCGAGCATGGTGAACACCTGGCCCACGAACGCGGGCCCCGCGCCACCGCCAGCCGTATTACCCCGGCCGGCCGCGGCCGCGCCGGACATCCGCGCGCCCGGCAGCGGCTGCGGCCCGCGGCGGGACTCGGAGGAGACCGAGGCCGAAGCCGAAGCCGAGGAGACGGGGAGGAGGAGCGGGACGGCGAGGTGGGGAGCAGCGGGCGAGGGCGAGGGCGAGGCGGAGGCGGGTGGGGATGGGGATGGGGAGGAGAGGAAGGGGAAGGCGGAGGCGAGGGAGTGGAAGGGGTTGGAGGAGGAGGAGAAGGAGGAGGAGCGCGGCATGATGGACCACTGGACCGAACGGTGGCGGTGGCGCCTGCTCTGCTTGGTGGCCGGCGGTGGGGACTGGGTGGCCAGGGTGGGGCGCGCCTTTTTGTTAGGCTTTGGAACCTGTGGGGGGGGCAGGGGCCGGGTTCTGGTGCGTTCCAGTACGCGAGGGATTTCTGCTCGCGTGCACGGGCCACACGGCCACGCCGGTAGTGCTCCACAGCACACGCTTATCCGATTCCACCATTGCCAATGCCCGATGCTTATACCCCTCACAGGGCTTTGCTTGTGGATGGAACACCTGAATATCCGATCGACTATCCAATGCCAACGAACAAAGTCACAGAATTACAGGCGAAACTATTCAAATAGAGCAACTGCAAAACTTTTGCATAGCAATTGTCTCTTTCTTTTCTGGGAAGCTCATAGGAACATTCTTTGTTCAGGAGAATGACAGGAGAGGTAGGATCAATCAGAGGAGGAACCAAAGTAATTTCCCTACAGTACACACAGGAGTTGCCTTCCGAGAAAAGAAAATATAAAGGGGCTCCCGGTGCCGTGTAAGCTTGCAGCTCTTGCATGATGATGATGATCAGACAATACCATACATACCATCAGAGATCATTCTAATATATTTTCTGTACAAAAAATGTGAGGGATGCACTTAAAAACATCCCTTCGCCTGATCTTGACTACTTACGCTCAACAATACCATCTTGCACCCAGATGTTGCCAAGTGATGCCGTCCTTATTTGTTCAGAGGTAAGGAGCCGGATTGCTTGGATTGTTTCTTACAGACTTGCAGCCATTCTTCCTTTTGAACATGCAGGCAGCCCAACTGCTAGCTCACGTGTTTGTATCACTTCTAGAGCCGACAACAGTCGTTTCCCTGTTTCTGAACGTCTAGACTGGAACCCAGTAGTTTCTGTTTCATCAGCACTTTAAACCTCACAAGAAACATATATAGCTCAAACACCAAGCATGACTTCCCTTCTGCAGATTAGGCTGATACTGATGTTCGCCCTCTATGACAGAGCAGGGTCAGATACTGTTGTTCGTTTGTCTGTTTTCATCCTGACAATCATAGGCCCAGTGTTCCTTGTGTTGCTCTTTGCAGTAGATTTTCTTGGAATAGAACGCTGTAAGATCCGGATCGGTATCCCCCCGATGTCGAAATCTTCCTTGATAGACTTTGTCAAGAACCTAGTATCTGAATCAGAAAGGTGAGTCTTCCCACTCATAAAGGCAACAAACGTTGGTGGCCGTGCCTTCACTTGAGTGAAGTACTTGACTTTTGGCTGAGTAGCTGAATCTTTCCAGGAATGTCTGCTCATGACCTATAGCATAATCACAAGGTATTAGAGATATTGATCGATATAAATGCCAGAATGGCATAACTGGACAGAGTTTTCAGTAACATCATGCAGTCAAAATAAACAGAGTGGTAGGCATGGGAATGTACAAATACGAAGTAGTCTTAAAAAAGGAAACTGGAAAATACCAAGTCAACTACTAGAAGGCACTGAAATTTTTCGAATGATCTCCTAAACCATTCCACTTTTCACTGATACAGATTCCACTTTCTTGCGATATAAGTAACTCATCTGGATCTACACAATCTAAATTGAATTTTTGAGGTATGAGATCTAAGTTCTTATTATCTATCCATCTTAAATGAGTGTTCCTACAGAACACACACGCAAGCAAACAACCAAATAAAATTTTTGTAAGCAGGATATTTACCTTATGCAACCAACGATTGAGCCGTGATGTTGACAATCTTAAACACCACTTCTCATAGGTGTCTATAACCTGGCGCATCACAGCAATCCGCCCCCTCCCCTCCAGTGCTGACACAAAAACAACCGGTATTCCTGTCACCTGACAAAAGGAAGGGGCGAATCAACATTTTGCAATCTGGCACTCCATAAGAATATGAAACAAACTAACATATTCTAGAATGTAGCAGTTCATTCTTTTCAGCTAAAGAAAAATATTTGGGTGGGTCTTAGTTAGGAGGCAGCATGCATGCAACATGTCTGGAAAGATTAAAATGAAAATGCCAATGACCAAGAAATTTAGAGCATCTCCAACAGTTTACTAAAATTTACTTGACAAATCTTATGATTTGACAACTTGCTAAAACATATAGCAAGTTAAAAAATACTCTCTCCAAGAGTTTGTCATTTGAACTTGGTAAAATTAAAAAAATAAGCCCACAACCGGACCAACTGAATCAACCGTGATCTCTTTTTCCTCGTGTTTTCCCCTTCCTCGCATCTGCTTTCCGTCAGCCATTGACACTGTAGATGACACATCCTACTACTAGATCCAGAAAAAAAGAGAGACAACGTGACCCACACAGAAGCCATCGAGTGATATCTGACGGTCAGCGGCAGGGGCACCAGCCAGAAAGCAAGTGCAGCAGCGCGCACTGCTGCAGGCCTGGCCACCACCTAGGCTAGCTGCTACTACACACGGAGTAGAGTATCTGATGTGACATGACAGGACAGAGGACGACATATATGAGGGGCGCGCCCGCGCGGGAAGACCGGCGGCGATGGCAAGTGAGTTGCGCGAGCGCAAAGATACGCGTGCGGGAGAGAGTATTAGCAAGTTGGTAAAAATAACAACCTCGTTTGGCAAACTGTTGGAGATAGAATTTTATTGTTTTGCCAAACTTTTAAGGATGACAAGCTCATTTAGCAAACTGTTGGAGATGCTCTTAGACAACATCTCCGGTTATTAACAAACACCAAATCAAAAGAACTCGAGCGGGTTTTGCAATCGAGGCACATGACAAATCCATTGCTCCATCAGTAAACATAGCAAAGCACCTGAATGTGTGCTGATTACCAAAACAAAACTGAATCAACAGTAAACAAATAAAATCTGTGTGCACGATGATAACCCAAAGTGTAGAGTTAATCAAAGAATACCCGCCTCATCAACTATTACAAAAATGTTAAGAACATACAAATAATTTACAATTTTGAGAGGAACCCCGTATGATCGGAAGTTGCCTGTATTCACACCGAGTAACTGAACATTCATAGTGCCATTTAACAGTTCTGCTTTAGAAAGAGTGCAGTTCTGTTTTGGAGAGTTATTAGTAACCCTTAATTGTGATTGGTAATCATGTCTTCAAGGTTGAAAACCAGTATATTATGAACTAACAAAATATAACAATTACCTGAGGAATGACTGTCTGAATTTCACTAGGAACAGCGTCCATAACCTTGTTAAACAGCGTTTGGTTATCTCTAAGGAGATCCATTTTATTGACAATCACAACAAGTCCACGGCCCTCTTCGACTGCTTGCCGTGCTATCACGACTTCTGGATGATTCATGCTACTTTTGGACTTAGCAATCTGCATATCCATAGAGCTTTATCATGGGACTGTACATTAAAATTCAAATGAAATCTAAAATGCATGAAGACATTGGTAATATCAGCCCAGCACACTGAAAGCACTCTTGGGGTTGGTCCTAATGCTCAATGATTTAACATGGGCCTGGCACCAGAACATCAAGATAACACATGCTTAAACCAGTATCCAGCAAGTCTAATGCCATGTAAATATGTGAATCACAGAACTATTAACACACCCTGGCTGTAAGTCACTGGCTCTGGATATCAAAATTACAGTAAGTACCTTTTCAGCATCCAGCACAAGAGCAACAATGTGAGCCCTCATTAGGTTCTTTCTAGACTGCACAACACTCAAAGATGCTGGCCCTTTCTCCTTCCCTGATCTTTCCATCCAACCTGCAGTGTCCACCTGCATTACGAAAATGAAAATGATTAAGATGATTTGACCACAAGCCAAACAGAAACAGCTTGCATGAAAATCATGCTATGAACTCTTACACTGTAGCAAGCATCATAACTTTTGGGTAAGTTAGCGTCCCAAGTAACAAATTGAATGGAAATTTTATATGATTCAGTTTGGCTAAGCTGCCAGCTTTATAGACAAAAGATCCTCATATTTGGTGGTATCGGTTGTACAGCCTATGTAATATTATCCTAGTCAACTTTCTGTGTTGCTAATTATCTCTAATGTCACGCTCTAATAGAAAAAAAGGCCAAAGAAGTACTTGAAGACCAAAAGAAAATCAATAGTGTCAAGTATTTTTTTAGCAGCGTTAGTACAAAAATTGTTATGAATTATTAATGTGGACAGAGTAAAAAAAAATACATTTCCAAGGTACAAGTGTTGCAACACACATCACAACTATTGTTCACAATATAAGCGCCAAAAAAATGTAGCCATATAATATATGGTGTTGCAAAAGGTGTGGTAACTAACAGAGAACAGTAAACTTACTAAATACACGGTTCGATTATCAAATTGAAACTGAGCCCGAATCGAGTCCCTTGTTAGGCCTGCCTCTGGACCAACAAGAACTCTCTGTTCTTGCAACAATGTATTTAAAAGGGTGGACTTCCCAACATTAGGACGTCCCACAATTGCTAACTGCAAAGGTAACTTGCTCTCATCACCTTCTTGGGCCTCAGTTTCAACCTCCGAGACAGGATCATCTTGGCTGAGGTCATCTATTACATGTCAATGTTGAATAGTCAATTCATAGGTTCAAAGCATGGTTCCCCTCAATATAAGTATAGCACAAAGAAATTGAAAATCGGTCACTAAAGATTGAAAACAAACGACATATGTACCAAACCATTGCATATATTGTTACAGGCTTACTGTTTGGAAGCTGAAACATGTATTCCTCAAACAATGGCCTGAGTATCTCATAGAGTTCTGCCATCCCCAGGCCTGTCTCTGCGGATATTGCAACAGGATCACCAAACCCCAACTTGTGTGCTTCTCCAGCAGCAGCATACAGAAGTCCATGCTCATCAAGTGACTCGGACTTGTTCATCGCAACAAGCGTATGTATCCCAGATGCGTGCTTACGCAGCCATTGCCCAACCTCAAGATCCAGCGGCTGTAGACCATCCCTTCAAAGAGAGTTGCGATTTTACTAGGCAACAAGTAGCCACATTTTCAACCGGTTCCATGATGAGAACAAGAATTATCCCACTCACCTCACATCAATCAAGAAAATGGCAAATTGAGACCTAGCCAATACATTCCCTGTCATGTCTGCTGTCCGAGCGAGAATGCTCCCAGATGTTGCTGCAGTCTCAAGTCCAGCTGAGTCAAGCACACGGAAACGGAGATCTCCAAGCTTGGCAACTCCTTCACGGATGTCACGAGTGACATGGTCCCCAGGAGTATTGTACACCAACGCCTCCCTCCTCCGTATAAACCTAATGCAAACGCCAAAACAGTTCAAATGAGAAATTATAGATTTAATCGAGCAGTGCTCTAACATATAACATAATAAGACAGAATTTACACTGGACAAAATTTCAAGAAGGGATAACTTCCTAGGAGCAAGGAGCTGGCAGCAATAGCTGAGCATCTATGCATACAATGCTGGTGAGTCGAGATATATATGTGTGCCAGCACAAGCTGGAGAAATGCGCCCCATACTTTGCTTGTGCTAGGGAGTGCGGTGAGAGACCCAAGGTGTTCGTGGAAATGCCGGTGTTGGAAATGCCACCGCCTTTGAGGGGGTACAGAAACTACAGGCGAGAGCCAACGACGAGAAGGGGTCTCTCACCTGTTGAAGAGGGCTGACTTTCCGACGTTAGGACGGCCGACGAGGATGACGGTGGGGAGAAGCGCGGCGTCCACCTTGGTGAAGTCGAAGCGCGACTGCTTCATGGGGTTCTTCCTGGCCTTGGCCTTGGGCCTCGCGGCGAGCGCCGAATCATCGGTGGCGGTGGAGTAGCCGAATCTGGCGGAGAAACCAAGCCGCGGGAGGGGAGGAAGCGCTCGACCTGCGGTGTGGGGGGCGGAATGTGAGGTCGTGAGGGTCTAGGGGGTAGCCTCGGCCCTCGGGAGGGGAGACTGGCCTTACCGAGAGGAGGCGGCGGAGGGAGGCTCCGAGCGGAGGGGTTGGGACGGTGGTGCAGTAGCGCCGCAGCTGCCGGACGGACCCGGCGGAGGGCGGCGCGAAGAACGGCAACGGCGGCCGCCATAATTCTATTTTTTTTCCGGGAGAAGCTGAGGCTTTGGAGGAAAAAGCCAGGAGGAGATGGGCCAAACGAAACGATACCACTCAGGCCCACATGTCAGCGACGTCCAATGCCCTAAGGCCCAAACGCCCGTTTTGTCGTCCACATTTATTTGGGCTTGCAAAGGCAAAATGAAAGGAACTCTTTCGATATACAGAGCCGGCTTGACACGTTCGGCTAATTTCTTCTCGTCGAGCAGCTGGTTTAGTGGAGCGGGAGCTGTTTTAAGAGACCTTGGCCAAAACAGATCCGATTTTATCTAGGGAACATATGCTATGGTAACCAGCTTCTCATGAAAACTATGGAAACTCGCACGTGGATAGTTGGATCTAAATCCAATGGTGGAAGAGATTAGCAATTAACCTCTCCCTCCTCCACTTTTTGATCCGGCTCCCCTAATTCGATTTATACACGTATTGAGTTCCGTACAATACACGAACATATTTATCGGACAAAATACAAAGTCTGATTTCTACACGTATTGAGTTCCGTTGCAACGCACGGGCACATTTGCTAGTTATAATAATTTATCTGAAATTTGAAAAAATAGTTCCATTTCTTCTGGAACCGTCTCTTGCATGACTATTTAGCCGGGTTTTAGTTAGGTCCCATTTGGTAGAGCTTCCAATAACTTCAGTTTTTTTTTATGCATTCACAATTCATACATCGTTTATATAAGTTTTTTTTTCTTCTCTTAAAGCCGGTGAAACATGAACCGTGAATGCGTCAGAGAAATCGAAGCCGCTAAAAACTTTACCAAACGAGGCCGAGTCGGAGCCCCTCCAGGAGCCCACCAAACAAGCGTAAAGTGCCACTACATATGCTTTTGTGAAAAATGTTGTTGAAGACCTAAAGTCAAATTCAAATGAAACAATAGTTCTATCTATTTTGAATGCAATTGTTAAAAAGGAACAGTGTAAGTTCAAGGTTTGGGTAGCGTTTTCACTACAAATACACGTGACAATGTCACATACTTGAGTGCAGAGTAAAAGACCTAAAGTCATTTCTCTTCTCCACTAATCCATCTGGAAAATACTCGAACATCAAGTTTTTTTTGGATGAAGAGAGTATGCTCCAAAAAAAAAATGTAAGTATTGTTTCATAAAAAGTCAAGCAATATCATGTTATATATACGTGTGCAGTACTGTCTCAAATATATATATATATATATATATATATATATATATATATATATATATATATATATATATATATAATATATATATATATATCACATATAAGTACTCCTACCGTTTCAAATTATAGTTCCTTTGATTTTTTAAAACCAAATTTAATCACTCATCTTATTCAAAATCTTATGCAAAATATCATTATTTTTCTTGTGGCTTACATAAATTGTCTATAAGAATGACTTAAATTCAACTATGTTTATACAAATTTTTTGAATAATATTAAAACGGAAAGAGTAATAGTTTAACAAGTAACATTTATACTTTTTATACTAAAAAATATTACATATTTCGTCTGACTCCGTCGAACGAGTTACATTCTTTTTTGGATTGAGTAAATGCTGTTTAAGGAGTAAGTATAAAATACACTTTCATAATAAATACACTTGAACATATAAATATTTAGATTTTTTCTACACTCTTAATCAAATTTAAGATTTGGGATGTAGGGCGTATTCAGGCATGCTTCACGCGAAAGCTTATTTTGAGCAGCATGAGTTGGCAATTAGTCATACCATGATATTCTTCAACAAAACATCACGACAGTTTTACACTTGATTGCAGCTCCTGTCTTGCATTGTCAACAGAAGCACACCATAACTACTAGACTAGACGGGTGTACAGAGCTTCAGACTACATTACAGTTAGCAGCCTGGGATCAACATTACACCATAATTTACTCCAACTACAACACCGAACTTCTCTGTCAGAACTACAGCTTACATCACAGCCTAGTCATCCATAATTAAACACAGAAATACAGATAAATACGGGGATACATAGATTAGATCACAAGTTAATCTATGTTAGTCTCCTCAAAAGGCTTCCCCGCTTACTCAGAATCGCTTTCATCCTCAAGGAACCTATACACTCTTGGCCCACCAAGACGAAGGGTTACGGTTCCAGAGTTCTCTTCACGCCACTCAATTTGTTCCTGCTCTGCAAGCTCTATAACCTGTCACCATTTATATATTACAAAAGTTCGCATATCAATTGCAGCAAGAACATTGTTTAGACCTTCACAGTAAAATCCAACTATACTGAAACATATAATTACAGCATCCAAATTGCAAATAATGGTGCATTCTTATGCTAGCAAAATTTTGTGACAATAAATATAAATACATAAGTCTGCCAACCTGTAGCGTGGCACTACTGTGGCACGAATAGACAAGATAACAGGTTTAACATGCGGGAAGCAAGGAGCCTAAGAAAGTGACGTGTGTCAAGAAACCGAACTGTTCAAGACTGCCTGACTTGAGAGTGCAAGCTTTTGGGTACGAGTCAGAACATGTAAAACAAAGGACTTCAGGAAATAGCATTAAAATTTTAACATATGCAATGTTTGAGAATTACTATGGAAACAGCACATGAGAATAACTAGAATTACTACTCAAACAGATACTTTCTTACCGTGCGCTTTATTTTTCCCTTCCCTGTACCTTCTGAACCACAACCAGTAATTACCCTCAGTAAGACAGCTGTTTAAAGAACAAAGGCAAAACAGAAAAATGCACAATAAAACATTAGATAAACACAGATAGCTGAGTGGCATGAATTAAAGCACTGGCAGAGACTACAGTATTGAATCTTGTGTGGTACTCACATGGCATGTAGATACAAATCATCATGTGACGTTTGAGAAGGTTCATAGCTTGTTGGACATGTTGGCCATGCAAGTCAATGGTTACTGTATTCGTTATATGCTTATTTCTGCAAACAGGAGATTAGATCTCAGAAGTCAGAACCAAGTTACCAAAAATATTTCAAGGAGTGACTATTACCTGGCTTCAAATATATTCCTGCTGGCCTTCTCGTCTTCTAAGCGACCCAGTTCACGATAATGTTTTCCCTAAAATAAAGAGAGAAATTTGGAGTTACACGGGTGGTGACTGACACTCAACCACCTAAGTGCAGACAACTGTTCATTTTGTTCTGTTTGATGATGGGGTTAATGCTGGCAGGATCATTCCAGCAAAAAACTATAAGCTGGAAATTGACACCAAAGTAGCAATTGTCTGTACTTCCCAAGTTCTGGTTAAGATATAGGCATTAGGCTACATATTTGGGAGAAAACATCTGCTATACTAGGTTTTGTTTTGTAGGAATACAGCATCAGTAGATCATTTAGGAATTAGGAGTTTAGGACAATCCTGCACACAACAGGTAGCCTTTTGAGAATAATAATCGCATCAACAATAATAGATCATTTAGGAATTAGGAGTTTTAGTATGTATTGTTGGATGGTAGGTTTACTACTAACAGGAGCATTCGAGTATGGACCCTTGTTTATTCGCAAAAAAAAAAGAGTATGGACCCTTGTTAATGGTAAAAGCACATGATGTGCTAGCTTTTTCTGCTGTAAGAGTACAGCATTAGCACATCAGCTAGAACATCCTCGTCCACCAGTTAACATGGAAGATCAAGAGTTTCCTTTTCCTGTTCTTTTAACAGTGCCACAGATAACTTAGCCTTTGCATATCACAGTTCAAATTCTCACCTCCTCAGCAAGATAAGAAGCATATGACTTGTCACCCTTTGAATATGCCAGGGCAGCCTGTAAGGAAACAATAAGAAATAAATAACAAAAAAGAAGGGACTTCTATTATCAAATTGGCTGAAGCAAAACTCGGCAAAAAAAACATACTTTCTGATAGTATTCTTTCATTTTATCATAATGCCTCGCAGAAACACCACGGAGCTCACGATAGCCATCCCCTTAACATAAAGCAATAATAATCACATCAACAATAAAAAAATGTAATAGCCAATCGGTTTATGAGAATAATACATGTAACTGCAAATACATCTAACAAAAATGGATTCAATACATGGACACTGATTACGTAAAATTAAAAGAAAAAAGTGTGCAGACAGGCATAGTAGTTTCAGTGGAAGTGATAAAGCCAGGCCCCAAATTATCAGAAAGGAAAGGAAATATTTTAGCCATAGGTCAGCAGTCAGAACTCTATGTACTTGAACATATAAAATGGGTTATCTAGATAACAACCAACAAGGTACTGAATTCAAATAGATTAGGTCAATTATACAAATGTTACATACCATTCTTAGGCCTTTCTTGATTGTTTGATGCGGCTGTATAATTGAACGTTTGCAGTTTCTTTACTACCTTTTTCCAGTCCATAGAATTTGTCTCATATGTGCGTATTTCAGGAATTTTAAACAGTGAATCCAGGACTTGTTGTGGGCCAGCTTTCACTACAGTTGATCTTGTAGGCAATGTTGGTGAACGTGACTCTTTAACAGCCTCCGCATAGCTATAGAACAAAATATCAAGTTTGTTATAAAAAACAGCCAGTTACATGAAACCAGGTTCGAAATACATACTTGCACTAATTAAAGGCATTAACGACTTGGAAATAACTAGCTAGACAATTTAAGCCAACCATTATTAGGTAATAAGTGCTGCATCAGCATGTTTATCCTCAAGGGGTTACTGACGCTTGCTCATTAAATTAAACAGTCACGAGATAAAGAAAAACTAGGTGTAGCCATGGCACAGTGATGACTCAAGGATAGACTAGGCTTGCTTAGAAAATAACGAGAAAATCACCTAACAGAAATGCCAATACAGTGGCATAAATACACTAATATAGTTCTCTCTTAATGAATGTAATTTAATAGTTCTCACCAAACAGAAAATAACAAGACAGCCTCGGTAAGTATAGAGAATGTATTTTAAATAGGACATTGTGAAGCCAAACCAACTAATTCAGAGCAAGCATGCAAGCTGCTTTGTGCACCACTGGAATCAAAACTACCAGGAAAAATTGTAGTATTTCATCGTTAATTTGGCATTTCTTTTTCATCCTACCGACATCGTCTCCCACCAACTCTTCTAGGCCTTATCCACAAAACACCCTATGGTGACAAGAGCCCTTGGATGTCACTGTGGGATGTCAGATATGTAACGGCAGATCATCTATGGTCACTTGGATGTCGCCACCATAGTATAATAGCACAAAAGGGAGTTGAGGCGGTTATTCAATTTGGAGTGGTGACAACAACCAAAACACCGAAATGACAACGGATTGAGAGGTGAGAGGAAAAGGTGGTCTCAATGTTTGAACAAAAGCTATGTACCTAGAAAAGCAAAAAAAGAAAAGCCAAAACGACTTACAATTTGGAAACAAGGGAGTAAAAAATAGTGGCTGCCAATCAGCCCAGGCTAAATGGGACAAATCACAGGACAGTTGCATGCCCCCACAGATCCAAACCCTTGCCAAATTGCTAGGTAGGTTCAGAAGATACTTCCTCAATTTGGCATAGCCAACTTAATACAAGTTAAAAACTACAAAAGAAGAAAAGGATCCCTAGATAAACATCACTTCTCTAAATTTTTTTCAGCATATTACATCTATAATAAGTAGACAATATATACCAGTGATGCCAAACAAAATTTAACTGAGCATAATATGTTAGTAAACTGAACATTTGGCCAAAATCATTTAGCTGAGTTTGCTCACCTGATCTGAGGTTCACCCCACAAAAACTCATGTTCTAATTCAGACTGGAACCTAGTGTTGGATATCTCATCTGTCAACTGAGTAGAATTAATTAAAAGTTAGAATATTATAAAAAGAATTTCATACGGAAAGTATAACAAACATATTGACCACAAACAGGAACCAGGAACACAAAATGCCAGTCCAAGGTAAATAACACACTTAATAGAACATCACTCCGAATTAAATTAGTATTTTCATCAGTTTGGAACAAAAGGCTACCCATAACAAACGAGATAACTACAAATGTTTTATTGCCTTTCCTGCTAATTGCTACCAGCTGCAACTACCATGGTTTGAAACAAACTAGAGACCAAAATTACACCAAAAATAACTGATAATATTCAGCGAAGAGCTTCAAAATCACATTAATTAAAGTTACTAATATATGACAAATCTGCATGTATTACAAATTACATCAACCATGTTGACATCCTAAATAAAAATGTTGTCTTCGTGCTTCAGAAATCAAAATGGTAAGCAAACACAGATATCTGTACATTTTTTCTGATTGTGTTAATCATTGTCCTAAAACCTTAATGACAGGGAAAATATTTCTGACAAACTAGGGTTACCGATTCTATATAGCCGTACTCTCTCATTTGGTTTGCGTATGCTTCTGGTCAACATTTCAGTACATGCATTCCAAAATATCATAGTGACAGGTGTAGTAATAAATATATATGTTCAAATACATTTTTTTAGAAAAATAACATTGCTTGTGAACTCACCCATTTCTAATACAAACAGCACTTAATAAAAATAAATTTCAATTTCATCCAGACAAAATATCAATTCATATCTTCAGTATCCAAGAGAGCAAGCATTAAACTAAAACTGTGCTAAGCAAACACCTGCTGTAGACTTCTTCTATTCCCAGCAGTCAGATTGTCCACTGATAGCCCATTTCCAGGGAACATATATAGATGCCGGGTGCCATTCCTTTCAGCATTTTGATGATTTGTTTCCATGTTTTCAATGGAAGACACACCAGATATATCAAGCAATGCATCCAAAGCCTGAAAGCACTTGATTAGCACAACTGTACAATCCAACAGAATAGCATCCATTCAGAACACAAAGCAGGGACTTGTTCCTGGCAATGAGAAGGAACATGCAAGACAGAAAGAAAACTCCTCAGTGGTTTCATAAGTAACAAAGAATAACAGGTGACATGGCCGTGTGAGGGATCAGAAAATGGTGTACAAAAACAGGGGTAATGGTAGCTGGCAATGAGAAGGAACATGCAAGGCAAAAAGAAAACTCCTCAGTGGTTTCATAAGAAACAAAGGAATAACAGGTGACATGGCCGCGTGAGGGATCAGAAAATGATGTACACAAACAAGCGTAATGGTAGATTGTAACTTCTTCCTTACGCATGAAGAATTATATAGGGTATCGGGTATCCTCAAAAAAGATCAAGAGGATCAAAGAACAATCATCAAAACCATGAATATAATCCCAAAAAAGTGACCAAGATAAACAAACTTCTTCATATCCTAATTTTGGCTCTAAACGTGAAAGATCAATTGGTGTTAACAATTAAAATATTATTTGTTCAGCTTACTAAACAACCAAAGAAATTCCATCACATTGATACACACTGTAGTTATATATTGCTAAACTAGACTGATAGATGGTGGAAAGCTCTTACAAAAACATGTGTCTATCTAAAAAAATAGTGCACCAAATAGGCAAATACTGCAACTAGCATTCCATAGTACCAGGCACATCAATCAATAGTTCAAGAGTATCCTGAATAGCGGCCACTGGCCCGTGACAGCCACTTGTCCACAAGACTAGCATATCAAGGACGCTAACCCACAGGACCATTTGTACTACATTTTAAACATCTGTAGATACAAAGCCTAACCCCAGGACAAAGTGTTATCTGACCTGAAAGTGATTATGTACTGAAGGGTGAAGGCAAAAAAAAAAATGGTTTAACACAGAGAACAGGCCAGTTTCTACTCAAACCATTAGGTGGGATTGTGTTGAAATTAAAGAAAAGTTAAAATATAGTGTATAGTCCCTGGGAGATGTACATGCACCCAATAAAATAAATGTTTACCTTCTCAACATCATACCCATACTGACCTGCAAATTGACGAGATGAAAATATCAACACAAGATATCGTTCCATTCAGTTAAACATACAAATGGTGCGCAAGTTGTAGAAATTAAACAAATACTAAGAAGCTAATTCCAATATACTTAAATTGATCAATTTAGTTGAAAACACCAAAAAATTATGCCAAAAGTAAATCTTTAAGTACTGAAAAGAGTATGGCCCATTTCGAAATTAAAAGTCAATTCACCCAATAGCTACACACATAACAGAATTCACAACTTTTAAAACAAGTCAAAAAGTGCAGTTGTTTGGCAAACATAGAGATGGAATAAGTGTACACCAGATTGAGCAGCCCTATAAAAAATTGAATCTTTCAGTTGGCCAAAATGTTATCTAGTTTTCCCATAAAGATAGCAAAAAAAAAAAGTAAAGCAACATTCCACTTCACATCCCAATGTAAGCACAGCTAATAAGCTGAAACACATCTTTCCATAGCAGCGAGCCATCAATCCACTTAACTGGTGCAACTGGACCTTGGCCAAACTCTACTTCCTCTGAGCCTTGCGAGTCCTTTCAAATGATTAACTGAAAATCAAATCCTGCAAATGTTCCTGACCAAAGGACGTCTCGCCCAAAGCCACCATCTTTATTCTTTATCTTGTCCATTGATACATTGATATATCGGCGCTGTAAGTGGCATCGTCCAATCAATTTGCCACACATCATGAATTAATTAGACAGTATGTTACTCCTTTTCATTTCATTGGTCACGGCAAAGCACACAGCACTGAAAAAAATATACTAACAGACCAAGAGTTCAAACGCCATCATCGCCCTTTGTAATTTTCCCATGTAATAAAGGGGTAAAAAAAAGGTTAATTCTTCCCAGTTCAAGTTTGAACAACAATGAGCAAGAAGATATTTCTTTCACAAGATTTTTCTTGAAAAAAAAACACTGAATATTTGATGTAAAGGATCGTTTTTTATGTTCTTATAAGACTTTGCTCCTAATAGAACCTCTATATATATAAAGAACATCTTTTGAACACTAGCTACGCCTAAGGGCATAGGGTTTACAAATTGAGGTCCAAAATTCAGTTGAGTCGTGAAAATGGGAGCATGGCACGGAAAGAAATGGCCAAAATGGAGCATTCTGAATACACAAGTATAGACCAGCAAGTGATTGTCTCACCTAGAACGTCTCTGACAACACCCATGCCAAGCTCGGAATTGTCCCCAAGCATGGAGCACAGGAACTGCTCTGCCTCTTCAGCGTTGTACTTGCGGCCACCATCCCTCTCCTCATCCCGACCCTTCCTCGCATTTGGCACGCTTACAGGAGTAGTGGCGGGTCGAGTGTACTCCTTGCCAATCACGTCGGCGACCATGCCCGTAGCGGCCACCACAACCCGCTTGGGCCTCCGACCAGCCTTCCTTCCACCAGATCCACTGGGCGGCGAGAGATCCGGCGGTGGCGGGGGCTGCGGCGCCGGCTGTGGTGGCTGCGGCGGCTGCGTGTCCTGCGTGGAGCCGAGGATACCAGCAGCCACGAAGGGGTCCCCGCCGGCCTCGCGGTAAGCGGAGTCGATCTGGTCGATGGTGGCGCTGGCGAACGCGTCGAGCAGCCACGTGAGGGCAGCCGACGACGAAACGGTGGACGCCGAGGAGGAGAAGGCAGAGAAGGAGAACGAGGACGCCGTCCCCGACGTGCTTGCAGTGAAGCAGGCCGACGACGGGCACGTCGAGGCCTCGCCGCTGCTGCTGGACTCCGTCTCCGAGACCGCCGCCGCCACCGCGGCGGCGGCTAGGGTTAGGGTTTCGGGCAGCGGGGAGCAGGTTTGGGCCGAATCCGCAGCCGGCGCCGCGGACGGCGGCGGCGAGGACTTCTTCTTCTTCTTGTGGCCCTTTTTCTTCGACTGCGACGGCTTCATCGCGCCGGTTGCCGTGGCTTCCTCCGGGGCCTTCCCGCGCCACTATTGTTCCCCTCTCCGTCTTGGCGTCTCTCGCGCGAGGGGGGTTTCGATTTGCAGAATTTTGGCAGTCGAGAAAGGGGAACAGAACAGACCACGACCAAAAGAGGATGCCGCGAGAGAAGCAGCCAGCCACGCGGAACGGGCGGCGGCGCCCGGTGGGCTCACGTAGAATGACCTGCTGAATGCCATGTGGGGTACGACAATAGTGGGGCTCACCTGTCATTGGACGAGTCTCGTGGAGACGTTCGCTGTGTGGGGGTGGCGGAGGTACTTATTTTGGACTGGCGTTTACCGCGTTAGACTGGTGGATGGGGTCGGCCGAGACAGCTGACGTGAGGAAGGTGGTGGCGACTGGCGATACCGCTCTGTCGACGGTGGCAACGAGAATCAAGGGGTCAGGTCAGGTGGGATTAAAAACAACGGTAAAGATACAGTCTGAAAATCACAGCATTTCGGTATTCATTCAAATATACCTTTTTTTTAATTCACTGCTCTCTCCGTCCTTATTATTCGACGTTTTAAACTTTAACTAGATTTATAGAAATACGAACAATATTTATATTTTTAAATAAATTTATTAAAAAACTAGATCTAAAGATCTATCCAATGATAATAATTTTTATATAAAATTTATCTAAGCTATTTCTTGAAAAACGATAAAGACAATTATTTAGGGACGGAAGGAGTATCCCATACTTCCTTCATTTTAAATTTTAAGTTATTTTAAAAATATTAGATAGTCAATACTTCTTAAGTTTCACCATGTGAAGGACGTCGAGTTCGTCACCAAATGCCCATCGCGACCACCACACAAAGGATTTTAAGCTTAATCCAATCTATATAAAGAACAAACACTTAAACATTTATGACATGAATAGTTAGCATTAGATTAGCTCAGTTGTTCATAGATGACATGGCAGACCTGGTAACAGAACAGATAATTTAGTCATTAGCAATCACTACTGCTACTAATACTACAATGGATTAAACTAAACAAAATAGAAGATTTTACTTCGAAATAGTGCTCCATGAACCATGGTCTCACTTTCTGCATAATGTTCAGGACAGAATTACTGCCTTACTGGTACAAACTAATAAAAGGAACATTGCACGCCAAAGAATTAGAAGGTTTATTTTTTTCGATATCTGAACAACTGAGCTGCAAGGAGGAACTTGGCGTCATAGTGAGGGTCTGTACTTACCGTGCAAACCTTGCGGCTCACTTGTGAGGAAGGAATCCAAATGCTGAAAAAAAAAAGGCGACTTCAAACATCTGCTTATTATTGCCTTGATGATGATCCTTGTCCTGACAACCCGGCTTACAGCAATTCTGACAACAGAAGCGGCTCATGGGTCCGCCGCGCACGGTTTGCAATTGCAACAGGAGTAGGACTCCAACTCCAGATTCCTGATTCCCTTTACGCCCCTCCCGCTGCTTCTTCATGTTTCCGACTCCGGCACGATCTCGCGGCGTCCGAGCTGGAAACCAAGTCGGCAAGAAGCTACGGGCGCCCGCAGATATAAACGCCGCCTGCGTTTGATTCCCTACCAAAACCAATCGAACGAACTCGAACAAGCTCACGGTAGCGGCGATGGAGAAGCTCACGGTAGCGGAGATGGAGAAGCCGGTCGTGGCCATGATGGTCTACAGCGCGGCGCCGCTCGACGGCACCTTGGCTCCGCCGGGGGCCGGCGCCGGGTACGGCTCCGACGCAACCGGCGGCGGCGGCGACGTGACGGCGTTGCTTGACGTAGGCGCGAAGAAGTGGCCGGTGGAGAAGCTCGCGGCCAGTATGGCCTTCTGCGAGGCGCCGTTCGACGGGACCTTCGACGGCACCTCGGCTCCGTCGTCGTCGGGTGCCGCCGGGGGTAGCAACAACTCCGCAACCGGCGGCAGCAACGTGGCGGCGGCGTTGCTGGACGCAGGCGCGAAGAAGTGGCCGGTGGAGAGGTTCGTGGCCAGTATAGCCTTCTGCGAGGCGCCGTTCGATGGCACCTTCGACGGCACCTCGGCTCCCTCGTCGTCGTCGGGTGCCGCCGGGGGCAGCAGCGGCGACGCAGCCGGCGGCAGCAACGTGGTGGCGTTGCTGGACGCAGGCGCGAAGAAGTTGCCGGTGGAGAGGTTCGTGGCCAGTATGGCCTTCTGCGAGGCGCCGTTCGATGGCACCTTCGACGGCACCTCGGCTCCCTCGTCGTCGGGTGCCGCCACCAGGTGCAGCAGTGCCTCCGCAAACAACGTCTCCAAGACCGGCAGCGGCGAAGACGCGGCGGCGTTGAGGCGGGCGTGGCTGGCCGACGTCTCTCGTTACTGATTACTCGTATCGTGTTGAAGCTGCTTATAAAAGCACAGTGGTTACTAGACTTTTTTGCTATATAGTTTTATTGAAATAATCCCAGTATTCATCAAAGAGTTTATTTTTCGATTGCATTGTCATTATGTCAAAATTCAATAATTCATGATCGTGATGCTTGAGAATTGTGTGGCACGAAACCGATCTATCAGATTTGAATCGTTCCCCAGAGGTTATCTCGAGTTCTTTCTTTTGCTTCTTGTTTCTTCCGCTAAAAAAGAATACTTTAAAGTTCCGACACATGGTAAGTTCACAAGAAAAAAAATCCGACACGTACAAACAACGGGCCTAAAAGGAGGTCCAAACTACATGTGTAAAGAAGCAGAAACTACATTCAGTTTCAGCACTACCAGATCGGACAGTAGCATGTATAGGTGTATCTGCTTACCAAACAGATTTACAGTACTACCATGAATTCGTATCTAGTTGAAGTTTTATCATGAAGGCAGCAGGTAAAAAGATCCTGGACTTTTGCTAAAGATTGTACAAACAAATGAACAATGCGTATTCAATGAGTCAGTTGCCTTTATGTCAATTCCATGCTCTTGAGAGTTGAGACTCGACAACTGTTCAAAATCTATCAGAATTTCAATGAAGAAAATACGAAATTAAAAGAACCGTTCTGAAAATATTTCTTTCTCTGCACCTTCTGGCACATCAATAACTTGCTCTTTTCTTATTCGAAAAAAAAACTTACTCTTTTCTTCGTCGCCAAAAAAAAAACTTGTGTTTTTCTTCTTCGAAAAGGAATAAATCGCTTACTTGATTGGCTGGAGAACAATGGGCCTTTAACAGGAGGCCCAAACTACATTGGCGCGCCTTCACACGGTGGTCGCGGGTGGGTTTGGAGAGGGCGGCAGCGCTCTTCTGCGGGCTGCGGCCTAAACAACAACATCAAGCAGATGTCCATGCACGTTCCCCCGTGGCCCGCACAAGCTCTCCCTGTGACAACCAGCAACATGATCACAAAAGATATATGAATTGCTCTGGCTACTTGTGTTATTGTGTATATATTCTATCTAGGAAAAAGTTCATATTTCCTCCCTGAACTATCATCCGCGTTAGTTTTTCCTCCCTGAATTGTAAAACCAGAAATCTTTCCTCCTTCAACTCTGAAAATTGTTCGTTTTACCTACTAAGTGGTTTTGGACAGTGATTTTGTCTTTTTTTTCTTTTTTATTTATTTCGAATGAATCTTTAGAAAATTATAGTAAACCACAAAAAAATCATAAAATATAAAATCCAATTTTGTTAGACTTCACATGAGTATATCTATATAGTGAATATATAATATGGTATGTTTTAGTACAATTTTTTTCTTGTATCTTTAAATCTACACTTTTTAGTAATTAATTAGAAAACTTTGTACTAAAGTATACCATATTATATGTTCACTGTATAGATCTACTCATGTGGAGTCCAACAAGATTGGATTTTCTATTTTATGATTTTTCTGTGATTTACTATGGTTTTCAAAGATTCAGTCGAAATAAATAAAAAAGGAAAAAAAAACCACTGTCCAAAACCACTCGGGGAGGTAAAACAAACTGTTTTCAGAGTTGAAGGAGAAAAATTTTCTAGTTTTATGGTTCAGGGAGGAAAAAACGAACACAGACTATAGTTCAGGGAGAAAATATGGACTTTTTCCTTCTATCTATACTCGCCGTCTATAAGCTTGCAACCTAACAAAGTAGTATATGCATATAGCTTAGTTGACATAATAAAAAATACAATTAGAGGAGTCAAAGATAGACAAAAAAAAATCAAATTTAAAACAATCAAACTGGGACAAAGTTGCTAGAAAAATCATATAAAAAGAATCAAAATGGGACAAAAAAATGCATATAATCTAGTGAAAAGTGACCTAGACCGGTTTGGTAATGCTTCGGAACCCAAATTGCATATGAAATATATTTCTACTCGGATAAGAATGTACCTCCCTCTATATGAGAGTGTCACGACGGATCGAGATATCAATCTGTTCAATCGATCAAAACCAAACTACTACACTTTTTACCCTTTTCTTCAGCCATCTGGAGCTCTTTCCATCTCCCTGGTTATCCAACACATCTTTTGTTAAGATTTGTCGGCATTCTAGATGATCTTATCTAACTTATCTAACTAAGAGCATCCCCGTTGTGTGTCTCCCTAACAGATCCTTTTTAGGAGGAGAAATTTTACGGTGTTTGGAAATAACTATAGTCATCCATTTAAACAGATCTAATGGTTATAAAATAAGGAGAACCAACACAGAGAAACTTTAGCTGTGGGCCAAAACATATAATACGTGGGCCATGAACCAGTTTCTAAATTTAATTACAAGGTATAATAGCACTTTCATAAGATCAGGATTCAGGAGCTCCTTGTAATCTGTCGTGTGCGTCTGACCCATCAGGTCGCTCGGCCGCCTCGCCAGCCTGACATCACGGTCGCCCGACGACACCTTGCCGCCGCTCCATGTCCAACGGCAGCCCGAGTAGGCGTAGCCATGTCCGAGTAGACATTGTTCCCGAGCTCGAGCCGTCCAATCGTCAACCTCCAGTGAAGGAGCAGCGGCTGGAGGCTGGCGTTGGGCCGCGGCATGGCGGGATCGATTCGGTAATTAGCTCTAGCCAGTTGGGTAAGCTCGTGAGGTAGATAGAAAAAATCCACTCAGCATAAATCAACGCCCATGTATCTTTGATTCAATATAGCAAATTAGGAAAAATTCCACTTCAACGAACAAATCAACAAATAAATGGTTCACTTATCAAAAGCAAATAAAATGCTCGGATGAGGACACATCGCGGTGGTGCACAGCGTGTTCCCATGCCAGAACATAGTTCATGGAGTTTTCGTAACTTTCCTTCAAGCAGCCGGCTGAGTCGCCACATGGAGCAGCCTTTGGTGGATGCGGTGGCCGCAAGATTGCTAGTAGCTTGGAAGGAAGGTCAGCTCACCATAGCAGGAAGTAGGACGATGCTGAGGAAGGCAACACTGTCTGTGAACCCCGACGGTGGCGGTGGCACCGGTACGCAGCGCAGCTTGTGCACGACTATGTGGGGCGGGCGGCCGGAGGGGTTGGGCGCTCAACTACCAGGTGTGGCGGTCGCTGTGGCACTCGCCAAGTCCACCGTCTGGTACTCTGGCATCCTCCTGTTGCTGTACTCGCGTCGAAGCCTGCCTTACGGATTCAGAAAGTTTTCATGCGCAGGACGAAAAGTACTAAACTGCCCTTAAGTACAATTAATTAGTTCTCCCAATCATCAACGGCCACAAATAATTCTCATGGTAGGAACCCAAGCACAGTAACAAATCTCTTTTGGGAGACTTTAGTGAGTATTTCAAACGAAGAATGATTGTGGAATCGGCCCCGCTGACCTTCTGGTCGGTCTCGCCATTTATACCTGCTTCCGTGCTGTATAGTAGCCATGTGCGATATGTAAAATCATGCGCTTAAAGCATCTCCAAGGGACTCTGCAAACATACTAGCCAAATTTAGTGATTTAGTTACTTTTTAAAATAGACAATACTAGATTACTCTAACAAACTCTGTAAAATGAAGAATCTAAATGGCTAGTGAGGTAGACTATCCAAAGATAAAGAGCGAATGAGGTGGAATGAAGATCTTCTAAATTTGGAGAGTCATTTACAAAGTCTGTTGAAGACATTTTTTTCTTTCATAATAGCCAAATTTACATTTAGAAAACGATTTTGCTAATCTCTTCACTACTATAGAATCGGTTTCTCGTGACGGTCAAAATCAGTTTTTCGCAGCGGCCAATGGCGTCCGCTGCGATGCAAAGGCCACGCTAAATGTGGCGTTTACCGTGACGGTCAACAGTGCCCGCTGCGAAAAACTGATTAACCACAGCGGACACCTTACGCCGCCCGCTGCGGTTAATCCTTCAAAAAAATATATATAAAAAGCAAAAACCCTAGAAGCCCGCCGACAGGCCCACTGAGCCTAGCGCCGCCGCTGTCGCCGGTTGCTGCAGCGCCGCCGCGACCACGCGTGCCCGCGCCGACGCCACACCGCAGCCGCGAGCCAGCGACGCCTTGCGCCGTCGCGACCCGCGCGGCCCCGCGCCGCCGTGCTGCCCAGCGGGAGGCCGCGACCCCGCGTGGCCCCACGCGCCTGCGCCGCCGCTGCTCCGCGCGCCGTGCGCGAGCCCACGCTCCAGCGCCGCCGCTGCTCCACGCGAGAGAGAGAGAGAGAGAGAGAGAGAGAGAGAGAGAGACGCGAGGGAGAGAGGATGCGAGGCAGAGGGACGCCGTGGATCTGCCCGTGGACTCGCCGTCGACGCGCCGCGCGGATCTGCTGCTTGGTGAGAGAGGAGGGCAGAGGAGAAGGGAGAGAGTGAATAGAGATGGCGGATGCTGCGTGAGAGAGGAGGGAGAGGGTGAGGAAGTGAGTGGATGACGAAACCCTATTTCTTGTATTTATATGAAGACGGCTAACGGGCCTGGGTTGGACCTGATGGGCCTTGGCCATTTACCGTGGCGGGACTTATTTGATATCCGTTGCGGTAAATACCCTATTTACCGCAGCACACACGTTAAGATGTCCGCTGCGGTAAATCGATTTATCGCAGCGGATAAAAATGTCCGCCACGGTAAATAAAAAAATATCCACTTTAGTAAATCAAGTGATTTTCAGCAGCGGGTAAAAAGGGTGTCCGCCACGGAGGGTTTTTAGGCAACGCTGTGAAAAATCAATTTTGACGTAGTGTTTGGAGATGCTCTTACTTATGTGTGACCAAAATTCACATCAACGGGCTCATGTTTGGTTCATGCGAAATTGAGAATTGAGCAAAAGAGTATTGTATGACTAAAATTGTTTAAAATGGGTTATCAGGTATGCCCCGAGCGAGTTGTCGCCATAAAATTGCATCCAACTCCCTCCAATCCTTTGTATATTACTATAGGTCCCGGATCTCCATATGAACATTTTTTAGAAAAAGTAATAAACATTCGGCTTCATCCCTTGTGACCAAGAGAATCAAACTAGAAGTTAGTAATTTAGGACTATAGTAATTCACTTTTCCTGGTTGTGTAGTATTTCCTCCATCCCAAATTGTAAGTCATTTCAAGAATCTTGGAGAGTCAAAGTTTCTCAAGTTTGACCAAACTTATATAACAATATAATAATATTTATGATGTCAAATAAGTACCATTAGATTCGTTATCAATTATATTTTTATAGTATATCTATTTGATGTTATAAATCTTTATAGTTTTGTCTATAATTCTTAGTCAAACTTGAGATGTTTTGACTCTCTAAGATTCTTAAAATGATTTACAATTTGGGATGGAGGGAGTAATATATACACACTTTAAAAAGAGGTCAAAGTTAATAATAGGACAATAGGAAAGTGAATTCCGAAAAAAAACGTCATCGTCGTGGACAGGGGAATTTCACACGTGATGAACACTATATGCATGCATGATACATGGTTCCAGAAACGTCGACTACGTAGTACGTCGATGGAACCCCATCGTGTGGACCACTAGTACGTTGCGTACTCGCTAGCTCCGCCATCAATATAATGCAACAAAGCAAACCCAAACCCCAAGCAAATTAATTAAACGTTTGGTTAGCAATAGCGAGTAGATAGCATAGCATAGCATGGCGCTGCACATCTTCGTCGTCTTTACTTGTTTGCTTGTTTCAGCAGTTTGTTTTGTGTGTCGCCGATATATGGTTTCCTCTCGAGTTGTAGTGCTGGACTCACTAGTCACCACAAGAGTGTCCCCACGAGTCGGTGCCCGTCTTGCATTGTCCTGCCAACCAACGTGCGTGCTCACGTACGTTCCCCGAGTGCCGGCCGGTAACGTGGACGCTTTTTTACTTGTTAATTAATCCGAATTGGACAACGTAGTAGTGCGCGCGGTCCGGGTAATTCATTCTACAAACACGTCATACGTCCCAACCTGATCTCATCTTGGAATAGAACTTTGCATCACGTACGTACGTGTAGATGCACGATGATTTTAGCTCGTATATATAGCACGTGAAGCTTGGAGATTTATCGAAATGGAATGACCACGTCGTCCAAGCGTCGCTCGCTCGCACAGAGGGGCCGGGGGACGGACGAGGCAGATCGACGCCCTGTAGTAGTCTCTGCCGTGCACGGGCACCTACCAAGGCGGAGGACCACCCGTCTCGTCTCGTCCATTCGGCGCCGCGGAGGGAGGACGACCGATCGAGTCGATCCAGCCCGACCCATCCGGTCCTCGGATGGTGGCCAGCAGCAGGCACGTACAGCGACGACGACAGCAGTAGCACCGGCGGGTCCATGGAGTTCTGGCCGGAGTTCCTGGCGACCAGCGGCGGCCGCGAGTTCGTGGCCGGCGGGGTGGGCAGCATGGCGGGCGTTCTGGCCGGCCACCCGCTCGACACGCTCCGCATCCGCCTGCAGCAGCCCCCGCCTCCGCGCTCTACCGCGGCATGGCGGCGCCCCTCGCCTCCGTCGCCGTCCAGGTCAGTAGTCACCTCTCTGCTCTCCTCTGCAGTCTGCACCACCACCACGTCGCCGCGCTTCCCCATCCTTCGCTGCTTGTCACGCCGCGATCCGGACCGGACCGGACGGGTCACGGATCCAAGGACCCCGGACGCCGTGGATTCTTTCGATACGTCTTCTTTTTGTTTGTCTCCGCTGATTACCTACTTACTTTTATTTTTTAGTAAAAGTCGATCGCTTTCAAAGATAACATTTTAATCTGCTCAGAAACACGCATGCGCCACGCCCACTCGCTGCCGATCGCTGGACGGCGCCGTCTCACTCACTCAAAAAGTCGCACTAGGAACACACAGCCTGCCATCGATTTCAGAAGTAGAAGACGTGACGAAATGCTCATCTTGATCACCCATCACCATTCACCAAAACCTGATGAATCATCATGAATGTAAAAAATAGCTGCATTTCTGCATTGGGGGTTGTTGTTTGGCACAAGGAGCCGGCAATCTGGGCACAACACAACAACATCTTTGGGCCGGCTGAATCTACCTCTGACAGAATGCTGCACGCAATGGTCCTCGTCCTCTCACTCACATGGTGTGCTTCAGCTTCAATGCACTGTTGCTCTGTGCCCGCCCCGCTGCTTCACATGGCCTGGCCTCTCCCTGCTTGTGCTCACCAGTCGCCAACAAAAGCCAGAAACGTACGCTGATGCACATGCCCTCGTGTTTCTTCTGCCTACCTTTGCGTACAGTACATGGAGCATGTACTGCCTCTGACGCCTAACTTGAATTCAATTCAGTGCACCAATTCTAGCCACACAACAACATCAGATGAACGAGTGACTGCACTACCCATGGCCATGCCAGCTTGTTCTCATGCCATCGTGGTGCTATGCTCGTTGTTGCCATGCTCTGTGACTCCTCCGTGTCGTGCCATGTCCCATCACAACTGACGTGACAAGAATACTCGCTGCTGCCTGCCTGTCTGTCTGTGTTGCAGAACGCGATGGTGTTCCAGGTATACGCGATCCTGTCGCGGTCGCTGGACCCGGAGAGCTCCGCCTCCGCCACCTCGAAGCCACCCTCCTACGCGAGCGTGGCGGTGGCGGGCGTCGGCACGGGGGCGCTACAGACGCTGATCCAGTCCCCAGTCGAGCTAGTCAAGATCCGGCTACAGCTGGAGTCGGCGGCGCCGGGGCACAACAACCACAAGCACGGCATCCACCGCCGCGGGCCCGTGGAGATGGCCAAGGACATCCTCCGTCGCGAGGGTGTCCGCGGCGTGTACCGCGGTCTCGCGGTGACCGCGCTCCGCGACGCGCCAGCGCACGGCGTCTACTTCTGGACGTACGAGCGCGCACGGGAGCGGATGCACCCGGGGTGCCGCCGCCGCCGCCAGGGCGAGGCCGGGGACTTGTACGAGGGACTGGGAGTGGGCACCATGCTCGTGTCCGGTGGTCTGGCTGGGGTCGCTAGCTGGGTCTGCTGCTACCCGCTGGACGTCGTCAAGTCCCGGCTGCAGGCGCAGGGCGCGTTGGTGGGAGCGGCGCCCAGGTACCGCGGCGTCGTCGACTGCTTCCGGAGGAGCGTCCGGGAGGAAGGCCTCCCTGTGCTGTGGCGTGACCTTGGTACCGCTGTTGCTCGCGCGTTCGTCGTCAATGGCGCCATCTTCTCTGCTTACGAGCTGGCTCTAAGGTTCTTGGCTAGTGGCAGCGGGCCTAGGCTGGTCATGGAGGAGAACTAATCGAGCTCAGTTCATTGACATTGATGCAGCAATGCTCCCCATTTGTGAGACCAGATTGGACCGTGTGTTGTACAGGGATTTGGGAGTGGTTTGGTTTGGTCTGGGGAGAGAAGAGTCTCATGCCATGGCAATGAGCTGAGATTCGTAGAGAGTACCCGTAGCTGCAAGCTTCATACAGATTGAAGCATGCGTCTTGATGATGGCGATCAGTTGCCCCGATTGTTTGTTGGGGAAAGAAATACAATGTGCAGTGCATACATTGGTGTGCTGCTGTTTCAGACACTCTGCATGAATATCAGTGAGACCAAATGAGCAATTGACATTACAGTATGTATCGATAAACTATGCGTGAAAAATAAAAACCCGACATGGGCGAGACCCTGGGTTGCGTTTTGCTACTGCAACGCACTATAAAATCGTGTTCTACCTTCTTTCGAACTTAACATAATGACACGCAAGTCCTTTGTTTATATTAGAGTAAGAAGAAGAAAACATCAAAATTATGCTTGTCCGTTGAGGAAGGAAGAGGCTGTGATCAGCCATTCATTTTGTTTTTAAAAAATGGTTGCTTTCGGTCAAACAGCTACATCACCTACTGTACATCAGTGGTCAGTGGAAGAGGCAAAAATGCAATAGCTTTTCTTGCAGCAACTGAGGAAATGAAGTTTTACCAGCTGTGTGCAATCCTCCACGCCGCCGCTACCGCCCAGCGGTTCAGCCAAGAAGCAGTTGTAGATTCCGATTCCGATACGGAATCCTGCTGATTTCGAGGTCCCGGCAGAATCTGTCAGGGAATCTTTCTTTGTGTGTGTCCTCCAAGTCCTCTGCTTGTAGTGGTCGCTGTAGAGGATATCGATGGACAGCTGTCTATATTTTCTTTCTCTGTTTTGGTGGACTCTAGTATGTTCGTTTTTTGCCGTTTCTCAAAAAATAAAATTTAATTTGAATATGTCCATGTCAACATGGGCTTGAAATAAGACAATGCATGATGGGCTAACAAGGGAATTTAAGATTTTTGTTGTATGTCCACAAAGTGAAAAAAGAAGTGGAACTGTTCAGCTCGTTGTTCTTTTTCCACGGAGACCCAGAATAATTTTTTTTAAAATGTTTTCAAGATTACTCATGAGTTGAACTCATCATTATCTAAAGCACTATCTAGTTTTAGTTATTTAGAAAAACAAACAATTCAAATCAAAATACTATAATGTGCACAACAGGAAGCTAGAACCTAGCCCCATATCAGACAGTATAAAAGCATCTCCAAGAGACTCTTCAAAATTTTCCTAAATGGTAGGAATAGAGCTTTTGTTACAACTTTTCTAAATGGTTATACAAATATAGCTATCTTCTATTCCGAATTTTTCGCTAGTCAAATATAGAAGACGAGAATGACTCTCTAGACTACGCATGAGATATAGAAAAGATGTTGGAAAGTATAAAAATATAGAAAACGATTTTTACTCAAATGACTCTCCAAATAATGCTTTAGAGAGTATATTTTACAAGAGCTCTTGGAGATGCTCTAACAGCCGATGTTATTTTGTCAATTCAGAGGTGTTCTTGACTGGTTTCAGAACATTTGATGTAGCAGCGTTACCAATGTTTTTGGGGCGTTACTAATGTTTTTGGGTTGATCGTTGGTTCGGCATAAGGACTACACTCTGGCTCCCCGATATTCAACGAGGCTCTGTTCATCAAGAGCATTGGATGCACAAAGAAAGCCACTAACGAAGAAGATAGTGGAAGAATTTGCATATAATATTTTATCCTCTTTTTATTCCATATTTTTCCTGTGCAAAATCTGAGGATGCACTATGCTAAGTTGTAATTCAATTCCCACTTCCCTTTGCAAAAAAAAAAGAAGGCAAAATAGCATGGTGTGACGATGAAGTGAATTCAAAAGCAGTATCTAGTTGAAATCATTTCGTAGGAGAAACAGTGGCTCCGAAATTTCTAGTGTACGGACAGAGAAAGAAGAGTAACGATAAAACATGGGAAGACAGAGAACGGTGAAAGATAAGCCTAAAAGACTCTCTCTGTTTTTTCTTTTTCTTGAGGGGAGCCTAAAAGACTCATGGGCTTTCTGTTTCCAACGGGGGTGGAAAACTGGCGAAGGCCCATCTTGGTGTACACGAGCCGGTGTAAAGTAGGCTGGGCTTTGTTTGGCGAAGCTACAGTGACGTTCGTTTTTTTCATTTGCTTCAAAACAAAAAAAAAAAAACCTAGTGTCTTGTACTAATGATAAGATAGGCGTAGAGTGATGTTTGGAATGATTTGACTAAAATTTAGCTAGATAAAATTTTAAAGGTTATAACCCTCTAAAGTTTACTCCCTCCGTCCCAGATTAATCGGACGTGTAGAGTTCAAATTTTTTCCCAGATTAATCGCTCACGTACTAGTAGGACCTGAACCGGGGACTGAGAGGACCTGAACCGGACGTGTGCAGGCTGCCAGCAACCAACAGAAGAGCAACACTAGTTTATTTTATTTTATTTATTATTTACTCACTTTTGTGCTCACGTACTGTACTCGAGAAAGAAAACCTGATGGGGTTCTGGATGGCTCTCGTGGATGCCAGACGTCCTTTATAGGGGCAATATAATAATTTCATAGCTACACTAAGTTTCTTCTCGACATCCAAATAAATTAGGACGGAGAGAGTAGTCACTAAATTTAGGTGATTTTAGCTACTAAAATGCCAAACAACCCGAAGTGTTGTTAGACACTTTAGTAGCTAAAATTTATAGACCCAAACCAAACGGACACTTAGCTAAACTTTAGTTTGAGTTTTAGCTTGGTTGTTTGGATACATAACAAATAAAACTAGGTAGCTAAGTTTAGTTGGTGCATCCAAACACCTCTAATAATCATTAGGAGGGGCTGGCATGATCGGCATCGACAACCACCTGATGTGATGCGATATGATGGTGGTCGTGCAATGATGAGATGAGATGCCGAAAAGAAAAGGCTAGATCCTGGTATGTTAATTTAACGGGAGTACGGGACGCACGGGGGTGGGCAGGCCATGGCCACTTGGCCAGGCAGAGAGGCAGCCGCCGAGCCCGAGCAGGAGCCAAAAGCCCAAAGCTGAGGGGACGCGCCGCCCACCTGAAATGGCCAAGTGCCCGCGGGATGCGCTTTCGCGAGGACGCGAGGCTGCTTTCTCATCATTTCATTCATTCAGGTTGCCGGCATGGCGGTTGGCGATGGATCGGATGCCCACACGGGCACCACCAGGCAGGAGGAGTTGAGTTGCGCGCGCACGGACAGGCCGGGGCAGGCGGCCAACATGCATGGCAGCAGCGGAACGGCCGAGCCCAATGGGGCGGCGGCATGCGGCTTTGGGCTTTGCCTTGCCGGGCGGCCCACGTACGTCTGGCTGCTGGCATCCCACTACGATATCTCACTCGAGATCATCCAGCAGGCCGGGGATGGATCCCCATTCATGCTGGTCTGGATGCGTGTGGTGTGGGAATCTCTCCCGAGCTGCATCTAGAATCCGAGTGGATCGATGATCGAGTGGCCGTAGTACGACAACACCTCTAGGTAGTGCTGATGCATCATTGGCTCATTGTTGCATGCATCACTCACTCATTACATTAGACGATCATACATATAATCGGGGTACGCCCACTTGTTCGTCCACAACAAAGCCATCCATGATGGAGGGACCGGACAATCCAATCCAGTGGCCAGCCTGAGAGATCTGTGGATCCGACCCATGGAAACAGGTCCCATTCGGATTCAGTGAGAGGATCCTCAATCCTGTGCCTGCCTCCTGCGGCGCACAATGCAACCAGCCAATAGGCCACACACCCCCGATCGATACACGCTGGCCGCCGGCTTGCCGGCCGGCGTAGTAGGGACGCAAACCCACATATAGACTTAATTTTCACGGGTTCTAAGCGGCAACCCACCAAAATTAAGCCTATATGCGGGTTCATCATTCTCATTCTCATTCGACTGTGCAGTGGGCGCGCGCGGTGTGTCGTCACGTGGGCGCCGCGGCCACGAAGGGTCCGGTCCGACCGGCCGCCATTCAATCTCCTGCCCGCTATAGTTTTCCAAACGGGCCGAGCCCGATGGGCCGCATGAGGCACGGCCTGAAAACGGCCCGACACGGCGGCCTGCGTGCCCGTGCCTGGCCCGGCCCGGCCCCGTGCGCGTGTCTGGGCCGCATGTTCGGCACGTGGGCTGGCACGAGGCACAGCATTGGCACGGCCCTTTCACTTCCAGCCGTTGGATCCCGCATCCCAGCTCCATCTGTCCGTCCATTTTCGACCGTTGTGAAGCTGCATATATAAGCAGCCGGCGCCGGCCTATCCCCCGAACCCTAAACCTAAATCATTTCCTCCCCTCCCGTCCCCGCTCCGCTGCGCGTCGCTGCCCACTGCTACTCACTCGCTCTCGCTCTCCGTCCCGTCTCTTCTCCTCTCTGATGTGCTGCGTCTCTCCGTCTCCGAGCTCCGTCATCAGCCGTGGCGAAGGGGGGCGTGCAGGGGCGAGGACGACGGCGGCTCGCCACCGTCCGGCAGCGATAGCGGCAGGGCGCAGACGGAGCTCCGAAGAATCAGCGACGCATAGTGCCTGGACCGGCACTGGCGTGCCACCGTGCCTGCTGGCACGGCACGACACGTTTCACCCTCCATAGTGTCGTGCCTGGGCTGCCAGTTGGGCACGGTGGCACGTACAGGCATGGCACGGCGTGCCTGATAGTGCCGTGCCTCGCCATGCCGTGCCCGTGCCGCACTGGAAAACTATACTGTCCGCCAGTGGCCAGTGCCACGTGCCTGCGGCGCTAGCTGATGGCGGAATGGAAACCCACGATCGACATCGATCCATGGATGCTCGCGCGCGGAATCACGCAAGGGCCGGCCTCGCTCCATCCGATCCTCTCTCGGCCACCACTGTTAGTTCATGCGCGTCAGCGTTCGGCGCCGGGGACCGCCGCCCGGACCACTAGTCGCTAGCTGACTCGCGCCCCGCACGCGCCGCTCATTCCTCAATCATGCATGCATTTCTTCGCGGGGGGCTCATCTGATTAATTATTCTCGGACAGATTCCGATCCACGGCGCACAAGTACTACTAGCTACTGCCTGCCTTCGATCCTACCGGCCGGCCGGCCATACACATGCGACAACGACGGCCTGCCGGCCGGTCAGCATTCATTACTTCACCACCACCACCTGCGACGGCGATTCATGGAGAGGGATCGGCCGGAGTGCACCGGTCGTACATGCCGTCCAGCCCAGGCATATATATATATATATATATATATATATATATATATATATATATATATTTATTCTCTAGTGAGTGCGGCTCGCTGTCGCTTATGAACCGAGCGTTCATGCTCATGACCCCCCTATATATATATATATAACCATTTCACTGAAAAGCTTCAATACGATTTTTTATGCTGATCTAACTTTAACAAGCAGTCCAATGCATATGGTTTGCTACATATATTGGTTTGCAGCTAGAAATGAGTTTGTTGTCACTTGACTGGCACGTTGAAAGCCCGAGTTTGATTTGTGTTAATTGATAAAACCTATGGACTAACCCTAGTGCTAAGCATGTGATCAAGCTAGATGAAGGATCATGATGGATCAAGTGCTCCATGACTAAGAAAAATAAGAAAGAGAAAAACAAAAATGGGCTCAAGGCAAAGGTATATCATAGAGCCATTTTTTGTTTAGTGATCAAGACACTATAGAGAGTGTGATCACATTTAAGATAGATAGCCGTACTATCAAGAAGGGAAAACTCATGTCGATTGCGGTTATCATGTGCCACTAGGTTTGCATTGCATATATCTAAAATAAATCTAAGTGACCCAAAGAACTAAAGTAAAATCCAAGTAAATATAAAGCAAAGGCTAACACTGAGCACAAGTGTTTGGAATACCTTGTGTTAGCACTTGAGGACTTGGAGAATAAGAGACAGCTCAGATTGGCACTCAACAGAGCTCCGGACAAAGGTCCGGACGCTAGGTATGCAGGGTCCGGACAAACGTCTACGCGTCCGGAGACATACCCTAGCCTCGGTCTTTCCTGGACATGTGGTTCGGATGCTGATTTCAGTCCGGACACTGACTCCGGACACGAGTCCGAAGGTTTGGAGCTCACTGGAAGCTCTCTGCATACGGTCCGGACATGCAAGATGTTGTCCAGACACAGGACTCCAGATGAGCGTCCGGAGTTTGGGTGCTCTCTGGACCGGCTCTGCATAGAGTCCGGATGCTTTGGCCTTTGGTCCGGAGGTCCACTGTTCCCCGCGTCCGTAGACACGCGGCAGCACTAGAAGAGGGCGTCAACAACAAGATTCAAATGGGAGAGGGTCCGGACCCCCTCACTGCATGCGTCCGGAGTCACGCAGAAAACAGAGAAAATGGACAAAACGGTTAGCTCGGTTTGGATGGCTATAAATATGTTTTGGCCGGCTCCTAGGGCTCTCTCTTCAACCTCCCATTCATTTGACATACTTGTGCTTGCTTGAGATAGCCCCCAACTCATCTCTCTTTGCTTCAATTGCATTCTTGTGAGAGTTTGAGTAATCCAAGTGCTTTGATCATTGCATTGCATCTTAGTGACACTTGGTCATCATCATCGCCATGGGATTTCTTGTTATTCTTGGTGTGGGCGATTGAGGAAGTTTCGGCGCGATTGGTGATTGTTCGTGGCTGGCTTTGACGATTGTGAGAGGGCTTATACCCACCTCGGCGGAGCGCCAAAGGGTAGCTCTAGTGAATTGCTCATGTCATTGAGTTACTCTCATTTGGGTGGATTCTTGTGGAGCCCGAGTAGTGAGCTAGGCTTGTGATTGCCTATTAGCCACCGAATCACCATTTGAGTAGTCGACACAATGGGGACTAGCTTGGTGGCAACCAAGTGAACCCCGGGAGAAAGTTGTAACACCCCTGGTGTTTAAGCACTTAATTAAAACTTGATCATGTCATCATATGCATTAAGCATCATTCATTTGTTTGAAAACCTGGATATGCATTGAACTAAAATGAGTTTACTTGCTTATGTTTGATCCATGGTGTGATTGCAGGGCCATCTTTTCAAATTCGAAAAATTAAATTTGAATCCAAACCCTAATTCCCAGAGGGGGTGGATTAAACCCTAAACATGATTTTCAAAATCTATAAAGAATTTGCATATGGTTGTTTAAGAAATGTGATAGATCTCTGTTTGAATTGCATTTGTTGTGTTTACAGTTTTTCAAGTGTTGTTCAAGTTTTTAGAGTAATTGAAAAAGGGGTAAATCCTTTTTAAAAGGAGTTTCAAATTTCAAAAATGCATTTTCATTTCTAGGCCGAATTTGAAAATGTGCATATTGCCAAAAGTGTAGATCATGAAATTTTGAGCAACTTTGGTTTTCAAACTTTTGCATGAAAACCCTTGGAAGCTTGAGCAAATTGCAAATTAGTACCAAGGGCAGTTCAGACATTTCATCAAGCAGTTGCATGACGACGTGGAGCTCGACGCCGACACCTGGCCGGCCACCTGCCGAGCTCGCCGTGCGACTCCTAGCCTCGATGCACGTCCTGTTGAGTGTGTGGCAACGCCACGGTCCCTTTCACGCCTTCAAAACGGGACGACGTCCACTCCTTGCTCCTCTTTCACGTTCGCGACGCCGTCCGCTCTGCTCCGCCGCGTGAGTACCCCACCTCGACGAGCTCGTCCGAACTCGTTAACCATTGCCAAGTCCCCAATCCACTGCCATTACCTTCGCATTGACTTCGCGCATCTTCCACGCAAGTTGGTTGAAACCGCCGAGCTCCCGTTCGTCCGGCGCGACGTCTTCTTCCTCAACTCCGGCGAAAGCGTTGCCGCTCTGGTTCGATGTCGCCTCGGCTATCCAGGAGCCGCATTGTTGTCTTCTTTCTTGTTTCATCTTACTTGTTCATCACTGATCATCATCGGCTTCTCCGTTTCTTCCATGATGGACCGTAGCTCCGGGAACGCCGTCGTTGCCACTCGGTTCACCAACTCCGCCGGCACAGTCTTCGTCGCCAGCTCTTTCTGCTTCATCTCCGACTTCGCCGGTAAGTGTTTCACGACCAGGGTAAGCACCTCGAACTATCCGCACGCTCGGTTGTCCTTGAATCGAGTCACTGAGCTCTGACCACGACGCGCCGCCGCGGTTCATGGTCGCCGCAATGGTGCGCTCGTCGGTAGGTCGCTATAGTTGGTCTTTTTCTAATCCGAGTCTTGCGCTAGCTTCGTCTAGCCGTCGTGAGTGTAGCTGTGGTGTTCGTTGTTCGAGCACGTGAGTAGTTTGGCCGACGCACGTCGCGCAGATCTCTGCCGTCCGCCATGGCCGTCGGCGAGGTCGTTGCGCTTAGCTCTTGGTTCGTTTTTCTTGCGCTTCGCGCTGTTTGGGGGCCGCTGAGTCCGTTGGCGTGCTTGGTTTCTCCGGCGCATGCTTGTACTCGTCGGCGCGTGTGCGACCGAGCGCGTGTTGCCGCCATCGCCGCCGGTAAGGAGCTTGCGAGGGTTAAGTTCGGGGGTGTCGTACCTCGTTGTGTTCGGGATGAAGTGTTGAGTCCAGCGCATGAGTCGGTTGAACGTTTGGCTAACCGCCGGCGACGCGCCGGCGTGTTCTTTGGTCGTCGGTGCCGCTGCTCTGTTTTGGGGACACTGACATGCGGGACCCAGGTGTCAGTGAGAGCAGCGAAGAGTTTTCTTTATTTCCTATTTTGCACAATAGTAACTTTTGTTATTTTTGTGTATTTATTTCTGTGCGTAAATAAATTCTATAAAAACTTGTGTATACTCTCTGTGATGTGTAGTATTTAATAAAAATATAATATGTTCATGTTCAGTACTTTTTTAATCTTGTAAAAATGCTCAAAGTAATTAAAAAATTACTTTTCTATGATTTTTCATGCTCTGTGTATTGTTCCCAAAATTCTGGGAATTTTTGTGTAACCTCTATACATTGATATCTTGTTATACAAAATGTTTGGGAATTTTTGGATGAATAGTTGAACATGGCTATTTGTTTAATTAATAATAAAATGATTAACAACCCTAATGACTTTAGGTTTTGAGTGATTTTGGATTGTTTATGGTTAATGATCAACTGTCCAGTGACAACCACAGTATGGACATGTATGATGTATTGTTGTTTGCTCAGTTTTTTTTGATATAATTTTTAACTTAGTAATTACTTTAGTCATGTTGTAAGTAAATTACTTTATGCTTTAGTTTAATTTTTCCTTCATGAAGGAAAGTTATACTCAAAATGTTTAATTTGTTTTGTTCATCTTTTAAGTGTTGTTTGTGTGTTGCAAATCATCATGTCTATCCTTTCAAGCATCATCTAAGCATATCATTATATCGTGTAGATTGTTCGTTGGTTGGGTTGGATAATCCCTCTTGTGAAGGGGATTTCTCTCTTGTTTAATCTGAGCCCGAGTTTGTGTATCCTTCCAACCAAGGCAAGCCCCGGTGCATTCAAGCCCTTCCTTGTATTCAAAATGTTTTATTTAAATACACTTATGGTTATTATTGCATTGTTCTTACTTTATTAAATTCCTACTTGATGCATAGCCTTCTCCTTATGTTAATTGTACCTTATACCTTGACACTTGTTTAAAGATGAAAACTTTTGCCAAAAATGCTTAGTATGCTTAGAGTTTTCTAGTAGGTGATTCCCGGTCACTTACACTTAGCGTATTACTTTGGCAAATGGTTATGCTCTTTTGAGAAAGGAATGTTGTTGGAAGTAATAATTCATGACCGGGCGAACACGGTGTTGGAGAGCCATCAGCGGTGCCTGGTGAGCGGGTTCTTTCCGCCTGTATCGTTAGGGCCTTGCCGTTGTAAAACGTAGAAGGGTTATGACTTTGGAGTACTTATCACATACCTTAGGGAAGCTGGACTCTGGCTATTCTCGTCTTAAGAACGGTCAAACCGCACTGGGAGTGGAGAGATGGCGAGAGTAGTGTGTACCCTCCAAGTTAGCGAACTGGATGGAGGTGTACTATGCTCTCGGGTGGCGGAACTCCGGTTTTGGCGAGAGGATACAGGGAAAAGTAGTCATATGCGTGCTTTAAGCGGCTGTATATGTCGTGTGACTGGGAAGCCCCAGCTGGGATAAACCGGTTCGAATCGTCGTGTTCCTTGGATATGGAAACATAACCCTACCTTTTACATCGTAGTTAATGAAACTTAAATTGGATACTTGTTGGTTTCTTTCATGGATGGTTATTACCTTGTTATCAATCATAAATTTAGATTGGTACTTGAGTAATCCTTTTAAATGAATTAAATGAATTTTAATTCTTTTTATAAATGCTCATTTATGCAAAATACTTGATTCTTGCAAACCACACCTTGAATCCTATGACTTGTATACCTTTTGTCCACCAAATATTTTCTTTGTCGGATAAGTCTTGTTGAGTACCCCGTACTCAGGGTTTGTTAACCCCTATTGCAGATGAGGTTCCCAATCCGGTCTGTGTGGTTTCGTGCTGCATGACTGTTGTTTCAGTTGAGGATGAAGAAGAGTAGTTGTCCTTGCTTGACTCTTGGGCAAGAGTACCTCGGTTGTTTGTTTATACTCTATCAACAACTTGATACTATGTTATTGTATGACACTAAAGTTATGTTTCAAAACTTATAGTTTGTAATATGACTCTAAATTTCCGCTACTTTGATGTAATATAAATTTCTCGTATTACTTCTGTAATGTTTGTAATGAGAAGATCCTGTTCGGAGAGAGGTGAATGATCCGCTGTAAAGTGGTGACACCTGACGAACTAATTAAGAATTGATTCATTTGTTTGGGATTAAGTCAGATGGACTAATAATCCTGACAAGTGGGCCCTTTCTTAAAAGGTCCTGTCACAAAAATCATTGTGTCAACCATTGTCTCCCGGCTACTTTTGATGTTCATATTGTGATTGGTTTTTCACATTGGTATATTCACTTCACAATGCATCGGTTATAACGATCACCCTCCTTCTTGTATTTACTTTCATTCATATCTTGCTTAGTTAGCTTGTGTAGCTTGTAGCTTGTTTAGCTAGCTCTCTTGTTAGTTGTTCTTGCTAGTTTGTGATTGAGTGTCTTAGGTTCTTGCTATTGATTGATAGACACTCAATTGACTAGAATTGCTTGGGTAGGTGGCTTTGCACCCCTAGTAGAGCTAGAGCAAAAAACTTTACTTAAGTGTTATCTAACTTTTGCTCTAGTGATTTGTAAAATTTTTATTAGGTTATTCACCCCCTCTAGCCATCTAAGACATTTCACCTGTGTTCATCACATATACGTCTCCTGAAATCATCAACTCGTACTACCATTGTCAGTAGTTTTTTTTCCTTTTTTTGTGAAATCATTGTCAGTAGTTAGCATACACACATACTGTACCCATATATATACCTGCAGGTGTGTGTACTTCCAATAAGTGTATGAGTAGATATATAGCCCAAAAGTCCATGGAAATAATGGACTAGTGTTGTGTAGAAAATAAACTCTACAACTTGCATGCCCAATATACAATTAATGAGGTTCCACCTAAGAACACCATCTTACGTTGCTTCCTATCTAGTCACAAAACCTCGCAAAAGCTGAAAGTAACACATGCATGGGCCAATGCAAAAGAAGAGAGGAAATGGAATCGTGATTCAAGAAGAAGCTAATAAGGAGAGCAAGGTTGCACACACACTTGCAGTAAAGTGACAACGTACGTTTGTAAACTAATGAAGAATATGCTCTCGTGTAGAATAGGTACCGATGGAGTAGATTTGTCTGCACATGATTAGGCACAACACGCCCAACAATGATATAGCTTTGAGAATCACTTGTTCATATTATTTACTCCTCTCCCAAATTCTAATTTTGATATTGTCTGTGAGATGGTGAAAGTGAAGACTAAACAATATGTGTAATCATCATTAGTTCAAGCAACAAGCTAGGTAAAAATATTTTGCAACAAATATATTATGATACTATAAGAAAAGAAGAAATCTCTCCATTCATCTATTACAATCAACACTTACAAAAACAACTTACATTGTTTGTTAAAATAAAAGAACCTTTTCAACCTCGCAAACAAAAGAATCTATCAACTGCCTCAAATTAGGAGATCTAATGTTAGAGAAAAACTAAAAGATACAAGGTTAACCTATTTTTATTTTACATGTACTAGCCTAATTCAACTATATGATTGTGCTCCATGACTATGGTGGTAGAGAAGCTAGCATCATATTTTTTCTATCACATCTACCCATTAGAATAGATGTAAATAGACTAGTACACGTATTCACAAAATTTTTGAATAAAAATAGAAGACGGATAGCCTTATCAATCAATAACTTAGATATTATTTGATCTTGTGTCTTTCATAGCCAAAGTCATTCCAACATCGAACGATGTCCTCCGCAATATTGCTAGCATCCATAGACACACCAAGGAGCCCACGTTTTGAAAACCCAGCAGCATAAAGGCCATTCTTTCCTTTCCATTCATTTGCATTGTGTGGAAATCCATTTTTCTCTGAAAAGAAATCCTTCTCCTATAAACAAATGAAAGGGAATTAGGTCAATAATTTGTTTTCATGACATCATCAATCGTAAGAACACATGTTGAAAGAAAAGTGATATTAAGTACACAACATGCTACTTTTCTATAAACTCATATACCTTCAACCAATAAGGAACGTTGCTTTTGTATCCAGTGGCAAGAATCACAACATCAAATGATTCGGTCTTGCCATCAATAAACCGAACACCATGCTCTTGGAAAGTTTGAATTGCTGGAAACACCTGGCAAATTTACAATTAGCAGAGACAAAATTATTAGGACATGTAATTAAGATAGTTATATAACCACAACAATGTCTAAATGAAACAAGCAAATTAATTACTTTAATGTCTCCAGACTTGATCTTGGCTATAGTTCCCACATCTAGAACCGGCGTCTTTCCAGAAATTTTCTTTAGCTCCATCGGGCCAATGCTAGGTCGAGGTATGCCGAGGTGTGCGGTGTCGCCTAGCACTAGCTGTGTGAGCAGTAGGAGGACTAGGTCCACAGTCTGGACTGATAGACACATGAGGAGCCACATAGACAAACCAAAAGTGGAGAGCCCCATGATCTCTCTTGGAAGGACATGCACCTGAAAAAGATAAGAAAAGATACTATTAGATACTTCAGAATAATAAGAGTCAGTAATGCACTAATTACAGTTACAGTCAGCTGTTGGAGAAATGATCATCTATCTGGAGATACTATAAACTAACACCGAAAGGGAAAGCAAATCAAAGTGGCTCTTGTTTTTGTTTTCTTTCGTGACAGGGATGCAAGTTAAAAATAGCAATTTGGCAAAAGGGAGCAAAATAAATAAAGGTTGAGCCTCGGGGCTAACCTGCCCTTAATTTATAGTATTGTGTTAGTTGCAAGCTTAGCGGTTGCTAGGTTGTACTACAAATTTGCAAAGTGCGTGGGAGCTACAACAGACACCTGCTGGTCCAGGTGCAGCTTCCATATGCATATGCTTATCAGCATCAAAGTAGTTTTAGTAATGGTTTGCAAATCACGTTCCAGTAAGAGAAAAGAAAAGAGAAAACACTATATATACATATATATGTAATATCAGTGTAAAGTATGTGGAGGCCAATCGAACGAATATTGCAATTTGCAAAGGGAATAATAATGCATATGCTAGTGCTATTATTGTTCGTTACTTAATCCGACCTATTTGGCCAACTAACTGAACTGAATTTGGTAGTTTTGAAAATTCAACTCAATCTGTCTTGGACTAAACAAATCTAGCTAGCTGGAAGTTTTGTTTTTTCTGTTGTTATTTCCTTGGAAAAGGATGAAGCGCATGCTCATGAATCCCGAGAAAGTTCCATGGAGAATCACGGCCTCTTTCTTGGCATGCATGCCAGGGGCTCAGCTAGCAGCTCGATCGTGTGCTTTTTTAACCCAAGAAAGAAAAGTAAGGTTAACACATGCATGCAGATGCAGTGAGACTAGCTACTTGCCACAAAATCATTGTGCTTCGGGAATCCAAGTGTATGAACACGTGAGATCAAGTGTGATGCCAACTAAGGCCAAGTTAAGCTAGCATTTTATATAGGCGTAGTTAGTATAATAACAGCCATGCTAGCTATCTATAGCTTTATCATGCGGCCGGCCTTATATTTCGTTGCAACATAACATGAACAAAAAAAAAAAAAAAAAAAAAAAAGAGCCGGCCGGGGAAAAGTTGCACCAATGGAAAAGATGCAAATACCACCTTTGTTTGTTCGTTTGTGCGTGCATCTTTTCACTAATGTTAGTAGGAGAGTATTAGCAAAACACAAATCTCTGAATTATATATATATCGATTAGCTACTAGTACGTGATTGCAATGGTTACGTATTATTCCATCTGAAGAACAAAGCAAATCAATTTATATTTAAATAAAATGATGAAAAAGAAGAAAATTGCAAAAGAAATCTAACACCAACAATCAATCGAATTGAGGCGCAAAATTAGACAAATGGATCGGAAGAGCGATCGAGCTGATGGAGGCGATTGATGAGATTTGAAAACGATGATCGATGAAAATGATGAAGAGACTCTGTTATATAGAGTATCTTAGCTTCTCACTCACCGAGTCACGCACAACCATGGAGGTGTGCACATTATGGTTGGAGAGGTCAAGAGACACCTCCATACCGGAGTTGCCACAGCCGACGACGAGCACCTTCTTACCCCGGTAGCCCTCGCCGCTGCGGTAGTCGCTGGAGTGCATGACGAGGCCCTTGAAGGCACATATGCCGTCGATGTCAGGCACGACGGGCTCGGCGTTCTCGCCGGTGGCGACGACGAGCCATTTGGAGCGGTACTCCCTGGTGACGTCGCCACCGCCGTCGACGGCGCGCACGCACCAGAAGTCGCCGTCGTGCTCGGCGCTGACGACGGCCTGGCGGAAGAAGGGCCTGATGCCGAAGGTGGCGATGTAGTCTTCGAGGTAGGCGAGGAACTGCTCCCTGGTCGGGTACGCCGGGTAAGTCGGCGGGAAGGGCATGAGCGGCAGCTCGCAGTAGCGCTTGGGTAGATGGAGGCGCAGCCTGCGGTACGTGCGGTGGCGCCACAGCGACGCCACGCAGCCGTGGCGCTCCAGCAGCACGTACGGGACGCGCGCATGGTCAGGCACGCCGCCACCGCCAGTCCTGCCGGACCCGCGCCCACGATCACCGGCCCCGCTAGCACCTCCCCGTGCTCGCCCACGGGGAACCCGGTCGCCGTCGCCCGGGCCGCGCGCCGCGGGCTGTACAGCGGGTCGTGTGCCCTCTTGCCCTCCGTCTCGGCGAAGCGGTCCACCATGATCGACGATCTCGGCCGGCAGCCCGCCGGCAGAGCTCGCACTATATGCGCTCGCGAGTCCGACCAGCACAGCAGAAGCTCGATCAATATAATGGCTATCTGATTGGCTGATCAGATATACTCCGTAGTTTAGATTAGAACGGATCGCGCTCGGCAGACTGAGCTAAAGGTAGCTAGCGTACTGAGCGTAACAGGACTCCACTACAGGAGGACGACGAGGATGTGAGCTAGATGGTTTATATATAGGTAACCCCAAATGAGTGTGGACTGTTTTTTTACCGAGCATCTCCAAGAGTTTCTTAAATTCCTGCCTAATCCTCGATTTTGATAGGTCCCTGGAAAAAAAAAACTCTCTCTAACAACTCTTAAACCATCCTATGATATAAGGATAGATGCCGGCTACCGGGCAGTGGCGGAGCCACCGCCCGGCCACCCCGGGCGGTTGGCCGGGCTCCTCTGCAGGTTGAAAAGGAAATTCCTTTAGAACTAAATAAAATTATCTAATTTTATAACTAAATTTTCTTTATATCTAAATAGATTTTTTAATTTTATAGTTAAATATTTTTATATGATAAGAATCGGCCGGGCTCCTAAAATCTTCTGGCTCCGCCACTGCTACCGGGTGATGCCTTGTATGAAAAAGACTCCGAGATAAGGTCAGTCTCAATAGGGTTTCAACATAGTTTCATAGGTATTAAATTTGCTGATATGACACTATATTGATGAAGAGGGATAATGAAAGTTTCATTGGAGTAGAGATAGTTTCATGGGGATGAAACTAATGTGTGCACTGTTTCTAAAATCTGGATGCGTTGAAAACTGTGAGAGGAAAACTTCCACTAAAGATAACCTAAGTGTACACCAGCGGCAGCCATGTATGTCAGCTTCTTGATCACTTGTCGATCTGGCTTCTTGATCCCTTGTGGATCTTCCTCATCGACTAATCAGAGATCACCATGTGGCGTCAATGGGCGGTGACTAATCAAGCAGGAGCAGCTATTGGAACTCGTCCAGTGCGCGCAACTACTTTTGAATCTTTTGGTATAATCTTAGAGAGTCAAAGTATCTCAAGTTTGATCAAACTTATATGAATATATAATAACATTTATGATGGTCAGTTAAGTATCATTAAATTCTTTATCATTTATATTTTCATAATATGTCTATTTGATATCATAAATCTTTATAATTTTTCTATTATTATTGATCAAACCTGTGATGTTTGAACTTTCCAAAATTCTTAAAATGTCTTATGATTTGGAAATGAGAGAGTACATGATAAGGACAAGCAAGGTGCTTTTCAATTGTTGCGGCCATTTGGTCACGAGATCCCTGAACTGCATCAAATATCACAATTACCATTTATTGAAATTGCACACAATATATAAGGGTCTGTTTGGTTCCCACCTTCTAAATTAAAGTGGACTAAACTTTAGTCATTTTAGGGACTAAAGTGTCAGAGAAACTGACTAAAAGATGACTAAAACACTTTAGTCCCACTAGTCACTCAAGAAGTACTAAAAGATGACTAAAATATTTTAGTCCACTAAAGTTTAGGAGGTGCTAATTGTGTTTCTTTCACACAAAAAATTGACTGATTAAGCGACCAGGAAATTCAATGATAAATACTCCTACAAGCATCCCTTGGTGTGTGGAGCTGGGCATGATCACAGATCACTTGCATATATGCTGGGAACCTTCGTTCCATAATACATAAAGCGTCATGTTGATAATCAAAGTAAAATAATTTACTTTATAAAGTCTACAAAAAGTTAGATAATGGCCGGGCAGGCAAGGTCCTGCGAACGAAGGTGGTACCAAACTTTAACGTCCTATGAGACTGCAATGTTTGGATTTAGAATGTGTGAACTGCCAATCAAATGTAAGCTAGAGAGGGTATAGTAGTGCAGCAATATCAAAACGTTCGATCCCTTGCAAAGTAAGTTATCAAGTTTGACTTTTCACAACATCAATTCTTTCATGCGCCTTTGCAACTTTTAAATTCATGCTTGAGAGGTACTAAAAGGCTATTGAACCTCCTATTGAACCTCTTTGTTTGATGGCTCTTCGTTTCATTATTCCATGCCACTTAAATGAAAACTTTTGCCGTGGCCAGTTGGAGTTAGATCGAGCAGCATTTGGATTAGAGTTGTGCTGCCTGATTCTACGGTTGTCCTCCCTGATTCACTAGTGAAGTGATTTTATAGCTGAAACTCGAAAAAAAATGATTCTCTTTGATTGTTTAGCCTAAACTCTCAAAATCAGCGTAAAGAATCACTTCACCGAATCAGGTGAGGCTACTTTTTCAACTCTCAGACTCTTAATTCATTTCAGAGAATCACTTCTCGCTGAAAAATGTGTTTGGCAGCCAGGAAGTGATTCTCCCTAAGAATCGGCTTCGCGGAGCGCTCCCAATTAAACGCCCCCTTTATGTGCAAGTTAGGTTATCTTTGACATGGTTTCTTGAGGGGCTTCAATCATGACGTCTCTTTGATTTTTAAGGTAAAGCCCCATACCAAATGGTAGCTCATATAAATGATCTACGAGAAACATTATAGAGGGGAGAAGCTGTTTTTTTACTTAGAGTTCTCCAACTTCTATGACTTCTTTGGGTGAAATCTTTTGTAAAAAATGCCACAAAATATGGTCTTAATTATTCAATTGGAGACCACAAAGCACACCATTTTACATGTCGAAATACACCAGCATAAAAATATATATACCTAATAATAATAATAATCAAATAGGGTCTTAATCATTCAATTAGAGAGCACAAAAGCCATCATGTTACATGTCAAAATTCACATAGGTTAAGCCATCTATAAAATGATGCCCATAGCATTTCATTGTCAGTTGTTCACACGACAGTGATGCCTATTTTTCAAAAAAGAAAAGAAAAGAAAAAGAAAAAGAAAACAACAATGACATAGAGAGAGAGAGAGCAAGATTCAATACACATCACATATCGATTCATCACATCATAGAGAGGGAGAGATTCAAAACATCATAGATCAATTCATCAGATCACATAGAGAGAGACGATAGCACATCAACAAAGAGAGGGGGGGATCAACACGTCAAATGATGGCTTTTGTGCACATCAAATCACGACAGTGAATTATATAATTGATGGAGTATCTAATGATACTTAGTTGATATCGTAAATGTTATTATATTATCATATAAGTTTGGTCAAACTTGAAATGTTTTGACTTTACAAGATTCTTGTAATGTTTTATAATTTGGAATGGAGGGAGTAGAACAGATTAGTGCTCAACAAAAATTACCAATACACTCATATTTATTAAAGGTGAATCATGCTAATTAAAACATAGGCTCGTCAATAAAAAAGAATACATATAGAGGAATGCATACCCCAGTCTTAAACGGATATGGACCAAATCTATTGTCGAAGAAATAAAACATCATGTTTTCTGGGTCATTCTTGGATCCTAGAACATCAGTTTTTTTTGGTGTGTGTGTGTGTGGAGACAGTAGTATATTAGAGCATCTCTAACAGTTTGACAAATAAATTTGATATCCATATTTTTTTAGCAAAACAAGAAAATTTGGTCTCCAACAGTTTAACAAATCAACTTGACATTTGTACCGACTTGACATTCTACCCTTCCGCGCGCGCATTTATCCGCGCGCCTGCTCGGCTTGGCATCTGCGTGGTCGCGTGCCGCCGCCTGACTTCCCGCGCGCGAAGAAATCTCATCCACTCGTTCCCGCGCCAAGACTGGCTTTCTTTGCCGCTGAAACCAGCAGTCGTCAGACCCGCGCGAGTCATCAGACCACACTAGTGAAACCAGCTGTGCTGACCCATGTCGCGTACGGGTCCCTATGCTTGTGATTGGACGAGGAAAGAAGTCGCTAGGCTGTGCTGAGCATGTTTGTGCCCTATGTGTGTCACTGACGGTGCATGGATATTAAACGAGCAGCATGGCACTATATAGGAAATAACTCTATGAACGAAAATACGAAAATAATTTAAATATGTAGCTAATATAAATCTGGGAGGAATTTCGCACCATAGTGCGTGCACGACCAACAGAAACCGGCCGGGGTGAAAAAAAAATAAAGGAGAGAGTGAGCCTCATATTTCATTTTACTAGGGAGTTGTCAAATCATAAAATTTGCCAAATAATTTTTGTCAAACTCTTGGAGATGTTGTGTAGGCGGCCGTCGTACGAACAATTAACCATGCATTATTCTATACATAATCTTGTGTTAAGCTAAGCTGGGAAAAGGAATTTGCAATGAGTGAGTTAGGTATAGGAGCATGCATGCGTCAATTTGGCCCCAAATATGGAACCTTCTGAAAACACGCAGTTGCAAGTGCAATGCAAACAATGGCGCATCTGCATGGCATGGCCAATATGTATGGAAAGAAAGATCATCTAATCTCTTATATATATATATTTAGGGGATGTCTAGATCCAGGGTCTAAAGTTTAGACCGTATCAGTCACATCAAACATTTAGAGGGTGACTAGGAGGATTAAATATGAGCAAATTAAAAAACTAATTACATGAGAGTAAACTAATTAGTGAGACGAAATTATTAAGCCTAATTAATCTATCATTAGCAAATATTTACTGTAGAATCATATTGTCAAATCATGAACTAATTAGACTTATTAGATTCATCTCACAAATTAGACTCGATTTGTATAATGAGTTTTGTAATTAGTCTATATTTAATACTTCAAATTAGTGTCTAAATATACGATGTGACAGGTCTAAAGTTTAGACGTAGGGAAACAAACACCCCCTAACTTGTTAAGTGATCATATCATTTTTTTGGACAGTGTAGATTATACATGCATGATATGCTCTGAGAGTATCATTACTTCTCCTGCCTCAGATCACTAGCACTAGCACCTGATGCACGCATAAGATACATGGCAAAGACAAATATGGACCCTTGCTGCGTTGATTCATGGCAACATGATCACAATGCTAAGTAGTGCTGACACACAAAATAATGTAGCTGTGAGCGGCCGCCACACCTTCAAATTAAAGCTGCTTGCCGGCTTGCCGCAAGCAAATACTCTGCTCTAATTATTGTGGTCAAAATTTCGAGTTTTGATTCCACTCCGATGAACAAAACAGTGTTCTTGTGTGGAACTAAAAAAACACTGGATTTTTTTGAACATGCATGCAGCACATCGAGTTATGCAGTACGTACGTAGTATCTTCAGAGTGATGTTACAATGGGCACGTATATATCCTGCTCATACAGATGACGAAGTAAAAAATCATGTATGGTTGTATCTATCAGATAACGATGCTTAAATTTTGTGAATGCAAGTATGAAGCTTCCATCATGATGATAGCGAAGCGAATTCTGATCTACATATTTTTATAATCATACCTTGACACATCAGAGAAAAATGCCCCATGATCCTGCTCATCATTGAGCCCACTTCCTCCATCCCATTCCATCCATACATCAGAGAACTTTATTTATCTATATATGTGTGCGTATCTGGGAGAGGCCTATCTTGTTTTGAGAGGGTTGATGAGCTTGGCCTTTTTTAGTGTAAATAATCTACTACATGCACCATTTTCTTGGTGCGGAGTTTGGCGAAAAGCATAATCAGCGACGAAGCCAATACAGTTCAGTTGTTCCTGAATATAAAAGAAATACTCATCCGGCTTGTTCGTGTGCACCTGAATGAATGAATGACAAAAGCAAGCTGCACTTCTCAGTTCTCCAACTCCTACTATATTAGCATCAGGCAGTTGATAAACTGGGGAGCCTAGCTAGTAGCTACGGCAGGTATAGTATAGGCAGCTAGCAGGATTAGAATTCTGCTTGTGGATGGAGAATCGCAGAATCGCAGCATGACAGAAAATTAAGGTTCAGGCAAGGCATCTTTTAAGCTTTTCACCCAGCTCCAGCTCGATGATGTTTTTATAAGGCTTAGAGACTGTACTTGTAGCATGCATGTGGCTATTATATATACTAATCAGTGTCATTAGGCAATCACTGTAAAATAAAGTTGCCTAGAACCCTATCTAGCTAAGCTAGCTAGATGCCTAGCTCCAATATGTTCCTATGACAGTGTAACATCTGAGAATGGAAGTGATTAAGATAAAGAGCTACTAGAAGAGTAGCTAATTAGTCACTTTGGCACGGTAGGGAGGACTTCTAAAAGTAGCAATAGAAGAGGCAAACTTGCAGTTGATTTAGGGCTTTGGCCTACCAAATTGAGAATTATATATATAGATAATATATATATATATAGTGCAAGTGCTGAGGCGAAACGCAAAAGGAAAAATATGGCCACTGATCTGACTCGGAGGAATCAGAAGCGAGGATAGTGGAAATTAAGTTGTGTGCACACACATAACTACAAACTTATTGCATGTATCGATCGACTGAAATGGGAAGTTTTTTTTGGATGCATATGCATATACAGTATATATATATATATATATATATATATATATATATATATATATGAGCCTTTCATTCGCTTTTTAATGCAGGAGGGGAATTTAATAGCAACAAAAGAACTTTGCGCAAATTAAATGCATGATGGCAACCAACATCTGCCGATTGTTGTCGATCAAATGGATGGCGATATCTGTGAACCCTTTTCAAATGAAAATGCATTATTGAGATTTCAGTAGTTGGCCACCTACTTTATTTCCTTTATTATTGTCATCTTTATTTAAACTAATAAAGACGTCTCTCCCTAAATAGAACAACCTCTGAAGTTAGTATAACTAGATACAACATGAAGTGCATTTCCATACAATACTTTTTGGTGTATAGTATTTTTATTTATAAAATCGATCGAAAGGTTCATTTAAAACTGTTGAGGTATAGCGCACAAAGCGCGTCACGCACACCCAGCGCACAGAGCGCATGTCCGCGCAGCCACAATGTATTGCGGTCGTGTTTAGCGGTTGCACAAGAGGAGCCCGAGTTGTAACATGTATACATACTGCAGAGATAAATGGAAAATACGTTGGCTCTCATTCTACCTTTTTACAAAAAACAACTCTGAAATTTCATTTATTGATGGACGCTTGGAGTAATGAGGTGCTGTGTTGCTAAGCCTAATCATGTTTCATTTTCACCCGTTCTTTGAAAAGAATGCGACGGCCCAGGAGGCAACAAGCCGACGCGTGGCGCCGCTCCCCTGGGCCCTGCGACCGCGAGACAAGCAAGCACAGCAAAGTTGCAGATGATGGGCTGGCCCATATGCGTGCCGACACGTGACGGCCCAGCTGTAGCGTAACTCAACCCCATTCGGCCCCAAAAGAGCCCAATTCGAGACTCCACCAGAGGCCGACGCTGTCTCGGGTCTCGCTTCTCGCGTCCTCCGGCGTCCGGTGGTCCCGCGCCATCACGGTGACGTTCACCAGCAGCGGCCGAGGCTGCGGCGAAGGGGAACAGGAGGAGAACGAGAAGATGGTGAAGGGGAGACCCAAGCCAACGCCGGTCGAGGCGGCTCCGCGGCTGTGGAAGTGATCTTCGACCCGTTGGCCTTCCGGTGCCCGGAAGCCCCGCCGGCCGCCGTCGTGAGGAGCCGTCGGCCAGCAAAGAGTGGCACAGCTTCATGGTTTGTCTCCGTGCCTTCTCTTTGGAACATCTCTGTTCTATTGGCGCTGCAAGCCTGCAATCCCTCCATGTTCACAGTAGAACCCACACCCACTGGCATCCTAATGTTTTTCGTTTTTTTCCCTTCTAGGGATCGAGTCTCGTCTCTCGGATATGTATCGGAAGCCAGTTTTGGAGAAATCTGCTGACACATCTGATGAGGAGCCTGAGATTGATATCATGAAGCTGTTGAAAGATGTTGAGATCATTGGTAATAGAACTGTTCGTGCCACTCTCGACTAATAGTACCTAGACTATACCACACACTGAGAAATTGCGACGTTTTTTTTTCTCATGCCTTGTTTATACATTAATACCATTTTCCATCTAAAGGTAGGGTGTAGGGGCAGGGGCAGCATGCCTTACCAACTATGTTATGTTAGGTTACATTGACAACAACTTGTAAACCAAACTGTCGTGCTGCTAAGGTAAGTCTGAAGCATTTGAAATTAAATTCATATTCAGCAAACTAGTCCATGTAATATAGTTTGCCATCCATTTTTTCAAACCTATATTTGTTGAGTCGTGCAGCTTGTTCTGAAGTCTTTTGTTTAAGTAGCTGTAAACTAAAGAAATGAATGCTGCATCAGTGCAACTTGTTCTGGAGTCTTTTGTTTAATTAGCTGAAAACTAAAGAAATGAATGCGGCATCAGTGGATCTTTTTCCTCATACTATCAGGTTTTGGACGGATCTGACTTCTTCATGCAATAATATCCAACCTTTTATTCTGTTGAAGTGGCATCAGAATTGGTGTTCCTTCTCATTCTGGAGGAAAGAGGAGAAGGATGTTTCTTGTTTGATTTCAGTTTGTGGTTTTGTTGTTCTTGAATTTATCTGTACATTTTCCCTGTATTGTTTCATCTTTCATAAACATTTATATCTCAAGGATCTAGAGATATGCAATCACTCACTCAATGCTTTGGTTTTTAGGTGCCCCTGCATTTAAGGGGCGGGTCCGAAGCAAATCGAGAACCGTAGAGTGGTTGAGTTGGGTGGAAAGGTAATCTCTCATTTTTTTTACCTCTACATGATCTGGCTTCAAACTTTTTTCATTATATTAATGCTTATTTAATCTGAAATAGGCTGTTAACAAGCACCGCACACCATGAAGCGTCGTGAAGCCAGCTCTGAAGAATCAGAAGAAAAGATAACAGAAGAAAATGGAAGAGGTTGGTCAAATTATTTTCTTAATAAAGAAAAGGTTATTTGGACAATTGGCCTGTATCCATCTTGTAGCCAGACTTTTTTTTTAATCCTGTGCGATATAAAGCTAATATGCTATGCAAGTTCATGGCGATATTTGGTGCTGAGTGCATAAGCACATTTGTAATTTGGATTGGTCTGTCTGTACCATGTCACGATTATGTACAAAAAACTCAAACTCTTATCGTATATTACATGGTATGGTTGGAGCAGAGAACTTCAGTTCTCTACAGCCTTTATGTTTACAGTTGTTTACAATTATGTGGATTCAGCCCTTGTACTCATTCCGATTCAAAATTTGAGCTGCAGTTGCATTTAGATGTTAAATGTGATGATCCATAGACGTGTGCACATCAAAATGTCCAATCCTTCTGTACTTCTCTGAAATCTAAACTTTCCATTTGTATAGATTAACATGTAGAATAAATTGTGTTGTTTTTTACAAGATACATTGTGCGTTCTGTGGCTATTATAAGGAATAATCATGTTAATGCTTTTACTCAGCATTTCCAATTTTGCATTGTCTAACTGCACAACGGCACTTTCTTTTTCAGGTTGTGCAGTCACAGCAACAGGCAGAACGAGATTTTTGCGTTAGCAAGTTTGGAGCAAAGCCAGCTTGCAATAAGACTAAAAGAGCATCATGGGAAAATTACGATGTCATAGAAGAGGCATCCAACTTCATCCGCAATGTCTACCGGGATGTTTGGCCTTCGCTGTCAGCCACAAGCCTGAGAAGTGCGCTGACAGTTCCAGTAACACAACAACAAAGGGTCCGAATTTCTTTGCACAGATGGTATCTTCTAGTCTTGCTATAGCTGGGAGCAGTTTCAATTTAAAAAATTTGGGTGGTGCATTAGGGAAACAGTGCAGCTTTAGCTCTCGGCATTGTTACAGTGCTGCAGTTTTGGTGTTTGGCTTGAGGGGCACACAGTTCCCCGCATCGCCTTATTTGTTGGTTGTACATGATTCGCTAGGACATAGTATCGCATTAGAAGGTTGTTCTCGCGTGTTGTCCTCTAGGTAATATTGTAGATCGGTTCAGTCTAGTTGGTCTCTGTTGTCATTTCGATTGGTTTTGATCGTGAACTGCATACCAACATTCTCTGAACCTGTTATTTCTCTCTTTTCCTCTACAAACTGTTGTATTTCCGTTTATCGATAAATGGGAATGGAGGATGGCCTTTGTGTGGAAGGAGAACCTTTGTTAATGTTGTAACGTTTGCTCTGCTTGGAGTTGGTTTCTTGTCTGTATATATATATTTATGTGCACACCATTGCTGTGACTAGTTTGTTGCTCTATGCTGCCTGCTACAGGCCGCTCAGCAAATGTGTGTGTGTTTTTCCTGGCCGCCGGGGGACATTGGTGGGTCTCGTGCTCCTTGACTTGCCAAAAAAGGACAGCATGCATTCGACCATGCGACTCACAACGGCGGCGCAGGGTGGTGTGCGTGGGCACGGGGAACGGGGCTCGGCCTCCTTGACTTGCCAAAAACGGGCAGCAACCTCCTCCAGCCATACCATGCATAGTAGTAAAGCTTTGGTGCGACTGTGCGGTGTGCCTGACTTGACTGCCCCTGCCCCTGCGCTGTGCGTGGTTGCTCTTGCTCGCTGGGGGAAGTGGCGGGGCATGCGGTCGGCAGGGCCACAAGACCATGCCCACTCAACGCTGTTTCTGTAGTGGTGGCGACGGCGTGGTGCTGTGCATTGCTGACCTGCTGCCGGCTGCCGGCTGCCGCGCTGGGTTTGTTGGAGTCGTCTATTCGCGGGCTCCATGCCTTCATCATCGATGAAAAGTGCAAAATTAGCACCGCCGTGGTCGTGGTCCTCCTCCTGCTGTCTGAGGTCTCAGGCCAGCAGCACCGCACCGGATGAGGGTGACTTACCTGGCAGAGTGGATACGACGGGTAACTAAGGCCTTGCATGGGGCTGTTCAGGGTTAGCAAAGCATATCACGCATAGCCACAAGCCACGGGTGCTGTGTTCAGTCCACCACCACTGCTAGCTGCTATGGTAGACATCGGCGTGTTACGGTATGGACACATATTCGGAGCACGCTTACGCTTTTGCAGGCTGCTATGAATCTACCCATGCCGCCGGCCGCCGGTGGCCGGAGAGATACCGAGAGCGCGTGCGTACCGTCCCCTGGCCGCCGCGCGCAGCACGTACCGTCGCTGTCGCTCGCCGCACACAAAAAAGCCAGAAGCCACCCACATCGAACATACTAGTATCGTGCCATACTGCTGCCATCTCCTCCAACTTGACCAAACTGTACCTGTACTCGTACTCATACAGCACAGTGGCCCAAAAATCTGCAGCCGAGATTTTCTACAGGTATACTGCGCGCATGCAAGGACAGCCAGAATCTAAGCCGTACGATACGATGATGAATGGAATATCGAACAAGTGATGGATCGAATGCAATAGCAATATAATACTCCAGTACAGTACCACGCTGCACCTTCGCAAGTCGCGCGCAACGGCCCTCCTCTTCTGATGAGGTCCATGCATTGTTGACAAGTGCTGTGACATGCTCCAGAGCCAGTGCAAAGCATGTTGCAATTGCACCCAAGCTGCTCCAGAACCTGAGCTGACCATCTTTCATCTCCCCAAAATATGCGTGGTTATTACAGTACAATCCACTGCAGCCCATGGTAAATCAACAGGCCCTGTTTTGTTTGGTACCACCTGCATTTCCTCACCGATAGCTCCCCAACGGTTTTTCTCACATGTTGAAAAAAAAAGGTAAGGTACGTACAAAAACAAAATCTGCCCGCCCTGTAAAACCTGTCTCTGCAATCTGCATTGAATTGCCGGACCAGAATAGTTCTTGCAATGGGGAAAATAAAGTCATGGTAAAAATAAAAATAAAAGACACCCTTGGCAGTTGCTGCCTAGTACAGTAGTCCTGTTTCTTCTGCTCCTCCTGTCCTATGTCCACATGACACGAACACACACCGAGACCGGTCTGCGTGGAGAACGCTCAACGCATTGCAATTGCAAGCGGCGGCCAACTGAAGCAGACGCTCCTTCCCCAATCCCGGAACAGGCCCTCCGGAGAACGACGTGCAGGTTTATGCTGGGAAACCGGCGCAGGCAGCAAAGCCAAAATTGCAGCACCAATGCATGCTCATCCCAAGAGCGTTCGGCTTCCCCTCCATGTTTCCTGTGCTGTTCCTCCATTGCATTGGGTCTTGCTGTTCCTCCACTCGCTCGCACAAGAGCCAGCCATTCTTCTTTCATCATGTGACTGTCAGACTAGTATGTGAAAGAAGCCTGCCTGCCTAGCCTATCAGTCTAGTGAGTGCCTAGTGCAGAAAAGGTCCATTGCTTGCTGCTAGCTGCTGCTTGCACTGTGATTTGTGAAACGGACAGTGTGGCGGCAAGTGGTATAGGAGGGTGAGGTTGAGAGGCCCAAGAAGCCTAGCTTTGCAGATACTCCTACAAGGGGTGTTGTACTCTTGCGCTTGCAGTTATTGGAAAGCCACCCGGCCTACCCAACCAGTACCCAGCGCCAGGGGCAGAAGCAGCAGCAGCAACCTTCCAAACAGGCAACATCAAAGATCAAACCGAGAGCGGAGAGAATTCAAAAAGAGGGAAGCGAGCTTCATTTGCTTGGCCGCTTCTGTTCTGATCCTGCTTGCTACTAAATTAAAACCTGTAGGATTTGAACGTGTTGACACAAAAAGCGTCGGATCTGTTAACACCTCGGGTTTATACTCGAACTCGATATCCAAAGGTGTGCCAGTTAATTTGACCAGTTAATCAACAAGGACGATAACTAGAACAACGATAAACGAGACGACAACGATACGCCTGGATGTCAAGACTCAGATTGCTCAAAAAGCGGAACTCGCGAGGTAGACAGAGATCTTGTAGATGCAGCCCGTCGAGATCGTAAGAACTCGTAGATAAACTATAACTAATGCGAAAAAGTAGATGCTGAAAAGTAAGACGAAAATAATAGATTTGTTTGATTGTATTGGATATCTCTCCACACGAGCTATAGGTACATATTTATACTCCGGTAGGAGGACTTGTACACAGACACGACTCATACCTAAACAAACTCCTACATTTAAGGAAATAAATGACTCATGCAAGAGTCGGACTCAAACTGATATAATAATACTGGTATAAAATCATCAGTTTTCTTATCTATTCTCTTCGCGATGACACTTTTCATCGGCAGATTTCTTTTCATCCGCAACATTCTTCCATTACCATCGGCATCTTTCTACTGACGTCATCTACATCCTGCATCCATCGACAACGTTCTTCTGTCTCCATCGGCAACATTTTTTCTATCGGCAAATACCCTTCTTTTATCTTCGACGTTTCTTCGATCTCCTGCTTCTATCGGCAATCTGATTGGCGATATTCTGATGCCGATAAAGAGAAACAGTCATCCTTCTACCGATCATTGCATCCGGTTCATATTGACACATACAAAAAACGATGTCAACATAACGCCGTGCAACATTTTCTACTCCTCAAGAATGTCAATTCACAAATGCATCGCTGAGACTAGCTAGAAACAGATTTTTGGACAAATAAAAACAGACAGCAGCAGAGAATAAAGTGAAGTTTTCTCCAAAGAGTACCGCAAAGGCAAAGGACCGTGTAGCGTTTGAACCGGAAAGGACCACAGGCACACCGGTGAGCTTGAGCTATAGTACAGTACTTATATATAAGGCTGTTGTGCAGCAGCTCCTGTTTTTAACCTGAAACGGTGGTCTGTAGCTGTAACGTTCCTATTCCAAAGCTCTCAGCTTTGGAGCTGCCGCAGGACTGGTCAACACAGAGCCACTCTTCTATACTACTACTGCCTTGTGCCTTGCCGACGAAGCCGGGTTTAAAGGTGGCATGGCGTTCTTGTTTGGACCTTAGCCTAGCTTGTGCAAGGGAGATTAGCTAGCTTCAATCAGGCTGTGTGCACTTACATTCTCTGGGCTACTACACTGCCGTTCATATTCCTTGGACAGGCTGGGGAAAGTTTTGTTTTTCTTCAGCATGTACCTTCTGTTTGGTTTCATTACATCACACTAATAACTCCAAAAAGCAAGATACTTGACAATATATCATCTGTCAAATTAAAATGTAGTTCTGCATGTTGACAAAAAAACCCTGAAAATAGATTACACCTAGTCTTTTGGTACTACTCCCTCCATCTCATTGAAAATGTTACTAGAAAACCGTATTTCATTCACAGACACGCTTTGCAAACGACATTTTTATTGGGACCGAGGGAGTAGTACATTACATGGATGTTGCATGTTGACCCATGGCTGCAGAGGATGCCTGCTGCGTAGTACTACACTTGATTTTGCTTTACCCGACAACAACTACAGTCTCTAGCCTTTGTGTACATGATGTCTGCACAAATTTTAGATATGCGCAATGCTACGGTATATACTTTAATCACTAGGAGGTAATAACTTAAATAAATCTGAGTCATTGATTTTTTTTAATATTTTTTAATTAACTAATTGATTAAGTAACCTAGAAAAAGAAACAAATTATTCTCAAATCTCCCTCATCATAGCATGCATAACATGCGCATGGCTACATCGTCCTTCCTATTCTATGTTTATTAGTAGAAAGGGTTACGGCTAATGAAGATATCCTTTCTTTTTAAGATTTTTTATTTATCTATGTGTGCTATATACTAATATTTTAAATCCCTATACACATAATTATTTTTTCCTAATAATAAGTTAATATACACAATCTTGTTTGATCGAAAACACACACAATCCAGTTGTCATTTATTTTTATGAAAATGGACAAGTTATGTTCATACAAACATATGTTACATCAATTACTTGATAAAAAAATAAATTGGGTCCACTACCACGTATCATTAAAAATGTTACATGGATATAAAAATTATAATGCAACTTTTTTATTACACAGACAAAATAAATATGTCTATTGTGTTCCAAAAATACAATAGTATAATAAATATAAAAGGACAAATACAAAGATTTTTGTATTAGTTCTAAATATAAATATCACGTCATACAAAACATGTCACGTCTCTATATATGTACACCGTATCCAACTATTGTGTGCATGTGTATTCCATGTTATATAAAGTTTTAGATCTCATCATGTTGCATGGTATAGGAATGTTAGATTATACATGCATATTGAATCTAATAGAAAGATATTTTCTATATTTCTCCTCTTACTCTAATATGTGTTAATTGACATCTAGATCGACGGTCCACGGTTAATTGTGTGTACCATAGTCCCATAGCAAAGCCCTTTAGATAGATGTCGTCGCAAACAAAAAAAGTTTTAGATAGATGTGCTGAAGGTCCTGAGATTTTTCCTGGAAAGTCACAGAGATAAGATAAGCCTCTTTGTCTTTGGGCATGCATGCATGCATGCATTGCATCCAAACGCAAGGCAGAGATCTGCTAAATACGATGATGCGTTCGCCGCTTTCCGTGGCAAAACGCACCGTCTTTAGGCCGACCCTGTCTTCTCGCTTCTTCTCCAGCAGCACCTTACAGAGAACACATGTGGGGAAAAAAACTAAAAAAGCTCGGTTGTCTTGCTCATTGCTCCCGTCACTTTCACCAGATATACATAGCATTCTAGCTTGCTCCTAGGCAATTATCAGAAAAAACCAGAACCATATATGAGCGCAGCAGCTTGTGTCATTGTGTGTGCAAGACAGACAGCAACGGCCAACAAACAGGGCAGGGAAAGCAAATGGGCATGGCGACTTTGTGTTTGTAGCGCTAGCGGCTGTGTCCGTGTGGGGTGTGGTTTCACAACAAACCACAAGTCAGTCACCGGACCACCGCCAAATTGCCGCAATTTCGCGTGGTCCATGCGATTCAGTACGTACGTTTACCAACGCACGCCGTGGTGGCAGCAGGAGTTGGTGTTGGTGTTGGTCTTCTCGAGATGTTTCGGCTACCCCGATCCGGATTAGTTGTTGTTCAGACATGGATGGCTGCATCTATGTGTATATCTACTATCTATCAACTGAAACGATGTTTTACAGATTCGTTCGTTCATTGGGCAACCACTCACAATCCGTCACGTGTCTATCAGTCTGTGGAAATGTGCCTCTACAAGTAGTAATTGGAGATGAATCATACTGTATTGTTTGGCTTCCTAGAAAGAAAGTCTTTTACAGGTGTCAATTTAAAATGAGAGGCTGATAGTCACAGGACCACCATCAGCACTACACAAAAACAGTACTCCTATAGGAGTAGTCAAATGAGACGTCCCTCTCCGGCCTGGAGATTATGACTGGGAATGATGAGGTCGCGCGCCTGTTATTTGATGTTATATATCTCTGCAGAAAGGGATTTGTTAATTTGAAGTGCATTGCATGCCTGGAATCTGATCAGAGGAGTTTGAGTCCCCGGTCGCCTTTAATTTTGCAGGGATTTCAGAGCTTTGTGTTTGGCAGGCATGATTGGTTTTCAAGTGGCCGCGGCACAACTTCTTCTGCGCCATCGATTGCATTGCACCCTTGTGTGTCTCATTTTTATAGTATGTACGTACTACAGTATTACCATACAGCTACTAATAGTTTATTGAAATCGAAATGGCGACCTGGACGTTTTTATATATAAATAAAAAAACTATAAATTCAAATTACGTCCTGAAGATTTAGCACGTGTTTGGAGCATCAGAGTGGACTCCGCTCGGAACCTGCTCCATGAAAGGCCTCGGAGTCCGGTTCCAGCAAACAGGGTGACCGGCGCCGGCGTGGCTCCTCCACTCCACGGCGCGGGAAAAGGCGGCGGCAGCGGCACGCAAGCCACAGGGCATAGGCAGCACACGTGCGCGGCGCATGGCGGCATCACCTACCTTTTGCTCGGACTCGGATCGGTTCCGTCAAACACACGCTGCGGGGGGTGGCATTTGTATATACAGCAGCAGTGCGTGCTGTAGATAGGTAGAAAACGCACGGCGACGACAGCACGGGCGGGCGGCTCGATCGTTTTTTAATTGTCGTCGCGGCACGCACGGCGCCGGCAGGCGCGGCGTGGGAGCTGGAACAGCGACAGGAGCAGCGCCTGGCGGGGCCGTGCGTCACCGACCGTACGTAGCGATATAGTATCTCATCATGGGAAAGGGGGAACACCAGCAGCAGCGCAACGACAGTGACACCCATGGAACGCGCGGCCGTTGTGGCCAGCAGAGCGCCATGGAACGCGTCCAGAGTCCTGCTCCTCCAACATGCACGCCGCGCAGTCATGCCAACACAGTGCGGTGCGGTGCGGCCAGTCCAGAGCCCCATGCCCATGTAGTACGTACCAGTAGCTTTTGAATCGACCAATGCGGCGCGGTGGAATGGAACCTGCTAGTACATGTGAGTGTTCTCCTGCTCTCCCTCGTCAGTGTCGCGTGTGTGTGATCAACAGTATTGGTTCGGTGTTTGCTTTCCAAGGCACGTGGGTACCTCGCCCTCCCTCCACTGCTCTTCTACTACAGCTACAGTCGTAGTACTGTAGTGTGTATGGTTCTGAACTGACGACGTTAGTAGTAGTAGTAGTACACTACTCCTAGTGATTAGATTACTGTATGCATTAGTAAGCTGAAGTACTAGTTTGCTGATTAATACTAGTACGCTAACGGACTGCTTCTGACTGACTGGAGTAGGAACCGCATGCCTGATGCCCTCCATCCTATACCTGTCCATGAGGCACGAGGCCCGACGGTACGATGTTTTAGCCCGGCATAGTACTGTGGACGTTTTACATTTGCAAACTCAACAATTTAAAAGTTATAGATGATTTATATTCCCAATGTTCCCAATGTTTAACTCAAACCTTGTCTAAAACGTCTTCTATTTCCGATACGGAGGGAGTACATACTATACTGGTTCTGAAAGCTACTGTAGCTGCTTACCACTACATTTTGCTTTCCAAATTATAAGCCCAGATGGGGGGCTAGCACTGCGACGCATCCCAGCACGTACGTACTTGGCTGGCTGTTGTAGCCGTGTGTCGGCATGCATAAACCTTGATTTAATACTGCCTGATGATCCTTTTTCCTGCATAAACTAGTAGTACACTGAAATGAAAGTCCTCCATGTTTCATTATTTGACCTGACCAACAGATGTGGTGAGCCACGGGCAAGGACAGGACAGGACAGGACAGGGCAGGGCCCTTTACCGGACGGATCCAGGCGGCCGGACCGCCGGACAGGGAAAGAGATCCTCGCGTCGTGGCACGTACGAGTACACACATGCCTGGACCCCCACACCCCTGGGCCCGTTTTGACTCCCGCGGACGGTGAGCAGCAGCAGCCGCCGCCCCCCTGGTAGTGGTAGTAGTGTGGTACTACGGATCAATGCAATGCAGCCATGCCAACACGGCCTGGCCTCCCGTGGCCACTCCACTCCGCCGCGTGCCGACCGGGCCGGCCCACCGCGGCGAAAGCACCAGCACGCAGCAGTGCGGCTCCTCCGGTCCCGTCCGGATGGCATGCTAGCTTGTTCCGCACTCAAAGCCGCCCCCGGCACGGAGGACATCGGACAGGAACGGCACGGCCCCGGAGCGGCAGCGTACGGCGCACGTGCGTCCCGCGCCCGCCTAGGAAACAGTGGTCTCTAACTCGGCTAGAGCTACAACGTTAGAGTTAGAGGTTAGAGTCTAACCAAAGAGATGTTTAGATTCAAGTCTAGTTTAAGCTAGTTTCATAATAAATTATTTTTACAAATCATCCAAATATATCCATATGAGATCTTATTTTAAAGTATTTATTGTAACGAATTTAATGGTGTAATCAGAATTTTATTTGAATGTTTGGTTTCTGAGTTGTAATATTTTTTGTAGTTGCATATGAGGTGGATCCCACGTTTCACCACAACCAGTCCAAATAATTACCTGTTTGGGGAGCTAGGTTTTTTTGGATGAGCTAGTTATAACTAGCTCTCATATTTAGATATTTTTGGGCTAGTTGAGTGCAAACTAACTCAAACTAGCTCTAGCCGTGGGATGTCGGCACACCTGCCCACCACCACGCCCCGGGGCTGGGGCCGCGACGGCGACGCCGCTTGTTGACCACTCGCTCGCTCGCTGGGCCGGACCGCCGACGGCCTCTCTCGTCTCCACTTCTCGGCGTCGCGCGCGGCCGTCCAACAAGGCGCTGCGCCGCGACACGACACGAGTGCGAAACGAAACGAAACGCCCGCGGTTTCGAGGTGTTTTGCGTGCGACTCGTGGTGGGTGAATGCACGGCGGACCGGCCGGGGGCGCGGGGCCTCTCAAACATTCTGCGCCCGCGCCGCCCATTTACCTGTGCCGTCGTGTCGCGTCGCGTCGCCGTCGCTTGCTTGGCACGCCACGCGACTGGCCGGAGACGGTGACGGCTGACGCTGCACAGTGCAGTGCTCTGCTCAAGACAAGCTGATGACTTCCCTGCGCAGACTGACGGGCAGCACAGCCATTCCGTCGGGCCCTTGGGAAGCACACTCCTCGCTCGCGTCGCAAGAAACAGAGGACAGTGGCGCAGCGCGGCATGCAGGCAGCTAGTAGTAGGCCAGGGCAGACGAGACCAACGGGGGAGAGACACGAGTGGCGTGCAGGTCCCGGTGGAGAGGACGTGAACGTGACAGACGGACGAGTCTTCCCTTCTTCTTCCACGAGATCACACAATCTCAACGCCAGTGTCCGTCGTACACTCCCTGCTAGTACACGGTTGCCACAGTGAGCTTGGAGCTACTCTACTCCTCCCTAGTCGTCCTAGCCTAGGATAGGAGGGTCCAAGCAAGACATTTTTTTTTTTGCCACAACTCTTCTACTCGTGCCTCCGGGTTCGGCTGGACGGACGCTGGAGTGGCGTGGCCCAGCGTGTCTGTCACACAGCCAAACCAGCGACGCGGGCGTCGGCATCGATCGCCCCGACCGCCGACGACGTGGCCGCCACGCACGTACGGTGGCCAGGACCGTCTTGGTTCCGGGCAGACACGGCTGGCAGAACGACCATGCCCGCTTTTCTGGGGGTCGCGGGGCGTCGGTGACGTCCGCGTCCGCCACGGCGCTCCGGCTCACGTCGCCGTCGCGACAGGCGCGCGATGGCGAGAAAAAGACAAGGGAGGATAGATTCCGACCCGACCGGCTGGTCTGGTCCATGGTAAAGCTGTAGCGGAGCACGGCACGGCGACGTCTTCGTCCCAGCTTGGTGCTGCTGCGGACCTCCCCCTGCCCCTGCCCCTGTGCAGGCGATCAACGAGATACCCGGACCAAAGCGCGGTGGATGCATGCATGGATCACCGATGGATGGATGGAAGAGCCGTCACCGAGGTGGCCCGTCCGACGGGAGGGCCGCCCGGGTGCTGGACAGAAAGTGACGACAGAGAAAGCAGGGGAGAATTCCCCGTCTCCTTCCTAGCTAAAAGGCGAGCACCGCTCGGCACGGCCGGCCGGCCGATGCCGATCTCCGTCCGTCCCGGCGTCCCCCCAAACCCGGCTAAAGAAAGAAGTCGCCACGCCGTCTTTTCATGTCTCTTTCCCGTGTGCAAATGCCAACACTAGTAGAGAGCTGCTGCCTTCGCTCCGACGTGGCAAACGCTGTCGTTTCGTTTATTCTAAGTACTACACTAACAAAGGTTTGGTCAGTACTAGTTGTAGTAGAGTCCCTCTGTTTGTCGGCCCACTTTTGAATTTTGAACCGGAGTGCATGCACGCTCACGTAGGAGGAGCACAGTACAAACGGGACGTCCTGGCCGCCGTGCAACCAAAGGTGGTCAAAAGAGTCCCAACTGGGGCGAAAGAAAGGGGGAAAAAAGAGCGGGGATTTGCAGGCCACGCACGGTGGCAGAGCCAGCCGACGGCACGGCATGCAGCCACGCTCTCCTCTGCTGCTCTCTGCCCTGCCCACGAGAAAAGAGGGGAGCAGGGTCGGTTTTAAACAACAAACAACCCAAAGCAAGCCATGCCTTTTCATGTCTTTGTCGCCGGCCGCCGCGATGAACACCTCCGCTCCGCTCGCCGGACCACGGCCACGCCTCGCCGATTTCTTGACCCATCGCTCGTCGGCCGGCGTGCCTTCGGTGTCTCGAGCCGCGGCGCTCGACTGAAACACCGCTCCCCGGCGCCAGTTTCCACGCAATTTATATATTAAAAAAAAATGCCGGTGCCGCAGCGATACCTTGCGACCACGACCAGCTCCAGCATTTACCGCAGCGTACGGCCTAGGGCCTCGGGGCGGAGGCGAGCAAATCGCGGGCCGTATCGGGAACCAGCCCGCGCGCGCGCCGTCCGTCGCCCGCCATCGCGTCGTCCCACCGCCCAACCACCCACCGCCGGCGGTGCCGGCACGACACAGGCCCGAGGAGGCGTCAGACAGAAGCACAGACGACAACACGTTGCCTTGGTTGAGGAAACGAATCGCTAATTACTCATAGCTTCATTAATTCTCGCCGATTACTTACTACTGATACCTCGGTTCGCCGGCCGGCCAAGGACTCATCACTTGTTCTTCCTCCTTGCCGGGGGGGGGGGGAGTGCCCAGCTAGCTAGCCATGGCAGCTGCGGCGGCCACAACACTGCGGTGCCGACGAGCCGGACACTTCTTTATGTCTCTTCTTCTTACCGCTGAAAGAATACAACTACTACTCTACTAGATAGGAAATAAAATAAAAGCAACACGAACGAAAACAAAATTGGCCGGACTAGGCGAATCCGGTGCGCAGAGTGTTGGCGGGGCAGACAGGCGGGCGGAAGAGAGCGCGGCCGCTAGACGAGGGGGAGCGGGTCGATCTGGAACAGGTCGGTGATGTCTTGGAAGAAGTCGTCCACCTGCTGCCACCTCGCCGGCGACGCTGGCTCCGCGTCGTACGGCAACTCCTCGGGACTTTCGATGGGGAAGTCCGGCGGCGGAAGAGACAGCGGCTCCTCGGGGATGTCCGCGAGAAAGTCCAGCGACGGTTCCGGGAAGTCCGCGAGCAGGTCGAAGTCGGTGTAGAGCGGCGGGAACTCGCCGCCGAAGCAGTCGTCGTCGGAAGAGAAGGGGCAGCCGAACACGCTGCTGCTGCCGCCGCCGCCGACGATCGACTCGTCGGTCTCCGGGGCTTGCGGTGCTGGAACAGCGGGTTTCTTGGTGGCGGCGGCCTTGCTGCAGGTGTCGTCGGCGACCGAGGACGGCGGGAATGAGCGGAGAACGGAGGTCGGGGACGCCGCTGCCGCTTGGGACGACTCCTCCCCGGAGTCGTATGACGTGAGGGAAGAAGACGCGTTCTTGGCCGCAGCCGTCGCCGGCGGCTGAGGAAGGCGCGAGGCGACCTCGGCGGGAACAGGGACGGGCGCGTCGTCGACCCGCAAGAAGTTGGTGGTGGCGTCGGAGCCGCGGAGCTGGATGGCGGCAGAGTCGTACACCTTGGCGGCCTCCTCGGCGGTGTCGAAGGTGCCGAGCCAAACCCGCACCCGCCGCCACGGGTCACGGATCTCCGCGGCGTACTTGCCCCACGGCCGACGCCGCACGCCGCGGAACCGGGGCTCCGCGGTGGCGCCGCCGTCGGACTTCCTCTTCCGCCCAGGGAGCACCAGCCTGGTCGTCCTCTCCCCTGCCGCCGTCGCGGCACCCGAGGACGCCACGTTGACCCTCCCGGCCGCCTGCGCCTCCTCCTTCCCCGCCGCCCGTTCCAGGCGGATCTCCTGCACGTAGCGCTTCACCCTCCTGCGCGCGGCGGCGTCGTCTTCGTCGCCGGACGAGTCGGTGGCGTCGTAGTCGTCGCAGAACACACGCACCGTCCTGGGCCCCACGATGGTGGAGCCTCTCGCCGCTTCTTTCCCCTTCGCCGCCGCCGGCGCAACCTCCATCGCCCGGGTGGTGACGACGACCTCGACGTGCTCCGTCCGCTTCACCGCCACGGACATCTCCTCCTCCATGGGCCACATCACTCCGCTCGCATTTGACTTCGCCCCCCTCCTAAAACCCCTCAAGAACCCCTCTCCAAACGCTACAGAATGGGATGAACCTCCTTCGCAACCGGAAACCACTCCTCCTCTCCCGAAAGCCACGGCGGACAATCTCGCTCGCGGCTGGCTTTCGGAGGTGGAGACGAGGCGCCGGCCGGATGGGGTGGGGGTGGCACCGCGCTGCTGCTCTGCGTGCGTGCTTGATGCGCTCGCTGTCGCTGTTTGTCGTTGCTGCTGGTAGGCCGAGACCCCCGGCGTCCGCCCCACTTTTATAGCATCACGGAGCCCATTTCGGGAAACCCGGATTTTTGTTTCCGCCTCGAATTTTTTTTTTTCTTTTTTTTCTTTTCTTCCTCGCTTTCCCGCGGGGCCGCCTTTGCTACTCCGGCCCTTTCTCGCAAAATTCCCCCAAAAAGGACGTTATTTCAAAAAAAATCGAAAGTGTGGTCTGGTCTAGTACTACTAGTTGCTGGCTGCTGCTAAAAAACGGCGAAAAGTGAATGCCTGCCTGTTTTACCGCAGGCAGTAAAACAGATCGGCGTACTAGCCCTCCTCCTCCTAACCACCTGGCCCCGTACGTTTTACTTTCCCACAACCACACAGGCCGCACAGGCAGGAAGTAATTCCCCTGCGCAGGACCCACCTGTAAATTACAGCAGGCAGAGCTGGGGTATCCAACGGTACACCGCCGTATCCCCGCCCGGTCCCACCTGCAAGCGACGCGGAGATTCAATTAGCGGCGGCCGACGTGTGGGAGCACCAGCCCGCCGCATCCCGTGCGCGGCCACTGGATGGGCGCCGCGTGTGCGTTGGACCCACGTGTCAGGGACGGTCACGTGAGCCGGACTGACCGCGGGTGGGGTTAAACTGTGGTCAAATCTTTGGGGGTGGGGAAAGGCCGCGCGGCGTGCAGTGCTGTGCAGGCGGGCCTTTTTTTTTTTTCCCCTGTGTTCTTTTTTCACCGCGGCCAGCCAACCGGCCACTCCTGTCCAGTGATCCAGCCAGTCCAGTCAGGAGACGTACAGTAATTTCGGGATTCACGAGGGATGGTGATGTCACGCGTGGTTTTTTTCGTTGGAGATATTTCTGCCGGTTTTGATGAACTGTTAAGCTGATCCTAATCTTTCAGTTGGGTCCCTCTAGTTGTCTTCCTCTCGGCCACGAAACATCAAGCGGCTGCTTGCGTGCCAAGGCAAAAGGGAGGAGGAGGAGCCTACCCACCTACCCCCGGGGCTGTGATTTTTTCCCCTCCTGATTTCCGAATTTGAAATTTGTGGTTTTTCTTTTGCAATCTAAGAAACTGTGTGCTGAGCAAAAATTAAATCTGGAAGAATTAAAAAATCACAAGATTTGATTTTTTGAGATCTTGGAGATACACATATGCTAGTGTCATAAATACAAAAACAGTTGTCACATAATGTGGAAACTGATCTTTGCTAGTGGGAAATAGTTTTTTTATTTACAGCTTTGCACTACTGTGCAAGCTGAAAAAATGCTAAAAATTTATGGTTAAAGATATTGTTTATGGACTCGGTCATAGATGAACAAGGGCGGGAGAAACCTTTGAAAAGGAAAATCCAGACAACCCAGTTCATTCGAATTTCGAAATCTGAAAGGAATATCGGTACCCAAGTTAAAAATAAATGTGTACATGCGCAGACCAAATTTGTGTGATTCTATTTTGTGTAGACAAGAAAATCATACCATAGGAGCAACAACATATTGATATGGTAATCAAACGATTACTAAAGCACCATGTTGACAACACAGTCCACTAATAATTGTATAATCAATTTTCAAATCTGAAGTGATTTAGTGTTTATATAAACAAGTGCAACATGCAAGAGAATCATGGTAAGTAATAATCAAGACAGCTATGAGTAAACTAAGCCATTAACCACTGAAAACAACTCAACGTTCAGATTTGATTTTGTTGCTTGCCTCCTAGATGAATTAGATGAAGAAATCAGAACCTCCCATATGGAAGGAATTTATGGTTTTTGTTAGGGGTAACGCAGTTGTGCCAGATAAAATAATAACCAAAATATAATAACTTAATGGAATATGAAAATTGCCAAACGTTTTTTGTCACCATAATATTTCATATTTCAATGTAGGCAAATGAACAAATTAATCTCACAAAAAAAACATAACTATTTTGCCTAATCCTCCCCTTATCACATTTTTTTTTGCACATGTTGTACAATCATGCCCTTCCTCATTGTCAAGAAACGCACCTAAGTAAGTAGATTAATGCCTAAAGAAACAAGAAGCATGAAAGTTATTGAGTTTCAATGTCTTCAAGAAACAAGGAAAAAAGGAATTATAGTGATCCTATTAGCATTTTGCTCATGGTTCTAGTAGTATGTATGTAATCAATTAGTTGTGTGCATATAATATTATTGATAAAGAAAATGGATGGAACTAATTTTATTTTGGTTTATAAACTAATTTTGCAAAATAAAAAGGTAGGTTGATTACCAATATTTTCATACATAGGATACTCTAGCATTTAGTTGGCACAGTAAATTCAAGCCAACCATTGACATCTGGTTCATGGTTGTGATAGTTTGACATAACGAGTTAGCCCATGTGTGCAGAATTTTTATGAAGTAATATGGATGACATCTTTCATTTGGTTTTTGTGTATTATTTTTGCAAACGGAAAATGGTAGGTTGGTTAGAAATGTGTTTTAGTGCATTGGATACTACAACATTGGGTTGGCACAGTAAATATCATTTGGTCAGTTGGAGCCAGCCACATCGTCACATGTAATTTGTTTGGTGGTTAGTTTTGTCGTTGTCGAGTAGACGCGTTTCTTGGATCCACCTAGTCGAACGAGATGGCCATGATTCTAAGTATTTCAGTGAAAAAATACAAGACTTTTGGAAATTTACACTGCCTTTAGCATAGTATTATATGATATGCTACAATATATGTCTCCTTTTTCTGACGAAACACACATTAATCTATTCATGCGAGATGCCATGAGTGCGCATAACTTGTAAAATAACTCTGTTTAAATATTAATTAGAAACAAGCAAAACAGTAGAATTGTTGCTGATTTTTTGGTTTCTTGGAAATGATGGCATTGGTAAGGCGTGGTCATTTTGTTTGTGTGAGCTTAATTTTTATTTAGTAAATGGAACGTGAAAATATGATTGTGCTAAGCTTGTCTCCTATGTCGATCTGCAAAGGTAGAACAACATGCCAATTGTTAGGTGCACGGTTTTGGTATCTTGGATTATGCGGAAGCGTATCGATGCACTAAACGACTCTTTGGTTAGCTGGAACCGACTACACTGCCATGTGTAAGTTTGTTTTGCTGAGTTATTGTCTTCACTAAGTAGATCCACGTCTTGAATCCATCCAAGCAATACAACTAGTTGTGTCGCATCTCTAGGACTACCACACTAATTATGGAACTTTTGTTACTATGCATGGTATTGTTTGGAAATCGTTAGATCTCAACTGCATTTGTCTTTGTGCTTCCCATTGATGTAACATGGATATAAATATAACGATGACACCCTTGTGTTCTAGTGTCATGAAGAGTTGTATTACTATGTGAGCAATAGGGAACTAATAGAAAAATTGTGTAGAATATAGGTGGGAATTGAGGGATAAAATTTGATTCGAGAATAGTAGACGATAAACAAATCAGTCATGAGTAAGAAGTTGTTTGAGATGTCTAGTACATTCCTATCCTAGGCGCATACAATGTTCTCTCTATTTATCCTCATTATTTGTCTACATTCTCCACTATGGTCATATACCCATGAGTTAGGGTGATGGGCACACTTTGCTTGGTTTAAACTAACTACAATGCCAAGTCAAAATAGTTTCAAAGGGTTTATTTTTGCTTTCATCAAGTAGATCCATGTCATGAATCCATCCAAGCAATACAACTATTTGAGTCATGCCTCTAGGATTGTCACCCCAATCATGGAGGCTTTAGACAATATAGTGTTGTTTCCTTAGATCTCTTGGCTATAATTGTCTTTATGCTTCACATTGTTGTAACATGCATCTTAACCTTACGACAATGCAGTCATGCTCTAGAATCATGAATAAGTATACTATGATGTTAGCAATGTGGAACCAACAAAGTAGATTATGTAGAAGATAAGTTGGAATTAGGGGGACATAGTTTATTTCAGATCAGGAGATGATGAACCTTGTAGTGAGGAGTAGGAAACATGTTCGAGTTGTATATTGCATTCATGCCCTTGTAACTATTTTGCCTAATCCTATCTTTTTCACGTTTTTTACACAATGTTGTGTAATCATTTGTAACATCCAAAAATTTGAATTTTGAAACCGGGTGTGACATCATGCCATTCCCCATGATCAAGAAACACACCTAAGTAATTAAGTTGTTGCCTAAAGAGACATGAAGAATGAAAGTTATTGATTTTCAATGTCTTTTAGAAAAACAGGAATTATAATGAATCTATTAACATTTTGCTCATTTTGTCTACCAGTATGATGCAATCGATTATCTACGTGCATACAAAATTATTGTTAAGGAAAATGTATGGAGGTTTTTGTTTGACTTGTTTGGTTTACAAACTAATTTTGCAAAAGAAAAAGATAGGTTGATTAGCAATACTTTTTATACATAGAATATTGTAGCATTTAGTTGGCACAACAAACTATTTTAATGTAACGGGTTAGCCTGTGTGTGCAGAACAATGATGAAATAATCTAGATGAAAATTTTTATTCGAAGGTTTGGTTTTTATGTATTATTTTTTCAAAAAGAAAATGGTTGGCCAATTAGAAACGTGTTTCGGTGCATTGGATACTATAGCATTGGGTTGGCACAATAAATGACATTTAGTCAGTTGGAGCCGGCTCCATTATCACATGTAATTTGTCAGTGGTGGGTTTTGTCGCTATCGAGTAGACTCGTTTCTTGGATCCACCTAGTGAAACGAGATGGGCACGTTTATAAGAAATTAAGTGCAAAGAATGCAAGTCTTTTGCAAATCAACAGTAGCTTTAACATAGTATTATATGATATGGTGCAATCATGCGCCTCCTTGTTCTCATGAAACACACCTTAATCTGTTCACACAAGGTGCCATGAACTTGTAAAATAACTTTATTTAAATATTAGTTAGAAAGAAGCAAAACACTTGAATTGTTGTGGATTCTTTGGTTTCTTGATAATGATTGGTATTGGTAAGGCTTGGTTGTTTTTTGAGCTTAATTGTTGTTTAGGAAATCGAATATCAAAATCAAATCACCCTAAGCTTGCTTCCCATGTTGATTTGCAAAGGTAGAACCATGCAATTGTTTGGTGCACAATTTTAGTATCTTATATGCAGAAGCATATTTGAAAGGATCAAGATGCCCAAAAGGGGGGTGAATTGGGCGTGTTTTAAATTTCTAAAGCAAATATAAAAGCCTATCAAATGCCAATCACCCCCTAGTGCCTACTGTCCGTGTGTCCTAGCTAGAAAGCGGTAGCAGTTCAAAGGAATTAAAAACAACCTAAGCAATTCTAGCGGGAAATGAAAACAACAAGACAGAAAGAAATGCGGAAATGTAAAGAGCTAGGGAAAAGAGAATCTCATTGACGCAATGATTTTTTCCCGAGGTATCGAGGTGTCGACACACCCCCCTAGTCCTCGTTGGAGCACCTCGCAAGGTATTGCTCCCTCTCTACCCGCGCAAGGGTAGAGTGCTCTCTACGGGCTGATTCTTCGCCACTCCGGCTCGGTGAATCGCCCACAACCGATCACAAGAGCTTGGAGAAGAGCCGCCAAAAATCTCCCGGCGATCACTTCCTCCGAGCACCACCAAACCGTCTAGGTGCTGTCGAACACCAAGAGTAACAAGCACAAGACCTTCACTTGACCCACTCAAGGCTAGGAAGGTGGATGGATGCACACAAGTCACTCCTAATCACTCTAGGAGGGAAGAACAAGATGAACTCTCTCTAAACTCTCCCTCACTAGCCTCTTGGCTCTCCAAAAGATTTCTCAAGGTGTCACCAGCTGAAACAATGGCCAAGAGTCCCTCTAAGGACCAAGGGGGCAACTATAAATAGTCCCCACCTCCAAAACTAGCCGTTTTTTACTTTTTCTTCTCTCTGCGTAGCCACCGGACTAGTCCGGAGCTCACACCACTGGACCATGCACACTGGTCCGGAGCTCACTCTGATTTCAAACTCAGGCACCGTCGGACTACTCTGCTTGGTCCGACGCACTGGTCCGGAGCCTCGGTGCTCTCTGAGTGAAATCCTTTCTCTCTTTTACACACCACCGGACCACTCTCCTTAGTCCGGTGCTCTGGTCCGACGCTCTGGTCCGGAGCCAGGATGCTCTCTGCATAAACCCAAACCCCTGTCAAGAGGCGTCGAAGTAGCCGTCGGACGAACCGTCGGACTAGTCCAGAGCCTTCTGTCTCTCTGAACTAAGCCACCGGACCACTCTCCTATGGTCCGGTGCTTTCCAGACAGGTGGTCCGGAGCTCCTCGAGCTGAGAATCTGCCTAAGTCAGGGACCGTCGGACCACTCTCCTTGGTCCGACGCCCACTTAGCAGAGTGGTCGGAGCCTCTTTCCCTCTCTTTTTCAACCGTTTTCGCTGAGGTTTCTAAAGGGATTTTGCTCCTACCATTTCTAGGGTTTACCAAGGGCTGAAAGCAAGGTCTCTAGGACTAGTTGTGACAAGTGTGCATATACCCACTTTCCTAAACTCTCCTAGGTCAAGCTACTAACCTCATACCCCCCTTAATAGTACGGTCAAAGGAAAAACAAAACCCCTAGCTATGCTTAGTGCCCTTCTCAACCTTATGGCACTAAGAACTAGCCTAGTCTTCGTCGTGTATCTTCATCCTTTGCAACCGAAACAATTTCCATCTTGGGGGCATGACTATCCATTAAGCCCATTCAAAATGCATCACTAATGACCTAACATAGATGACTTTGTCTCTGCAAAACACACGTTAGTCATAGTGATCTAGTATTGTCGTTAATCGCCTAGACACAAGGGTCCATGATTCTACAATATTGACATGCTAAACAATACTTGGTTGGCTTGAACTGACTAAATTGCTAGATGTAACATTGTTTTGCTGGGTTTTTGTCTTCACTAGTAGATCCAAGCAATACAACTAGTTAAGTCGCATCTTTTGGACTGCCACTGTAATCATGGAGACTTTTGTCACTATGCATAGTATTGTCTGCAAATAATTAGATCTCAACTGCATTTGTATTTGCGCTTCCCATTGATGTAACATGGATGTAAATCCTTTGCTCCAGTATCAGAAAGAGTTGTACTAATATGTTAGCAATAAGGAACCATTAGAGACAACTCTGTAGAATAAAGCGAGAATCGAGGGATAAAATTTGATTCAAGAGTAGTAAACAATGAACATTGTAGTGATGGGTAAGAAGTTGTTCAAGATGTCTATTACATTCATGCGCACATGTTGAACATTGTCACAAGGAAAAAAATGATATGTGAGTTTGTGTATTACATTCATGTCAGGCCCACATATAGCGTTATCTCCTTTAATTCTCACGCTCTCCTTACATTCTTCACTTGGGTCAGATACTATGTGTGGCAGACATATGTTTGCTAGGTTTTTTTGGTGGGTTAATTGATTTCTAAGTTACGAGGCCATTTTCTAATATAATAACAACTTCTATAGGTACAATCTCTAACAACAAAATAAGAAGTTTGTTTTTACCCTTTTCCTCTTAGATTTACGTGGTGTTTGGATCCAAGAACTAATGATTAGCTCATGTTTTTAGATAGCAATTGGAAAACATAAACATGGGCTAATTTAGGACTAATAAAAGCTAATGAGAGCTAACTGATGGTTAGAGTTCTTTAGCCTTTATTAACCTATAATTCGCTCATGTGTAATCTACTTTCACAAGGTGGACAAATTTTTAGCCCTATGATCCAAACAGGACTTTAGAAACCCCTGATTCTTACAACAACCTGGAAACAAAGACGTTATAGAAGATGTGAACCACAATTAGAGCTTGTGAGTGTGGCTCTCCAATCATTGTGGTTGCACGAACTATTTGCCTAGAGGTAAGGATTCGACATAGATCTTTGCTCATCGAAGAAAGTTGACATTCTTAGCACGGCCTATCGAGAGTAGTTGTTGAGATCCTAACCAAAATTTGTCACGACTGTTTTGTATTAATGTTAAAAGAAAAGCTAAATTCGAAGCCACGACTGTTCGCTTGAACTACTTGTCGGTGTTATGACCCGAGGGTCAAGACCACCAACGAGTAAATTTGTATATCGCGTGCTCCCTCTCTCAGACGTGATGCAAGACGGACACAAGATTTATCCTGGTTCGGGCAAGAAGGCCCTACGTCCAGCGGGGAGAGGATGTCTTGTATTATCTCGCACCCAAAGCGTGCTCGTACAGGGGGGGTACAAGCTGTGTTACACGGATCGGGCCACCCGAGGGGTCGATCGAGCGGCGCGGTGTGTGTGTGAGGCGTGGTATAGGGTCCCTGAGAACCAAAGTCGGATCAGAGTCCTAGATGAAGTGGGAGCCGACCGAGAGAGACTCCAACCTCCTCTTGAAATCGGGAAAAAGAAGTCCCCTCACTCTACCTCGGCGTCCCCCTTTTATAGACCAAGGGGGAGACTCGAGGGTATAGGGTCCTAACAGTAGAAGTATGGGCGGCGCATCCACGGCACAGTGTTGGCGAAGAGACATCGAGCACTGTGGCGGCGTGGTCTTCCCGTCCTTCAGGCGTCCCCGGTCGTGGCATCAGTAGAAGTCGTCGCAGTGCAGTGTCCGCAGGCGGGCGCGAGTCCCACGGCCGAAGCGGGACGGGGCGGATGGGACGTCTTCCGTACCGGAGTCGTTGAAGAGGAGGGGGTCGAGCCCTCAGTCGAGGGGGGAGGTCGAGCCCCGTATGACTCCGTCACGTTCCCGAAGTCGTCGTCGAGGGTCGCACTGTTCACTTTCCGAGGGGTACTGTAGAAGTCCGTACTCGCGTAGTGGCGGCACAGTTGACAGGAGTCGGGGACTGGACGGGGAGTTGGCGGATTTGACAGTGGACGCAGGCGCCCATGTCGTCAGGTGGGTTTACTTTTACCCATGCCGGAGTGGTTGGGTTAATCGAGCCCTCGTCCGTCGACGGCGCTTGGAAGGTCGAGGCGTCGACGGGTTGAGGAGGTCGAAGTCGAGGTAGAGGTCGGGGGGTCGTTCGTTTGACCCCTCGTCCGCCGTCGAGGTGGAGCCGGGGGGTCGTTCGTTCGACCCCTCGTCCGTCGTCGAGGTAGAGTCGGGGGGTCGTTCGTGGTCCGTCGTCGAGGTAGAGCCAGGCCAGTGGCTGGTTTCCGCAGTCGGTGTAGCGGGGGCCCTTGATTGATGGGCCGCGTCTTACCGAACAGTAGACTGATCCTTGCCTTAAAAATGGTTGCTATGTTTAGCGTTAATTTATCGAAGGGTTTAGGGTACCCCTTACCTTCGTACCCGACACTACTACTCTTAGCTTGTCTGAGATTATTCTTTCTCAGAGAATATTATTCAATTAGTTTGTCCTCTCTCACAGAACACTATTCAATCAGCGTGCTTTTCCACCAGAGTAGTTGTTGATGTTAGTAAAAAAAAAGAAAAGTGTTGTTGCATTTAGTTAATGATGAAACACTTCTGCAAACCGAAGGATCTCCATGCTGTGAGCTGAAAAGAAAAGAAATCGTCACGGCCGTGGGGAACCGCTGAGCTAGAGGGAGGCCAAACAGCATGGGGCGAGGCGAGGGTCGGCGTTCAACGGTGACATGGAGGTTTCCGTGGCAAAGCATGATTGCATTTACTACTTTCTCAGGTACTCCCTCCCTACATGGGCATTGGGCAGCAGCATGTCTGCACGCACGCACATGAGGCACAGCAGCTCACGTGCCCACACCAGCTCGCCCTTATCTGCCATTCCAAAGGCCGGCCGGTCTTCTCCGCACACTCCCTCCTCCAGCAGCTCCAGTCCCTGCCCGACGTCGACGGAGCGCGGCCTGTAGGTGGCGTTGCCAGATTCGTGCTGCGCTGTGTCCGTGTTGGTGTTCTACGTACAGTACCAACGAAGCAGCCCAAGGTAAAACCACGCGGCGCGGTAACTTAAATTACCCCCCATGTGGATCGGAGACACGACACGGTTCACTGTTCCCGACGTAAAAATTAACCCCCCGTCCGGCCGTCCCGTTGGCGGGGGGCCTCGCGACGCGGGCCGGCCAGCCGAGCCGGGGCGCCCCGCGGTAAATATCGCGGCGTGACAGCGTCCGTGTCCGGGCAGCGTGCGTGGTGTGCCGCTTTGCCGCTGCTGCAGTGCTGCCATGCCATCCTTTTTCTTTTCTACCGCTCCTCCCCACGCGCGCGCGCGCTCTCTCTCTCTCGTCGCCGTTTTTTACACAGCACTTGGCCGCCGCCGCCCATGTTCAGTGTATACTACCACCAGCTGCTGTAACAGTAACACACACATGCAGCAGCAGTACGGCCGGCAGGCGGCAGCGAGCTCGAGAGCACAGGCGCCGTGTCGATCTGCTTGCTTGCTCTGTGCTCTCTCTCTCTTTTACTGTGGCTTGCCAGTACCAGGTCGGGGTAAATTTCGGTCTCCACACGCCTTTGGCTGTTTGGCCTTTGCCCTTCGCTTCCCCATCCCATCTGCCTCCTCTGACGTGTACGAAACGCTCGTATGTGAAGTTTCCTGCCGGCCGGGGGCCCAACCTCGCCGCTGGTTCATTGGTTCCCAGAGTGGTTCACCACCGATTTCCTCAAAGGCCACGCTGGTCTCGGCTACTGTACTGCACTGTACTCCGATCCTCTGCATTCGTGAACAAACGGTGGTGTCATGGATCCTGCTGTACGCTCCCCCCTGCTGGAAGTGACCACCTTTTTCAAAGCAAAATACTCATCTGTTTAAAAGTTGCAGTACTAGTCTCATTTAAGATGATATAAGGGTCTGTTTGAACTTTGAAATGTAAAACGTAGGAAAGAGAGGAAAAAACATAGGAATATGATCTACTTCCTCTGTCCCTAAATAATTGTCTACATTAGTGTATTTGTCGGCAGGTACATTGGTGTTGTCTCATAGGTCGTCTCGTATAATGCTACGTAATTTAAAACAACTTATCAGACCACATATATAATGATTGATTTTTTAAGTTGACTCGTAGTAACTCATGATTCCTTAATTAATTATTGAGGTGCATGACAACAACAACTCATACAATGGTGTAATAGTTGTCTCATAGTCTTAAATCCTAGCTCATGAGGTGGTTGTTCCGCAAACAACGACCTCTTTCTCTCTCACATTTCTATTTCCTCCACATAAGAAAAAATCATATAAGACGGTGTATGAGACCGCTGAGGTGTAGCAATGTAAGTACCTGCCCTAACTAGTTCCGGCAGTGCCCCGCGCGGCACTCGGATCCCGGGCAACCAGCTGACACGAATATACGGTGCGGTTCCGCGACGCTGCGTTTGGACGTCTGCGATTATCCCAGGCACGTCGCGCGCGTTTGGATGAGCGCGGCAATGCATATTTGCATTGCATGCATGGATCGGAGTTGAGTGGAGTGTATCGTCCGTCGTGTGCTTGGGCAGTCAAACTTGAGTCAACCGACTGGTCGAGGATCAAGTCTTCTGTACATGTACATATAAGTATTTATATTTTTTTCGTTTCGTTTCCCCTATATATCAATATATATATATATATATATAGTAAGTATGACACGTCGGACGACATCGCCTAGAAAGGAAAAACTCAAAACAAACGGGGGCATATCTATAAAAAGAAAGATCGAAGGCCCATCGATCGTGCACGCAACCGGCGGCGGCGGGCGCGGATATGTCTCGGTGTCGTTGGCCGCGCGCGCGTGACGACGACGACGTACGGCCGGACGACAGGAGGGAGTCCACAGTCCAGGGCCGGCGTCGGAAACGAACAAAGAGGATCGGCCGCGGCAGTGCACCTCGCGCGGAGCATCGTGTTTATCGATCGATCCAGTCAGCAGGCAGCAGCCGACTACCCAGTGGACAGCGACGGCGGCCGGGACGGTCGACCGAGAGAGACCCGTCCGCGTCAACGGGAAATGCACGCGCTGCCCGGCCGCACGAAACAACAGAGATCGAGCAGGCAGCAGCACATACTGGCGGTTTGCGCGCCCGTGTTCGGCACGGCGTCGTACTATCTAACAAGAGGAAGAGGCTAGCCGCCGTTAGATGCCGATCGATGATATGTACTGTACGTCTCAGCCGTCGCCGTCGCCGCCTTGTCGATCGGCCGGTATATCCAGCCGCCCTAGTAAGCAAGCGTGTGCAATTATCAGCTCGTTCGTCACCAGTGTGTGTAATGGGTGATTTATTTGTCAGCTAGCAAACGCGATTGGAGGGAGGGAGGGAGGGAGGGAGAGACCGAGTGTACGTATAACGGCCGGCGGGCACGACAAAGCGGGGTGGTGGCCCGGCCATCGCCATCGCCATCGCCGTCGCCGTCCCTCGATCGGGCGCGCGGCCGACCCGACCCCCACAGCAGCTGAAGCCTATACCCGCGGAACACGGCGGCCGCCCCTTTTTATTTTCTCTCTTCTCTATTCGGCCGACGACGACGCACGACGTCCCACGCAACACAATGCAAACAAGCATGCATATGCATATGCGCCAACTTGCATGCACACGGCCGCCGTGCGCGCGCTTGGTCGTTCGACGTCGACGACCTGACCTGCTGCCTATGTATATACTGTACTAGCTAAAGCTGCCCAGAGTGCTGTAGCTAGCTGCTGGCTACGAAGCGGCCGATGGGCAGGCAATGCCTACCTGACGCAGCGCTATTGGGAGGAGGAGGAGCTACTGAGCTAGAGCGCTGTTATAAATAACGTTTTACCACGAGAAATAAACCGGACACTGATCGAGTCCTATATATCAAACACGTTCTAAATATTTTACCACATGACTCCAACTCACCAGAGAGAGTATATACTATTTCTCCATAGTCGGTTTACAGTTCGTCGTTGCTGACTGTATATAATCTTACAACCAATCTACTATCACTATCAGCATGCAACCCAATTATAGAGTATAAGTTAGCTAATCTATGACCCATGTGTTTGTCACACACACATATATATATATATATATATATATGTATATATATATATATATATATATATATATATATATATATATATATTTGGTTCTTCTACATAAGTTAATTGTCTCTTCTCTTTCCTCCACTTATCATATAACACATCTACAATCCGGCCTATTATACTTGCTCAAGGAGTCAGAAAACGCTCTAGCAAACAAATCGCACAAAGTGAGAAGATTGGGTTGCAAGGTCAATGTCTCAACACAAGTTTATCAACCCTTAAGATTTTTTGCCTGCACCAACAACCACGCAAAATTTTTTTACTTTTCCCTTCAGCATGAGCCTTTCAGATTGAATTCACCATTGTATTTGTGTAAGACCCACTAAGTTGAAGGCAAAATTGTAACTAGCCCTGCTGCAATAGTCTGCTTTGCCTGTTCGTTAATGAGATATAGGGCAGGTCTCTTTTTAGATGAAGACAAAAAAAACTCTGGTGGAAGACGTGAATACCATGTTAGCAATTGCAGTGAAGCTAACGAAGAAGAGAAAGGAGGAGCATGCCTAGTTAATGCTGAAGGAGGGACAAGATGGGGATCGTGAGAATGAAGCAGTGTCTGAAGACAACGTGGATGTACGTTCCCCTGTTTGGATGTTCCCCTTCTGTGTTGCGATCAATGGAAATGAGGTTTTTCCTCGTGTAAAAAAAGACCCACTGAACTGAACTGAGCCAGGTACGCAGACTTTGTGGTGTAGGTCCCGTCTGCTATCCATCTCCATAAGATTTGATCATCTTGGTCGTTAAGTTCTTGGTCTATCACTGGATCCCATAACTTCACAAATTCAGCCATCTGGATCTCTATCCTCCACATCCCCTGCTCCAGTTGTGATTGAGTAGGTCTTCCTTCACTGTTTCTTTTTTTCTTCCAAGCCAAGGTGTACAAGTTAGGTGCTATATCAATGGGAGGTTGACCATCAAGCCACAACGAATGCCAAGACAAGGCTTTATCTCCCCTACCCACCATGTTCACTGTTACTGCTCGAAATAGCGCTCTGTCCATTGAATTACAGGGTGTAGTAGTCCCTGTTGAGGGTCGAGCCATATGACTCAGGTTGTAAATGTTTTACCATATGGCTGGGTTCCAACCTCGCGAGAATCAAACAAGTCCTAATATGTGTTTTACCACAGGGGTCCATTCACCACCCGACATGTACACTATTTCTATGCACAAATTAGGTATTCTACCGTGAGCCCACTTATATAGCAGTTAGCTAATCTATGACCCGCGTGCTTATCTCATATTTTTTTGTTCATGTACATAAGTTATTATAGTTGTGTCACATCTCTTCTCTCTTGTCTCGCGAGCCAGAGAGAGAGAGAGCTCCAGGTGTGCGTGCTATGAACCTACGAAGCCGCATAAGAACAAATATTACGGTCAATTGCAAGTCGACTGAATTCTCGTTGGCGGAGAGAGAGAGGAGAGGAGAGAGAGTGTAGAGCGGGCGTCTCGCAAAACGCTAGCTTGAGGCGGGTGGATACAAGCATGTTGTGCTCCTATTCGTTGTTCTCCTTCTACTCTCGCTCCATATTTACTGCATGTACTACTACAAAGTTGTTGTTGCAGCTACCAAATTAATTAAATATCACGCTGGAATTTATTTCGCCCGAAAATAGACGGTATCATTGCCCTTGCTCGTAACACATTACTAGCGAGTAGCGACAGGGTCAATGGGTGACCGCCCCTCTAGATGTTCCCTTCCAGCTAGAACTAGCTGCTTGCGTCCCCGTCGCCGTCCCCTCCCATTTGTTTCTTTCTTCGATCGCCTGCGCTTTATTTTGTTTGTTAGTTTATTAATCGATTATTATATATACTATGCTACGTATGTTGTTGCTCTTGCATTGCTTCCCTCAGCTACTATATATATAGGATCTTTTTCAACCTTCAGCTAGCTAGCTCCAGCAACCGTGCGTGCGTCGTCGTCGTTGCGTTGCAACGCACTTTGCACCACCACCACCGGCTGACCCGTAATCTGACTTTATGTGCTCCGGCGGACTGGCCCTGCGTCCGTGTCCCGCTGCTTCTTGTCTTTGTCTTGCCGTCTAGCTACTATAGTAGTTTTGCATTGGCCCCGCCTGCTTCAGTTTGGCCTTTGCTCAGCTCAATGCTCATATAGGAGTACTCCTATATACTTTAGGTTTAGATCTTTAGGAGCATCTGCCTGATGCGCCACTGTGACACTGCGTGTGATCGAGCCTGTGACCATGCAAAATTAATCAGCTTATAGTAGAAATATCTTAGTAGCTAGCTAGCTAACTAGTGTCATGCCAGTAGTCTTGACTAGCTAGTACGACGTATCGGAGGAGAGGATATATATATATATATATATATATATATATATATATATATATATATATATATATATATATAAGAGTATAGTTTAATTAACATATATATTTAGAGCCAAAGGCAGAGCCTCTAGAGAAGTCGGAGCCGTTTTGGAGGAGTCTCAATTTAGGGTTCCGGCTCCTACGTTTTTTTTTTGAAAAACGGTTTCTCTAGAAAATTGTTTGTTGACCGGGCTTCTCCAAAGAAGCAGAGCCGGAGCGAGCGAGAAGCCCTGCCAAATAGACCGCCTTTAGTTCTTTTTTCAGAAGCCAACTATTTTTGTTTATATCTATGTAAAAAATCAGTTACTATGCTCTGTTCATTTATCGTTTATATGCGGCCGATAAGTTAGCTGATATTGTTTTAAGCTATTTTGTCGTGATATAAAAATACTGATAAGCTGGGCTGATAAGCTAAGCAACAAAGTGTACGTCGTCGGCGCATAGGTAGGTAATTAACATGCATTGCAAGACAAAAGTAACCCCGAGACGGTGCATGCACGTAGTAACAGGAGTACAGGACGGCCAAAAAATATATATCTAATCTATCTCACCATGCCAACACCCATACCACGCAACTTGTCCGTACATCCAATCCGTTTGAATATAAATGTGATCATTTCAAATTCAAACACACACTGCATAGATAGACAGAAAGATGGATGGTTTCATCTGTATTTTTGGGACTAGACTATTCCTGTGTTTGGTTCCATTTTCTCGAAACATGGGATGAGCCATATGATATGTGGGACCCATCCGTCGTTCTCTTATTTCGTCCTCCTTTTCCTTCCCATGCATGTGATGGCACCGTACAGCCGACGTCCTACACAAGTGCACAACCATCGTTGGCCAGGTTCGGTTGGCAGCTCGCCCTGCGATGCGCATTCGCTGTCCGCACGTAGCTCCGCCACCCGCTCCCGCTCGAGTGCTAGCTTTGCCCGTGACCGCGCGCATATACCAAGCTCGTGCCGCTAGCTCTGCGTACCTCACGCGCTGTTCGGGATTGCAGGTCTCTACGACCTTCCTCCCTGTGATCCTGCATCTAGAGAGCGTACTGTTTTTAGCAGCTCGTTCGTTTGGTCGTTTCAGTGATCGATAAGTCGCCTTATTCCCTCCCATGCTCATGGACGATTTAGCACCATCGTCTCCACCAATAGCTTTACTATCTATATCTCTATCATCAGTAATGTCGTCTTGATTTAAGCGCACATAACCAAATGCATGCATGTTTTATTTATACTCTTAATAAAACGTTCTCTTGGTTTCTCCCATGCATCTTTTTCTATCTACTGCTCCCACTAATACAGTAATCATTTGGAACACCATACCATACGGCACCTAGAGCCATGTAAAGTCGTCTGAATGTCTGATCCGCGTCTGAAAGAGCAATGCTGCAGGAACTACAGCCCAGAGCCTTCACTACTTCACCACACCACACCAGTAGCAACAGCATTCTTGGGATGCATGTACCACATCAGAGTAATCTTTTTTGCAGTACTGAGTACTACGTCCTTGACATGGGAATGCACAAACCCATTTAAGGCCCACATGAGGACGACTACAGTGGTTAGATAGATGACTGAACTTGGCCTCCTCCTCCTCATCTGCTTCTCGAGCTTGCAGTTGTTGATTCCGCTCTTGATATTTAAACAAGAGTGTCACGGAATGAAGCACGATCTCTCCATTAATTTGACTGCAGTTCGTGCCTGGCTCAGGCTCGTCGAGACATGCGCCTTTATTTCTTCAGCAACTGCAATGCAACTAACTCTTTTGCATTGATACGGTTGGGCTTAAAACCCCGCTTCGGCTTTACCTCTGCATCATTAGCATTATTGTTCATAATACCACTGTGTTCTTATGTGTACGTCTTTTTACGATGCAGAACGAACATACTCAGTATATATTATACCAACCAGGGGAGATTAATTAAAGGTTTTTGCTGTGGTACCTTCAAATGACTGTGAGACGTCTATTTATTTTAATCGGATGGTCACGATTACCTATTACTTCCTATGAGGTAATAGATAAAATATATCTTTATCTAATTTTTTATTTTATAAAATATAATACATAAGGAAAGTTTTAGATATAAAAAAATATATTTTTAGTAATCTTTTATTTCGTAAGTAAACTTTATACTTGATATATTTTAATTATTATATAATTTTGTATTATACAATAAATTTTGCTTATGGCAGGATTTGAGTGCGTACATGCATGATTAGTATGTGTATGATTAACATGTGCAACACATGCGTGCGTGTGCGTACGTCCGTGTACGTGGGCAGCGTGTACGTGGGCAGCGTGTACGTGTTTAATTAGCGTGTGTGGTTAGCGTGTACATGGTCCTCCTGTTTGTGGTTAGCATGTATAAGTGTTCGTGTAGGTAACCTTTTGATGTATATAACATGTCATGTCATATACATATAATCCACTAATAAAAATGATTATTAGCCAATATTACAAGAGATTATAATTTATTAACATGTATAACAAAATTTAAGTTCATGTGTGTGCTTATTATGAGAGGCCACTATTTAAGGAAACGTGATTAGGGAAATTAGGATGGACCCGTTTCTCTCCCATTTGGGGCATGCAATATTCTCATCCGGTCATCCGGTTAATAGGGGATGCGGTGGAATTTTTTTGTTTTTCTACTTTTTTAAGTTTATATAAGTAATTTATAAAATCTAAAAAATCAACGACTTAGATTCATTTAAGATATTACCTCATAGTAGGTAAAGTATGTACCTTAGCATTGTCCTTAATTAAATAATACTAGCAGTCAAGTTATTAGTGCCACACATCTCATCCGATTAATTAAACTACTCTTAACTTATTTCATTTTATTTTCTCTCCTATAACACTATTTTAATCAACTGAAATTATCACGTACATACTCACTATGACTCAAAACTAAAACCGAGAGGAAAATTATTGATACGAACCGAAGATGATGTAGTATGCAACGACTAATCATGCAAACTAACCTTTTTTGAAGGCTGCATATGCAGTGCAACAACAGGCAGGCCGAGCTTAAAATAGCATATCCCTAAGCCAAAAGAAATGAGGTCGCGGTCGTACGGCCGGCGACCACATTCATTCAGCCACTTCCTTCCTTCCGACAAAACAATTAGGCGTCGCGATGGCCGTACTGTGTCTGCTGCCTCTTTTTCTCTATTTATCTTTTCTTTTCTCCTTCTTCATAAACAACGTTATATCACATACTACTTCACTACTCACTAGTACTTCAGTACATACTGTATGTGTGTACCCTAATTACGGCCGCTGCATGCTGCCGACCGTACGTGTTTCATTATCGATCTCATTTTCGCGCGACATGTTTTTTGCGTGCGTTTCGTGGCTTATTATTACTGTACTCTTATTAGTTACCAATGCAAGGTCGTCATTGTTCCAAATGGTACAGTACGTGCTTCTTCACGTACACATGTGTGTGCCTCCCTAGCTAATCCTACGCATGGGTAATTATGCTACTTAAGCCTCAATACTCCCCATACTAGTACAAAAACGATTTTTATCTGCGCCTCAAAAAAATAGCACAGGCGGTTTAGGTTATCAACCGCGAGTAGAAAAAAATAAAAAAAATCATTATGAACCGCCACTCAAAATTGATTTTTAGTGGCGGTTCCTTAGGAAAACCGCCTATAAAAATACACTATTTTTAGTGATGGTTTTCTTAAGGAACCGTCACTAAACATCGATTTTTAGTGGCAGTTTCTTGGCTGGATATTGCTATTTTTTATTTTTGTAAACGACTTCGAATGGAAAAACTTTCTACATGAAAGTTGTAGATCTCGAAAAGTTATGAAACTTTGTAGTTCACAACTTTTTCACTTGAAATCATCTTGTCATCGAAAAATACATTCAAATGTGTCAAATTTGAAATTCAAATTTTTGTAAACGACCTCGGATGAAAAAACTTGCTACATGAAAGTTGTAGGTCTTGAAAAGTTATGAAACTTTATAGTTCACTACCTTTTTATTTGAATTCGTTTAGTGGCTCAAACAATCAATTTACACTCAGTTTAGTATAGAATATGAGGAAGTACTACCAAATCTAAACACAAGTGACGGATGGTTGGAGTGGTAGTACCACGCGAGGCTGAGGTCTCAGGTTCGAAACCCCGGCAGGAGCGCGCGTTTGCGAATTTGATGCAAAAAAATGCGCGACTTGCGACGGAGTCGGGCGAGCGGCTCGCTTCTCAGCCCTTCCAAGGATTTAAATCTTTTTTTTTCTGTTTTTAAAAATCGAAATCGATTTCTACATGCGATTCACAAGCAACCGCCAGTAGCTGGCCTTTCACACAGGCGATTCGGTTCGGAAAAACGCCAGTAGAAATGGCTTCCGAACCCAGTTGCTTGGCAACAGTACGTCCAAGCATCCGGCCTTGTGTTCATATATTCATGTAACGGTTCGTATCCATCTTAATTACGTCGTTCATCCATGAATAATTGTGCCTTTTCTTTTTGTTTACTTATTATAAATGCATTGTGCATTGTTATTATGCATGAATGAACGTACGTAAACACATCCATAATTATGCATGAAAGTACGACGCACATCCGAGTTAGATCAATTTATTTTGACCGTGGTTTTCTTTCATTTATACGTTTATTTATTATCCAAGCAAAAAAATTGTGCTAAACAGTCTATATTAGATCAATTTAAGCTGCTGGGGTTTATGGCTAGATAGATGAAGATAACAAAGATGAATACCTTCTTCTTAATAGAAAAATCCGGATATATATGGCAAACAAATTCTTGAAAGGGTTATTCCATCTTTCTCGTGTTGGTTGTATTACACTCATATGAAAGCCACTACACATATGTAGTGTATGAACTAAGGATCTGTTCGGTAGAGTTGTGTTATATGATCCTCTACTTGTGCTCTGTGATTCAATGGTGTAAAGGTGTTTTGTGGTTGAAAATTATTTTCTTTGATTATTTAGCCTAACCTTTCAAAATCAACATGAGTAATTACTTTACAGAATCCGGTAAAGCTACTTTCTTCAACTCTCAGCTTCTTAGTTCGTTTCAAAGAATCAACAGAAGACTCATTCCTCGTAGAAAAATATGTTTGACAGCTAGGGAGTGATTCTCCCTCATAATTTGCTCTACGGAGTGCTGCCAAACGACCCCTAATTTTCCAAAACGTCCATGCGTTTTAGATATGGCATGATCGTCTAGGACATACCTGGTCTAGAAGATACCAAAAAAAATTTACCAATAATTCAGTAACAAGGCAAAATCAAGAAAATAATGCTAGAACTGAACCGTATGTACTCAAACTCTATGCATTCAAGAAAATATGTGTGGTCCGATCCTATATATACAGCCAGATCATCATTATATCTGGTCCATCTGGACCATGCAATCAGATGTTTTACAGTTTTGATTTAAATACTACGCCCGCCCGCCACGCAGTGATCGAATTGACTAGTACATGCAGTACGTACTACGCCGGTGGCGTGGTCGTGCAGCATGCAGCATGCATGCATTTTAAATGCACGTACGTACGTATCTACTCCTACGTCCTACCGACGAGCGAGCTCGCACTGCACAGCACCAGCAAGAAGTCGTCGTCCTCAACCGGCTGTTCCTGAGACGGGCGCATGCATGCATCGGCATCTCGACATGCATGGATACATACGCGGCACCACAAGCACCGGCAGCGGCAGCGCACGACCAGGCGAGAGTAAAGGGAACGGCACGTACTCACCGGCCGGCCGATCCGTCCAGTCCAGATTCTCTCGTCGTCTGTCCGTTCTCGATCGGCCATGCCTGCATTTGCATTCATGGTGCGCGCGTGGTGCACTCGCGCGCTCCTCGTTTAAATTGCCTCTCTCTCGCTGCCGACTTGCAGTTGCAGTTGCAGTTGCAGTTGCAGTGTGCATACAGTATTATACAGTACTCGGTTGACGGATGGAGTACAGTGACAGTACTCGTACGGTACGGTGTGGGCTGCCACTGACACAGCAGATTCGGAATGGATTCGATCGTCACACATCTATCTCTCCGGCAGACACATACGTACATCGTTACATGCACACCACCATTGATGGAGGTTACTCTCATTGATTCTGTTTGGATCACTCTAGCTAGCCTCTAACTCTAGCCAAGGAGTTGTTTGATTCAAAGCTAATTTTGACTAGTTTAATAATAAATTATTTTTATAAATCATCCAAACATATTCATGTGAGATCTTACTTTAAAGTATTTATTGTAACAAATTCAATGATCTAATCAGAATTTTATTTAGATGTTTGGTTTGTGAGTTATAACATTTTTTATAATTGCATATGAGGTGGGTCTCACGTTCCACCGCGGTCAGCCCAAACTAGCCCAAATAATCACCTATTTGGGAAGCTAGTTTTGTTGGGTGGGCTAGTTGGGTGCAAACTAGCCCAAGCTAGCTATAGCCCTGGGATCCAACCGGTGTTATTGTCATATCCAACCTCTAGAAATTACAAACCACAATGGGGTGGACGCCTCCCCTTATCTCTCACCGTTCATTTCGCATTAAGATTTGTGCACCAGTGCTTTAAAATCGGTGCCCAGTGATTTAAAATCCGTGTTGTAGTGTTTTATTTGTCTTGCACGAATCACGGAACAAACTGACCCGTTGGATAAGGGCAGTACGCCCATCCAGTTGTGAAAAAAACAAGTTAACTCAGCCTCACCATCTATCGTCGTAAAAAATGCATTTGCATGCAGGAACATTCGGCGATCGATGCGCAGAGGCGGACGCAGGGGGGCTGCCGGGGCTGCAGCCCCGGTCGTGGGCTCAAAAACAAGGGAGCGAGTCTTTAGAAAGTTTTCAGGCCCAACCCAAAAACAGACCAACCCTAAGCTACAGCCCCTCCCGAGCAGCATCTAGCTCCCGCATCCCGCTCTCGCCCGCATCCCGCAGAACTCCCGCTCCCAGCCGCCCGTCTCCCGCGCGGCCGCGCACGACGCACGCGCCCCGCCGTCCGGCTCCCCGCTCCGAATGGCGGCAGCGCCTGGCGCCTCCGGGCTCCGCGGCTCCGCCCTTGGCTGGTCACGTCTGGTCAGCCTGGTCTGCAGCTCTCTGCTGCACTGTCCAGTGAGACAGTGAGGTGAGCTAACTCCAATCTTTGTTTTTTTTCAAAAAATTCAATACTAGATATAGTAATTACAGCTTCAATACTTAGCATTAGAAACTTTGATATTGTAGGGCATAACAATGAAAAGATATTTTGGCAAGAAAGATATTTCAAATGTTCCAATTACAGGTACAACTAATGAGAGTCGAGTTGAACCAAAAAGACACTGAATCGAGCTTGATATGAATGATATAGTTGCTGATCCAAGACTGAGAAAGCCAATTGACGAATTTCATCATGATATTAGGGATGATGCTAGGAGAGCATATCTAGAGATGGGTCCACATAAGCCAGTTTGTTCATTTCAAAGAACCAAGGGTAAAACTCAAACGAGAGGTTTTGTTAAGTCATGGTTTGATCAGTTTGATTGGGTAGAATATAGTGTAGCCAAGGATGCACCCTATTGCTTTTATTGTCACCTCTTTAAGCCACAAAAAACTAGCAATTTTGGAAATGATGCATTTACCAAAGCAGGGTTTAGAAATTGGAAAAAGGGAAAGGATTGTTTGAGGCAGCATGATCAAGCAATTGATGGCTTTCATAGTAATGCTAGAAAACGAGCATTTGATTTCAAAAATCAAAGGCAAAGTGCAGAACATCTGTGGATAGTAACAAGTGCAGCGGAAGAGGAAGCTTATAAAGCTCGTTTAAATATAATGTTAGGCATTGCTAGATTTCTCCTTTTGCAAGCTCTAGCATTTCGTGGACATATGAGTCTAAAACATCAAGAAATAAAGGGAATTTTTTGGAGATGCTTGAGTGGTATAGAAAGAAGGATCCTAAGGTTGCACTTGTGACCGGTGAAAATGCTCCAGGGAATAATCAAATGAGTTGTCCAAAAGTTCATAAAGATTTGGTTAGGGCTTGTGCTGAGGAGACAAGTGAGTTAATCAAGATTGAAATAGGAGATCGTTGCTTTGCAGTGCTTGTTGATGAGGCTTGTGATGCATCTATTAAGGAATAAATGGCTGTGGTTGTGAGGTATATATCTTCTCTTAATGTGTGTAATTTATTTATTTTCTTTTAATGTGTGTAATTAACACTATGTTTCCTTTTGAATTGTAGGTTTGTCAATGATAAAGGAAGTGTCATTGAGAGGTTCCTTGGCCTCCAACATGTTTCTGACACCACATCAACTTCACTGAAGGAAGCATTGGATTTTATGCTTGCAAGAAACACTATGTTTCCTTTTGAATTGTAGGTTTGTCAATGATAAAGGAAGTGTCATTGAGAGGTTCCTTGGCCTCCAACATGTTTCTGACACCACATCAACTTCACTGAAGGAAGCATTGGATTTTATGCTTGCAAGATATGGTCTATCTATTTCAAAGATTAGAGGACAAGGATATGATGGAGCTTCAAACATGAGAGGACATTTTCATGGGTTACAAAGACTGGTATTGAATGAAAATCCATTTGCTTTTTACATCCACTGTTTTGCTCATCAATTACAGTTTGTAGTAGTTTCTGTAGCCAAGTGTTGTGATTCAACTCTTGATTTCTTCAATTATGTCACTTCAATTGTGAATACTGTTAGTGCTCCTTGCAAGCGAAAATACCAACTCCTCCAAAATCATCACGATAGTCTTGTTGAGCAATTAGATAGTGGTGTTATTGTTCCTAGGAAAGGGAAAAACCAAAAAACTAGTCTTGCTAGGCCTGGTGATACACGGTGGGGCACACATCACAAAACATTGTCACGTCTTATGCTCATGTGAGGTTCTGTGCTTGAGGTGTTAGAAAATATTTGTGATGATGGAACTGATGCGAAAAAGAGAACAACAACATCTGGATTGATTTCAAAAATGGAGTCATTTGAATTTTTGTTCATATTACATCTTATGATTAGAATTTTGGGGGTGACTCAAGAACTGTCACAATGTTTGCAAAGGAAAAATCAGAACATTGTTAGAGCAATATGATTGAATTGTTCTATGATGAGAACTTTAAATGCCATGAGAGAAAATGGTTGGGATGATCTTTTTCAAGAGGTAAAAATCTTTTGTGATTTTGCGAAGATAAATATTCCTGTTATGGAAGATATGATACCAGTTAGAGGTCGATCAAAATTTCGTGGAGCCAAATTAGTGACATACTACCATCATTTTCATCATGGGATTTTCAATGTTGTCCTTGATCAGATTCTTTGTGAGTTAAACAATCGATTTCCAGAAAGATCAACTGAACTCTTGAGATGTGTTGCTTGTCTTGATCCAACAAATCAATTTGCAAACTTTGAGATACAGAAATTAGTTGAGCTTGCTAAGATTTATAGAGATGACTTCAGTGATTATGACTGTGTCAAGCTAAGAGGTGACCTTCTGGTATTCATTGATGAAGTCAGAAATGATAAAGATTTTGACACTTGTATTGATCTTGGTAGCCTTGTTGAGAAGATGGTTCAAAGTGATAGACATACACATTTTCCTTTGGTGTATCGTCTCATTGAACTTGCATTGATTTTGCCAGTGGCAACAGCAACAGTTGAAAGAGCCTTCTCCGCTAAGAACATTATCAAGACAGAAAGACGGAATAAAATGAATGATGATTGGATGAATAATAGCATGATATGCTATATTGAGCGGGATTTGTTTGTATCAGTTGAAGATGAGAAAATTCTAAAGCGCTTTCAAGGCTTAAGAACCCGCAAGATAAATTTGCCACGCGAGGGCTCAAGGTGTGTATTGTTTTAGTACATTTCATTTTATAATGCTATCTTGATTTTGAAGAAGTTTGACATTTTAAAATTTTTGTAGAATTAAACATGGTGGTCCAAGTGGGAATTTATGAAGACTGAAGACATGGATTTTTATATTATAGAAGGCTTGTTTTATTTGGTATTTCTCTATCCTCAATGTTATATACATTTTTGAACAATTTGAATCGATCCAAATGATTGTTATATGTCTATATCTATTATTAGTGTACTGTATAGTGAGCAAAAATTTTTGCACTCTATTGTTTAGCCCCCTTGATCCGTTTGTGGATCCGCCACTGTCGATGCGTATCGTATCGTATCTCAGATTCTCTCAGCTGCAACACAGGCAGGCAGGGTTCAATCGAGACAGATCCAACCGTGCTGCAGTGCCTACTACTTACGTAGAGCATACTGGAATTGAACAGAGACAGAGCCACGCATTGACGACCGATCGCTGCTGCTGCCTGCAACGTGATGTACTGTACTACGGGCCAGCACAGTATATGTGTCCGTGGACCACACCGGCCGGCCAGCCGATTGACTCTCCCGGCGGCTGACCGACGGGCCCGCGGCCTCATACCCCGCCCCGGAAAGGCGAAACCTTTCTCTCCCACAGGCCACAGGCCACACTGCCCACTTCCACTGCCACCCACCATGCGCGTTCGTTCCATGCACGGCGGCGGGCACCGGCGCGGCGGGGCATGGCTGCCGGCGCGCGTGGCTGGTGGCTGGCTTCGGAATTGCGGCGCGTGGCCGGGCTCGGTTTTCCTTTTGCCCAGCAGCAACAGCCTGGCCACTGCTCCTTCCTTTGGCCGCCGGCCGGCGCAATGCACTTCATGCTTGCGTGTCCTCCGTCCGTCACTTTGCGCTGCTCCTGCTCATCGATCAGTCCGTCACTTACGTATACTGCAAATCATGCTCACTCAATCATTCTACACAAAACAGTGCAGTTGCCCAGCAGCAAGATTGGTCGACTATATATACGGCAATAATACAATGCAATTTCCCTTTCTTTCCGGACCGAATGAGTTACTACAACAGTTTTAATAATGCAGTCTCAGCTCCCTCACCCGAGTTGTGCGTCGCATATTTCTTGCAAACTAGTATTATCCATTTAGGTCGTACGCCATCAAATACGAATGACATCTACTCATCATGCATAATTGCCCTTTTAATCCCCTTTTCATTCGTTCGACCATCCATCCATGCATGTGAGCAACAAAACAAGGAACGAAAAAGCACGCACGCACACAGCGCAACGCAACGCAACGCAACACAGGGCATCTTCCAGGATACATGCAAACAACTAAACCCCTCGCTCGATCTATTTAGGCATGCATGACACAAAACACATTATCATCCACCCCGGGGCCGGGCATGCAAAACCACATTTTTAATTCTTTGCGTTTCCGGGCGACGGCCGTACCAAAAGCACTGCGCCGGCGGATGGAGGGACGCACATGACAATGACATGCATGTTTGCCGGACACTGCATCATGATGCATCGCAGGCAGTTCAGTGGGATACCAAGCTTAGTGGGGGCGACGCGCGCGGCTGTTTCTTTCTTATACGTTTGGCGCCTGTTCTTGTCCGCATCCACCTCCAAAATAATCCTCCAGATTAAAGCCAATTACTAGTACTACTAATCTTCTAGTACTATCTGCAGAGCTATGAAATTCACTGTCAAAAGGTGTAGATGCAGGCGACTGCTGAATTGGTTGCATTGGTTGGTTCATTCAAACAGCAAAAGCTACTGTCATCGGCCTGTAATCACCACATTAATTTGACCGAAATGTAATCCTCCAGATTAAAGCCACCTCCACCTCTTGCGCCCAGCTCCAGCCGTGCTAGTGCTGCTACTCTGCTACCTGCCTGCGCGCGCAGGGTTATGAAATTCAGTTCACTGTTCATTAAAGGTGCAGGTGCAGGTGCAGACGACTCACATTGGTTGATCCAAAGGGGGAAAAAAGGTAATCTTATCGGTCTGTATTTACCACATTATTAATTTGGCCCAAAAGCCTGTCTCTATTAATGTTATCCTCAATGAGAGTTTCATGACCTAGTTTTCAATGCAATCATGTTTTGGTAACTGTGCAAAAGAGTTTCATCCTCATGAAATTCTCTCTACTCCCATAAAACCTTCATCCTCTCTCTTTTAATCAATATAGTGTCACATCAATATATTTAATGTCCATGAAACTTTGATGAAACACCATTGAGACTGGCCTTAGCTCAAGCCCTTGAGTTAGTTTTACTGATATAATGGTCTTTCAGACAGATAACTTGGTGTTTTTACTGATGATCTAAAGGACCGAATGACACAAGAGCTAGGGATGTTTGAATTCTCAGTTGAATTAATTTTGTTTAGGTTACCCGACCGAGCAACCAGTAGGCCACCCTGGTGGCTCGTCGTATATAGCCGAAACCCTTTTGGAATTTCCAATTTCCAATTCCCCAGGGGACACCTGGTTTCCTGGGTCCGGTCTCATGCACATGCCACTCGCCTTTGCCCACTCGTGTGCACGAACACCTCCCCTAAGAACCAGCTAGCCTTTTCCAATTCCATACCTCACCTAAACATACATAACAGCGTTTGAACATGGAATCAGTCAATCAGGGGAATGATTAGACAAATAAAAGCGATTGCTCGCTCGTGTAGCCATATGGGCTAGTACGTCGGGTTCATAAACCATTCTTTTTTCTCTCGATCTAGTCATGGGCACACTACGATCTTTGTCACCTTGTCAACTGAGATTTTTCCATGTTTATAATATTGCGTTTGGGATGGCATCCCCACTTTATGCATGCCTTTTTTTAGTATAATATATACAATTGCGACTGGAGATTCGCTCAACCTCTCTGTCTTCTCAATGGTTTGTTTATTCGAAAACTTTCTGAATCTTTTGTGGATGCTGCAGCTTAGTTTAAGATTACATCTTACCTTGGTTGCTCATTTGTTTTCTTTTTCCTGCTGGAAAATTAATGTCACCGTGTGCTTACAAGTACAGTAGTGCCTGTTCTTCACTGATACGTCTTCTGCATGGCTGAATTTTTCCACTGACGGTGAGCTCTGTGGCCTGTGGGGAAGAAAGGTCCCTTCCGTTCATCACTGACGCAATGCAGGATTTCTTACAATCGTAGTAAACGAAACCACCTCACTTTTCCATTAAATTCCTAGCACAACTTCTCAATTAGAATCGGGTTTGATTCACCCTCCTTCAATTAAGTAGTGAGTGTTGCAAATTTGTTTTGAAAAGGCCAAATGTTTTTTAGATCGGAGCCATCATCATGAACTCCCTTGAGACGTTGAAGACCGACAGAGCTACTGCAGCAGTAGGTAGATACGCTACGCTGGTGAATGCCCAATCCAAGAAGAAACAATCCATGCATTAATCTGGGTTCACATCTCCATGCGGGTCTGAAGGGCGGCCGAAATTTTGACCTGCATTTTCAACAGTCTCAAAAGACAGAAAGAATTTGACCTCTAGTAGTTCAGATTGCATTGCAGCGCAGCGTGTACGTACATGTTGCCGATCGTTGGAAACGCCACAACCATAAAACTAGTAGTAGCGCGCAGCTATAGGTTGTGGCGAGATGCTCTTCTGCCACTACTCGGCGTCGATCTCATTCACAGCATCACACAAAACAATTTATTAAACTGCAGAAGACGTCTACCAGTAGCTGAGCCTGAGCAGCATGCATCGTCAGTATACTCTACCTGCGACTGCAGTTGAGTGGAGTGTTCAGTGAAATCAATGCTACGCGTCGTGCGGGTAAACCATGTCGAGAATAAAAGTTCTATATGCGAGCACAGCATCGTCAGTTGACACCTGCAATATTTTTCAGAACTCAGGAGCAGCTCAACTGATGTGCGGTGGCGTACTGCAGGCGTCTGTAAGCTGTTACGGTCCTGTTCCTGGCTGTACTGCATTTTTTTCAGCTCCATGCTGTGATGCAGGCAATGTCAATGATGAGCTCTTCTGAATCTTTTCTCGAGTGGATTCTACTGCTTGAATGAAGCGTTAATTCAGATGGATCCAAGGCCAAAAAATGGGGAGAATCTGTAAAATGCTACTACTTGTGGTCCATCTCCATCAGTCCACTGTGATCATCAATGCTATAGCATCAGGAAGAGTAGGGGTGGTGACTGAGCAGCACTAACACCTGAATCATTATGCTATTACCATGCCCCCTTTAGGTCAAACTTTCCATTAGCTTGGCTTTAAAGGTGTCCTCAGAGCCAAGCTTATATACCATGTTAGCTAGCTAGGGGCAACCAAAGTAGCACAAGAGCATATAGTATATAGTGTAATAATGACTGAAGAACATCTCCCCGTTTCCAAAGGAGAACATGTGTTAGTGTCAACCAATTGACTTGCATTGTTAATTGGAAGCTATCCCTAAGGACTGTAATCAGAACTGTTGTTCTCAACGGTTGAGTAAATAGGAACTCGTGTGGCGATCACAGAAATAACCTGCTCTTTTTTTCTATTCTTTCTCCCTTCCTTCTTTCATTTTTGTTTCTTTTTCTCTTTTTGCAATTTCTGGGCCATGAAGGAATTTCTGTGATGAAAATTTTCCCAGCTGTCACGTACATGATTGTTTGCAGCTAGCGGTCCGGAGCTGCGTGGAAGGTGTTGGTAGCAGCCAAAACATGCTTTCTGCAAGGACAAAATTTGCAGAAACTCGCCTGCCTTTACAGTGCATTCAAGCTGCAAACGCTATCAACTTGGGTGAGCTGGAAATAAACTGGCTTCATCACCGAGACACAATTATTATGCAGCCGGTAAGAACAACATGTATATGATGGGCGGGAACAAAAGAAAAATCACAGCGAAAAAGCATGCGTCTCACAATAATTGGCTGTTCCTTGTTGTTAGAAACGACACTAACGCGTCCGAGTTCTTCTATGCCAAACGAGACAGACATGTTTCAGCAGCTGTAGCCTGTAGATCAGCGAGAGGCTAGCAGTTTACATGACGATTGGGCTGAGAAATACACACGAACTCAGCTAGTGGGTTGCTCATCGATCATCCATCTTTTAGATGCTGAGATTGAGAACCGATCGATAGAATGCTAAGAACATAACTGAATACAGGTTTGGTATCTGATGTATCTTTGATCTGGAACACATGGTGCCATGGTCAGTACTGAGATCTGGTCCGATAAAGGAGAGCAGATAGAAAGATAGATAATTAATTACTAATATTACACAAAGCAAAATTAAAAAGAGAGAGAAGATACATCATGCTTTGCCCAAGGAAAGCACATTCAGTAACTCGGTGATCCCATACAAAGCTCTGAATTAGGTCTCTAACAATCATCGAAAGATGAGAAAAATGCACTGAGCACAAGCACCGCACCGGATTGGCGTGTCCGAGTTTCAGGATCCAAAGCGCTAGCTGCATGTATTTAGTAAAATAAACTACTAGTATGCATGATTTCGCTGTCGGCGTTTTGGAGGGAGGGAAGGTTAACAGTAACAGCAGGAAGCCTGAGGCTGACTACAGTAGCAGGAGCAGAGAGCTTATCCACGCTGCAGGTCAGAGCTCTACCATGCCTCGCTGCTGCTTAATTCACGAGAAGGAACCACCACTGCACCGACGATTCATGTGATCCTGCAGAGCTTCTTTAGCATCAAATGCACGAGCAACGATGGTCCGGTTGAAATTGAAATAGCTATGTGTCTTGTCGTGTCTGAACTCTGAAGGATCGCCATTAGTGACTACTAGTACAGCACAGGTACTATTGTGTGTTATTCTAAGTTAAAAAATTTCAGGTTTAATCAATTTTATATAAAATGTTACTAACATCTATGACACCATAAAAGCATAGTATGAAGACATATTCTATGTTGTAGGTAACTACTAATTCTATGTCAAAAATAGGAACATTATAGTCTTTTTCTTATAATAGAAACCCACCAAACTTTAAAATAAATACTTATAACACCTTTTAATTTATCTCCAATATCTGAATTTGCCAGCACTTTGAACATTGTAGAATTAAAAAAAAAACACGAGTGGAATCTAGCCTTGGAAATTGTGGCTCTGGTAGGCTCCATTGCCGCCACCGCCACCGATGTCATGAAAGCAGCCTGCAACTGCGACTGCAACTCACACTTGCAATATAATCTTCAGGTTCGGTCAGCTCGAGCGGTGGTGATTATGTTACAGCGCACCTTAGCACACGGCGATCACATCACTGAGGAACTGCCTGTCTTTGTACAACATTATCCCCAGCTGGAGCTGGTTCAGGTTCAGTTCAGTCCATGATGCCTGGAGCAAAGGGTGATGGCCATGATTCCTGAACCGCCATGCATGATGACCAAACGGAACTGCAGGTCTGCAGCCGGTCAAACACATGGAGATGTATGGAAGGGGAGCAGCCAGGAGTGGAGCAAAGCATGCTCGCTCTGTGATCTCTGCTAATTGGAAATCGGACAGGATAGCTCCAGGCTAACTACTGTTGAGCTCAGGTCAGGAGTATAGTATGGCATGGAGAACATCAAATCAACCTGAAACAGGTATTGCCTGCTGGTACGTTTCAGGTTGACTGCTGTCTTTATTGCTGCCCAGTCCCCCATTGGCCATTGGTTCAGAGTTCTTTTATAGTTCAAGAGAATCATTTACACAAGATTAGAAGAAAAACAGTAGTGGAAAAAGGGGGGGGGGGGGGGGGGGGGGGGGAATGCCTCTCATGGTTAAATGAACGATTCGCATTGATGTTACGAGGAGTCTTTAGAATTTCGACATGAACTAGTTTGGGTTTTTGCAGTAAGATCTGAAAACACCGTCACTGAATTATTGTGAGTTCGTTCACTGTCTGGATCAGATCATGTTTTTCAATTTTTTGTTCCAATATATCTATATCAGATCATGTTTATTTGGGTATGGAGATCCAATAATAAATATAATTATTTATTTTCATTTGATTTTTATATGAGAGAGAGAGAGAGGAATTCGTAGTTCTAGACCTTGTTTTTGAGAGATGTATATAGGAATTCGCGGTGATGGGCCACTGGCTGAAAGGCCTGTTCGAGAGCCCATATTCTTCCATTGGCTGTTCAACCCAAAACTGCACTGATTCAGCCCAATAAAATAACCATCCTAGGCCCATTCGAGAGAAATCGCCAAGGGAAGTGGAATCCATACCAGGCCGGCAGGCCCAACCAAGAAAAACTGTTTTCGGCTGCTTCGTTCAAGTCCTTCCTATCCTATGCCCCTCTGTATTTTTGGACCTGAAATACGTATGTAGCTTTCTGACAGTTGGGTCGATGCCTATCGAACAAAAATAAAACAAATATAGTAGTCGACACGTCTAGCTTTAAATGCTTTTTAAGCGGCTTTGCTTTTGCTTTGTGATTGTATCAATTTCTCATGCTTCCCCCCTACTAAAATTTCTTCCACTAATGCACTTGTCTATTGCCGGCAAAAAGTTAACCGGGCTGCTGTATCACACCGAGCTTTTATGATTTTACCTAACTAGTGAAAGCTACTTCCTCTTGTCATAAAAACCGGGCACGATTTTTAGCTAAAATTAAAAAAATATGCATCGATTATTAGTGAAAGCTTTATAGTAGTAGAATTGTATTGCAAACACTTATCCAACAGCAGAAACCTGAAGAATTCTACGAATGCATTTCCTACTTCCCATAAAAAAAATTACTTCCCAACGAGTCAAACAATTGTAAATTTATAAACATTAACATTTATAATATACATAAATACTATTATATATTTTTTAATCATAAACCTATAATGTTGTTATTGTTCAAAATTTGATTGAAATTATGAGAATTTGACTTGCCTCAAGCCGATATTTACATTTTTTTTAGACGGAGTAAGTAGATTATTAAAATATAAACCCAATACATATGAGATTAATAAAATAGAATAATTATTTCGGCATGAGAGAGTATTTTCGGCGAACTAGTGGTGTCAAATGGCCAAACTTGTTTAAAAAAGGATACTCTGCCAGTCAAGAACTAGAAACGTGCCCAATTGCCCAATATATCATCAAGGAGAAAAATCGCATGCCAATTGCCAGCCTCCGTGCCATTTTTTATGAGGGAGTCAAAGAGAAACGACGGTGAAGTGGGCTGTGAAGTCTCACTAAAGTAAAAGCTTGGTCAAAGGCGAGGTGACTGCCGGCCGGCAGCCGTTCTCGCCGCTCGCCGGAGCTCGGAGATATCGTGTACGGCAGCACGAGCTAGCACTCAACTTCTTCAGGTCACTTAATTCTTGTTCACCTCGCTGAAAAATCTCTGGTTCTTGTGCAGTCGCACTCGTGCATCGTTGATTTCTTCCCTGCCGTGTCCGTGCTCGTTCCCTTCTGCAAGTGATGCGCGTCACGGCAATGGAGGCAGCAAAGCATGGCTGTTCCCAGTCGGGGCCTCGCGGGTGCAGGCCGCCAACCTTCCTCTTCCTCTTCCTCCTGCTGTCCGCCGCCGCCGCTGCTTCGGCCACGGCAACGGACACCATCCTCCCCGGCGCGGGCATGTCCAGTACCCAGACGCTGGTGTCGAAGAACGGCGACTTCGAGCTGGGATTCTTCACCCCAGGCGCCGGCATCCACGGCTTCCTAGGCATCCGCTTCAAGAGGATGCCGCCGAACACCAGCCCGACGTTCTGGGTCGGGGAACGGGTCGGCATCTCCGACGTCTCCGCCGCCGCGCTAGAGGTCTTCAACGGCAGCCTGTGCATCATGGAATCCGGGTCTACCCGCTGGTGTTCGCCCGTGCCGCCGCCGCCCGCCGTCGCCGCCGCTGCGGTGCTCCTTGGCAACGGCAACCTGGTGATGGTGGCAGAGCTTCGATTCCCCCGGCGACTCGCTGCTCCCAGGCGCCAGGCTCGGGCTCGCCGGCGGCGATACGGGAGCCAACGTCTCCTTGACTTACAGGAGTTACTCGCACAATGGCAGCGTCAGCGTCGACTCGAGCAGGAGGAACGGGTTCGTGCTCACCACCGACGACCACCCTAGCCTCGGGACCTTCCCGGACTGGATGGTGACGTCAGCAGACAACGGCAGGTCCCTTGTGCTGAATCCCCGGACAAGGACAACCCTGACCAGACCGAGTTCTTGCAGTTCCTCCTGGGGCAAGTCAGCTTGATGCGGTGGTCGGAGGATTCTTCAGCGGCGAACAGCAGTGGCGGATGGGTACCTCGTTGGACCTTCCCCTCAGATTGCAAATCCAGTGGCTTCTTCTGTGGCAACTTCGGTGCTTGCACGAACAATGACAGATGCGAGTGCATCGATGGATTTGAGCCTTCCTATCCAGCTGAGTGGAGTCTCGGATCCTTTGCTACTGGCTGCTCGAGAACAAGGTCTCTTCCATTGAGCTGCGAGACTGATGGCCACACTGAACATAATGACTCTTTTATCCTGCTGGACAAGCTGGAGGGGCTCCCTTATGATCCTCAGAATGATTCAGCAGCAGGAAGTGATGAGGATTGTAAGCAAGCCTGTCTCAGTCGCGTATGTGTATGATGAATCTGGATGCAAGGTGTGGTACTACAACCTGTACAACGTGAGTCTTGCTTCTACACCTCCATACAGCAGCAAGGTTTATGTTCGTCAGGGTTCCAAACTCAACAGGGCCAGGGCCAAAAATGGTTTGCACACAGGGCTGGTTGTGTTCTTGGTGATCGGCCTCGGGTTAATAGCATTGGCTTCTGCGATATTGGTACCGGCGTTTCTATGGAGATACAGGAGAGATCTATTCACTTGCAGAAATAACTTTGAAGTGGAAGGTTCTCTTGTGTTGTATTCCTACGCGCAAGTCAAGAAAGCCATAAGGAATTTCTCTGATAAACTCGGCGAGGGAGGTTTTGGAAGTGTTTTCAGGGGAACAATAATGCCTGGATCAACTGTTATCGCTGTCAAGAGTCTCAAACATAGCGGTCAAGCACAAGCAGAAAAGCAATTCTGAGCTGAAGTGCAGACGATTGGGGTGATCAAACACACCAATCTCGTCCGTCTTTTGGGATTTTGCCTTAAAGGAGATATGAGGATGCTGGTCTATGAGTACATGCCGAATGGGTCTTTGGATTCATACCTCTTCTCGGAAAGATACACCAGTCTTCTGAACTGGGAACTTCGTTTCCAGATCGCACTAGGTATCGCAAAGGGCCTAGCTTATCTCCACGAAGAATGTGAGGATTGCATCATACATTGCGACATCAAGCCTGAAAACATACTGCTAGACGCAGAATTCCACGCTAAAATGGCAGACTTCGGCATGGCGAAGCTTCTCGGGCGTGAATTCAACTCTGCACTGACCACCATCCGTGGAACCATGGGATACCTCGCGCCAGAGTGGATATCTGGTCAGCCGATCACGAAGGGCAGATTTTTTTTAGATAATGGATAAAATATCCGGCTTCATCTATCATAAGATAGAAACAGATCAATTATTACAAAAACCCAGTCCGTAACAACCTTACAAAGTCGACACCGTTTAAACAACACACTAGACCTCCAAATAAACGTAAATAAAGGAAAACACTTACTAGACGTGACCAATACTTCTTGATGTAAGTCATCCAGAGGATCTAAAGAACTGCAAGGATGAAGACTCCAGAAACTGAGCAACCAACACAAACTGTTTTCTCTGCTCATCATGCCGTTGTAGCTTTGCCCACTGGCGTAGCCAGTGAGTTCCTCAAAAAAGTACCTGCAAAAAAGATTTTGGAGTACATCTGTCAAAAACCACATCCTTCCTTGTTAGCCAAATCGTCCAGCACAATACGGAAGTTGCCGTTAACAATAACAGGTTTTGTTTTTTACTACCCTTTTTAGACCAAGTGGTGAACATATCACTCACTGATTGGGGGGAGCAACCCCAAATAACAAGTGTACCGCCCGCCATAGAAATTTAGCATAAACATAATCCAGAAAAAGATGGTGATTAGTCTCTAAACTATGGCCAAAACAACAACTAGTATCCCCGTTCCAGTTTCGTTTTGCCAGATTATCCTTAGTTAAGATCACCCTTTTTTTTAGATACCAAAGAAAATTTTTAATCTTCATTGGTACTTTGATCTGCCAAATATCCTGTGAGACACGAACCCCATTATTAATTAAAGCAGCATACATTGTGTTAACCGAGAGAAAGCACCTGCTGAATGTAAATTCCATACAAAAACATCTCTTTGATTAAGAAGATTAATATTTTGTACGGAGGCTACAATCCTATGCCAATCCCTAAGATTCCTCCCCACTAAATTTCGTCTAAATGAAATATTTAGTGGTATTGAACCAAGAACTTTAGCAACCGAGTCTTGCTTCCTTCTTACAATATTAAACAGATTGGGGTATCTGTCCTTCAAGGGCTTGTCTCCTAGCCAAGTATCTATCCAGAACCTGGTTTGGGAGCCATCACGCACTTTAAAGGATCCAAAAACCCATAAAATTGTCTTTGACATTCATCAGGCTTTTCCAGAAATGGGAGTCTGTACGCTTCTTAGCACAGCTTCCAAAAGGTTTATCTTTTAAATACTTGTTCCTTAGCAATTCCTGCCATAGCCCCTCCTTATTTAGGAGATTAAAAATCCATTTGCTTAGTAAACACTTGTTTTGGATTTCTAAATTGAGGATGCCCAATTTTCCTTGAATTTTTGGTTGACACAAGATTTCCCATCTAGCTAGTCTATATTTTCTCTTATGTTGATCATTCTACCAAAAGAACCTTGATCTAAAACTCCTTTTGGAATTTCAAAGAAAGAAATCATGAACATCGGTAAGCTGGAAAGCACCGAGTTTATCAAAATCAACCGTCCTCCTGTTGAGAGCATTTTTCCAGATGTTTATAGCTTCGACATCGTGCTTCTCGAGATCGTCTCAGGGAGAAGGACTACGAAGAGGCTGTAGTCCGGAAGCCACCGGTACTTCCCTCTCTACGCGGCTGCTCAAGTGAACGAAGGGAATGTGATGTGCTTGCTGGATGGTAGGATGGATGGAGATGCTGATGTTAATGTCAAGGAGCTCGACGTCGCTTGCAGAGTTGCTTGTTGGTGCATCCAGGACGAGGAGAACGACAGGCCTTCCATGGGGCAGGTTGCCCGCATGTTGCAAGGCGTTGTGGACATTGGAATTCCTCCTATTCCGTCTTCGTTTCAGAACCTTTTGGAGGGTGAGAACAGTGGTATATATTCGGACGAAGGATGATCGAGGTTCTATTCAGGGTGGGAGCATTTGGTAGTATGGATAATTCAAGGCGAAGATAACCCACATGTTCCAAGATTTGTACTAGTTTATTAGTAGTTTTGTTGGTAGACAACTACGTACGTACTAATTTTTTCCTTCCTTGACCAGCTGTATATAGCTGAAGAAACTGTGCATTTTTTTTTCTTTTCTTGGGTTATTTTCGTGATCGGTCTGCCTTGGCTACCTTCCCTCCCTCTGTTGCTTTTGGGCCGTAGCCCGTTAGTGCGTGCGGGTGCGGCAGCCCAGTCCCCAAGTCAGTTTTTTTTACATGAGTCCCCAGTCAGTTGTACATATTAACCTATGTTTTTTATAAAAAAAACTCACTTAGAGCATATCCAAGAGATTAGCTAAATCGTTTTCTAAATGTAAATTTGGTTATTATGAAAGGAAAGATGTCTCCAACAAACTCTGTAAATGACTCTCCAAATTTAAAAAATCTTCATTCCACTGCATTCGCTCTCTATCTTTGGATAACCTACCTCACTAGCAATCTAGACTCTTCATTTTATAGAGTCTGTTGGAGTAATCTAGTATTATCTATTTTAGAGAGTAACTAAATCACTAAATTTGGCTAGTATATTTACAGAGTCTCTTGAAGATGCTCTTACAGTCATATAAATTCAATAATATCCTTGTGATTTGGATCTCTTTTAAGTTGTGGACGGTGTTGGAGAAGTTTTGTGTGTACTCCCTCCATCCCTAAATAAATATAATTTTACAACATTGTCATGTTTTAGTATATGAAGTTTGAACAACTATAGATAAAAAAATTATTTATAATGTAAAACAAATACCACTAGATTAATTATGAAATATATTTTTATATTAAATTAATTTGAATACATAAATGTAACCACTTTAACTGGTACGTAATCTATAGTTGTATCCTTTTAAGGATAAAAGTAGTTAGAGCTTCTCCAAAAGTTTGCCAAACCTATTTGCTATCCTTAGGGCCTGTTTGGCAGGGCCCTGACTCCTCTAAAAACGGCTCTGGCTCCTCTGAAGAGGCATCTCCTCTAGAGAAGCAGAAGCTTTTCTAGGAAACGTTTGGCAAAACGGCTCCTCTGTTTTTTTGGAATGGATGAGATACGTTGAATGTCCAAAGTACCACCGCTTTATTTAACATGGTGGTACATATGATTTGATGGAACTTTGTTATATGATTTTCTAAATTTAACAAAGACTAAATATGGAAAAAAAAAAGATTAACTTGGTGGCACGCACGCACGCCTCCTCTCTCATGGTCGTTGTTTTCACGGCCACCAGCAGGAGTCACGTGAAGTTGAGACAAACGGGAAAGCTATGGTGGCAATTTGGTAGTAATAAACTCAAAGTTCAGTGGCCATTTGGAACCAATTGACATGGGCAGAGCAAGGAGCCGCGCGAAGCTTCTTTTTGAGGCTCCGGATGCCACAGCGTAGAACGGCTCCCGCTCTGGTAGTGCTCCACATGCGGAGCCGTTTCCCAAACTGCCGTTTGGCACAGCTTCTGCAGGAGCCGGAGCTGAAGCTGCTGCGAGAGCCCTGCAAAAGAGACACTTAATATTTTTTGACAAAACTAGAAAAATCACCCCTTCAATAGTTTGGCATCCAACTTGCTAATTTTTTTAGCAACTTGGGAAATCTCCCCTTCTACGCACATATATGCGCACGCGCAAACCAGCGCGCATGTCCGGCAAACGTAGAGGTGGAAGGACACAAAATAGTTTTGTTTCACTCTTAGGGTTCCTGATGCAAGTTTGCCAGAGGTGAAATGACATAAAATTAATTTTGTTTCACTTTTGGGGCTCCTGACGCAAGTTTGCTAAAGATTTGCCAAACAATTATACCAAACTGTTGAAGAGAATTTATTTTTTACTTATAAGTTGTCAAATTACGATATATTTACCAAGTCTTATATATGTTTTAAAAGGACTGTTTCCCATTTGGATTCGATCGGACTATTGGAGGGGAGCTTGGTTTGCTGGCGGCCGGTGGAGAGGAGAGGGCACACGACTGGAACGTTGAGGCTAGTGGGCCAAGGCCCAGGTGGCTTGGGCTGTTCAGGCCCTTCTCTCTGTCACCCATTGATATGGGCTAGCATTGAAATCGAAGTGTGTTTAATATATTTTTTTTACACTAGGTGAGTGACCGTGCATTGCAACCAGAACAAAAACAAAATACAATGCTATTTGAAATTTGAATATGTTGAGTAGTGTTACAAAAAATGGTATATGAGTCATCAATTTATGATTTTAACAATGTTTTTTTAAATCATTATTGAGAGTGATAGATGCTCAACAATTAAATGGGAATGGGGAAAAGTCATTAACCCCCGTATTTTTTTAGTCGTGGAGATTTACTATGCACTAAACAAGTTAAATCAAGAACACAATCATACAACATGCAACCCGGCTGAAATTTTTGTCACGGATCAAGTACATCATGAATAGTCTATCATAAAAAAATTCACAGCAATTGAAGTAATACAACAATAGATATGAATTTAACATGTCATATCCAAAAATATTGTACTAACATGTCATATTATGCTTGGCGAAGCTAGAGCAAACAACTTAGCAAAGTTGTCGGGATTAACATCACCAGCTTTAGTATGGAATGTTCGGCACTGGATTAATAATTTCACTTACTGCCATCGCCCATTCGTTGACTGTTTGGCACTGGATATCGCAAACTGGCACATACTTCACTATGGAATGTTCCACAACCTAATGTTCTAATCTTGAGGGTCCCACTAATGTCCATCTTTGTGCATGCTTCAGAATTAACAAGCTTGGCATGGACTACCCATTGGCCATTACCCATTATCATTCGTGAAACATGGTGAATTCTAGCATGCAAATCCATGATGAAAACAGGAATGTATGTGTTGGAAAATACTTCTAGAATTTATCAAACAACACTAATTTCAATAGAACTCAAACTTTTCGGCACATCAGACAACATTAGTGTTTCCATACCCAAACTGACAATGCAACGGACTGCAAGGGTCATCATATATTAAAAAATAGACTGCAAATATAAATGGGTAAGCATTTCACTTAAAAGTTCTCAGCTGATCAGCTTATGCATGAGTCGAAACTACAATACAACAGACTGCAAGGGTCAACATTACCATCTAGTAGGCCATATTAATTCGCTGCACATGATTTCCAAAAGGCCAAAGCAGTCTCAACAAATCATCACATAGTCTAATTTGTTTAGAATTCAGCATGGAATGTTTTTGACACCTTAATCAGCTAGTAGAAGAACATGACACAGTGTACTACTAATACTGAATGAATGTTGCAGCAACTATTTAAAATACACCGGTCTACAAACCACCTAGTTCAGTTCAGTATTCATTATTCAGTATGAGGTTCCGATATCTTGGCGTACCAGAGTTTGCTGGTTCAGAGTCTTCTTGGATCTAGTCCTCTTATCTTCCCTCTCTTCTCTTCTGGGCGACAACAGATTCATCGACCTCGGTTGCAGTTACCTTTGTTACTGTGACCCTATACATCTATTCTCACCATCCGCAACAACATGCAAACTCGATTTAATCCCCTTGCCTTGCCTTCTACAGAAATCACAACTCTTGTTGTTGGAGGCTCGGATCGAGCTCCTTCTAGCTGCTTCCAGTACTATCTTGCAAACCAGAAGTCGAAATCGTAATTCAGAAACAAGATCACTCATGCCATGGGAGAGGTTGGGGGATGAACTATGGACTATGAAGACACGACATTGAAGGAGGGCGACACAGATCGATCGAGCGGGACAACTCACATCATAGCATAGGTAGCAGGATCTGGGAAGCATCTTCACGGATTGGTGGCGTCCACGTCCACCTCGCACGTTCGGAAAGACAGGGATGGCGAGGTCGGAGGCCTAGGTTAGGGCGACGGCTTGGCGACGTCATGTCGGGGGTGGGGTCCTCCTTGGCTTCGTCCTGGTAGGCGTCGCTGCTCCCGGTCGTGGCACGCCCCGTGACGGGGGTGTCTATGGCGCCCGCCGACGTACAAGCGGGATGAGGGAAGGCTGAGGCGGAGCAGCTCATCGCGCACAGATCAGATTGGGCAGAGCAACCGTCGACCTCCAAGTGGGTCACCAACTCACCATCGATGGCGGGGTCGTGCGCGTCGTCCGTCGCATGCTCCCCATGGCATACTGCGCATGAATCATATCGGGCGAGAAGCAGCCATCGATATCCAGGCGGTCATCGTCGATGCTGGGTCAGGCGCGCCATCCGCGTACGGGAGTGAAGTTATGCAAGCAAGAGGGAAGAAGGCGATAGAAGGCCTCGGGGCGAAGTAGGCGTTGTGCCGCCGTGCCGGAGAGGGCAGTTCAGGGCTGCAGGCGCCGACGGTGGCGCGCGGGACAAGGGCGGCGTGCTGGTCTGCCGGGGAGGGAGAGGAGGTCCGCTGGGGGGTGCTGCGTGCGTGCAAGGGGAACCGCCTGGGCCTGGTGGCCGCGTGAGAACCTGCGAGCGTGCGTGACGATTCTTTTCCGTATGTATGTTTTAGTTGTAGAGTACAGGGAAAAGGAAAACATGTCATTTCGCCTCCGTACTTTTCTTTTTTCTTACTACTACTGATCTGGAAGTTTGGGTGATCGCTGTCACGGGGGCGGGGGCGACAACTGACAAGCCGAAGCGCCCGCCGCGCTTGTCTCGTCCTGCGTCGCACCACTTGGCAGCAGGCACGCATCTGCATCTGCATCTGCATGATGACTGCTGAGCCCACAAGCCGGAGCTGCATGCTGGCCCGATCGACCTCTGGTCGCCCCTCACTCAGAGGCAGATCGAGGCAGACACGTCCAAAGCTACTCTAGCTTGTACTATCTCCTCGACTGTTTCTCCGGCCAAGTACCAAACACAGCACGCATAAATCCGAGACAAGGATGTACCAACACAAGTGTCAAGTGTAGTGATAAAACAAGGAACGACGACGAAAGTTACAGCGAGACCGACAGACAGTAACTAGTTACTTGGCGGCTTGGTTGGCCCATCTCGTCACAGCTTGGTGTGATGTGGAAATGAACGTCTAAACTGCGGGGTCAACCGTGCATGCCTGTTACTGTTACTGTTAGCGATGGACATGGGGAAGATGAAGATGTGGCTTTTGCATTGTGCTTGCGTTACGCCTGCTCTACTCTAGTACTACCATGCATGATTGATGGCGTTGCCCAGCTAGCAGAGAAGCAGGGAGACAGACACAGGTTCAGGTTGCTGCATGCCGAAAGGAAGAAGAAGAAGAAGAAAAAGAAAAAGAAAAAAAAGGGACAATTATTCAATTAAGTCCCTGTCCCAGCCGCGCGCCGCCTCATCATCCAGCTCAACTCCCTACCTGACGAGTACGTACTTGGTGACTTCGTCGTGGTATCATTACTGATCGATTCATTCACCATCGCTTGGCTAACACAACACGAGGCACCGCACAGACACGGAGCAACACTACTGCAGCAGCTCCATGTTCGATCGTATTCTATATCTACTAGTACCTCTGTAGTAGTATTTTTCTTTTTTTGGGCCGGGCCGCCGGGCAAATTGTTGGCAATCCGCGTGCCTCACGACGACATGCCTACTATACATACACACGTATATTAATGATCTACAGCCAAAATATGTCACAGCAGTTGTGGCGCCAAAGGACTTCTCTTAAAATGATGAAGAACTAACAGAGGTGGTAAAACTGTTTATTTTTAGCTTTATTATCAGCTCCTTTGCCAAAGGAAGCTTTAATTTAAACTTTGTTGTTCGACCGATAGCTTTAATTTAAAAAGTAGGGAAATCAGTTTTCGTCCTGCCCTTCTGCTTCTGCTTCGTTAGTGCAGTGCACATGATTGGCCCGTGATGGTATGCATGCCAAGTTGGCAACCATGGAGGCTCTCGCATATCTACCGGACGTTGACAGTGGCAGTGGCAACAGAGCTCCACAAGCAGAAGCAAGGAAAGCTAGCATGGCCAAACAAGGGCTTGGGCAGTTGGGTCCCTGGGCCTGGGGTGTTCTTGTTCGTTCAGTTCAATTCAAAGTTTCAAATTTTCAAACTTGACCGACGCTGACAAAAAGGACAAAGCGAAAGTCAAGCTGCTGCTGCTTTCTGACGTGCTGCGTGCATGCAATCATCATCAGCCCACACACACACACACACACATACACACTGACCTTTCATGCGCTGCTAGGGTGTGCCTGTGCAGTCTGCAGTGCAGTGCAGGATTCGATTCGGTTCGGTTCGATTCCTTCACAGCCAATCGCTTTTTTTCTTTTCTACACTCCTCCGCTCCTTCCCGCCGACCTAATCCGAAGTTGGCCAGAGCTTCTACTGAATGAATCATGTGTTCACTGACGAGACAGAGTTTAAGATCAGTACTAATGCTAATCCTTCTTCTTGTCATGCATGAGCATGATTGATCGACGGCGGCGGCGTGTAAAATGTTGGCAGGGGGGGGGGGGGGGGGGGGGGCTGGACACGTGGCACGGCGTCGGGGGAGCTTGATTTTTTTGTGTTCAGTTGAATGAATGAATGAGTGGTGAATGAAGCTTAAGGCATGTGAATGCAGAATGCTAGTCACATCACATCATCACGTGGATGGTTAAGGTAGGAGTAATGAGATGGGATCATCACCAACGTACGAACGTACGTACTCCTAGGAGTGTAGCACAGTAGTACTGTAGTAACCACAACGAACTTGTTTGCTTCCAGTAGCGGTAGCGGCGCCTGTCTGTCTGTCTGTCACAACTCGCAACGGAATCTCGAGCAGATCCGTCGCTCAACCACTGTAACAAGAAAATCTCACAAAACGAATTCAGAATTCCCCATTCACGTTCCTGTTCGATCGCCACACACACACGGTGACAGATCGACACGGCCACCCACACACCCACCAGCAGCCTCACATGCGAATTGAATTCAGATCGCTGACCGCGCCGCCGTCACTTGCCGAGCATGCACCGGCACCGGGGTACAGTAGCCGACACCGTCGCGCACCACCGCTCCATTCCATTCCTCTCTCTCTCCTCAGTCACATGCGAATGCGAGAGCTGCGGCAGCTCAGCTCCCCAAGAACCCGACCCGACCCGGACCCTGTGACTCCTCTCGTCTCCCCTCTCGGCGGCGTCTCCCGCACTCGCTTTTCCCTTCCCTTCCCCACCCACCCACGCGGCCACGCCAAGCTTGCAGACCCCCTCCCTCCCTCTGTTCCGCCGCGTTCGTTTCATTCATTGCTCAATCTCACTCACTCACCAGATCCAAGCTGGGGTGAGCCATGCCAACACCGCCGCCGCTCCGCGTGGCGGCGCTGCTGCTCAGCTACCTCTGCCTCACCCTCATCCCGCGCCAAGCCATCTCCGAGCCGGACGCCGACAAGGCAGCACTACTATCCTTCCTCTCCATCGTCGGCCAAGGCGCGACCGCACGGGCGCGCATCAACTGGCCGACCACCGCGCTCGCCTGCACCACCACCTCAACCTCCGGCTGGACCGGAGTCACCTGCAGCCCAGACGCGACCCGCGTCATAGCGCTCCACCTCCCAGGACTCGGCCTCTCGGGCTCCGTCCCACCCAACACACTCGGCCGCCTCACGGCGCTCCAGCTCCTCAGTCTCCGCTCCAACGCCCTCTCCGGCGCGTTCCCCTCCGACCTCCTCCTTCTCCCATCGCTCACCGCCCTCCACCTCCACCACAATGCCTTCACCGGCTCGCTCCCGTCCGGACTCGCCGGACTCAACGCCTCGCTCCAGGTGCTCGACCTCTCCTTCAACGGCTTCGACGGAACCATCCCGTTGAGCTCGCGAACCTCACCACCCTCGTCGCGCTTAACCTCTCCAATAACTCCCTCTCCGGCCACGTACCACCTGACCTCGGCGCCCTCCCATCGCTCAAGTTCCTTAACCTCTCCAATAACCGCCTCGACGGTCCACTACCGCCGTCCCTCCTCCGCTTCTCCGACGCCTCGTTCTCCGGTAACAACAACCTGACGCGCCTTCCGCCGCCGCCGCCGCCGGCTGTTGGTCTCCCCACTCCGCCTTCTTCTTCTTCTGGGTCTGGCCTCGCCCCGCCTTCCTCCTCAACCGCGGGCCGTCGGCGGGTCAGGCTCAGCGAGGCGGCTATCCTCGCCATTACCATCGCGGGGTGCGTAGTCATGTTCGCGCTCGCCGCGCTACTCCTCCTGGCCTTCTGCAACAGAAGGGACATCGGCCGTGACGACGAGACACGGGTCAGCGGCGTGGCGGCGGGTGGGGAGAAGAAGAAGGGGAGGGAGTCGCCGGAGTCTAAATCCGTGATTGGTAAGGCCGGGGACGGGAACCGGATGGTGTTCTTCGAGGGCCCGTCGCTGGCGTTCGACTTGGAGGACTTGCTCCGTGCCTCCGCTGAGGTTCTTGGTAAGGGCGCGTTCGGGACGGCGTACCGCGCCGTGCTTGAGGACGCTACCACCGTCGTCGTTAAGAGGCTTAAGGAGGTTAACGCTGGGCGACGTGACTTCGAGCAGCAGATGGAGCTGGTTGGTCGGATTCGCCATGATAATGTCGTTGAGCTTCGTGCTTATTACTACTCCAAGGATGAGAAGCTGCTTGTGTATGATTACTACAGCAGAGGAAGTGTATCCAACATGCTTCATGGTATGCTTCTTGCCTTCGTCTTGTCGCTCTCATCCTTTCGGTGCTCAATTTGGAATTTTCAATGGGCTTGATAACTACCACTGTCTGTTTGTGCGTTTGAATTGTTGCAATCATGATAGTGAGACAGAAGTGATAGTACATAAGAAATGGGGCGATAGGAGATGTGGCAATTTTTTAAAAAAGGAAGGAAATTTTGTAACGTGGAGTGTTATTGTGGTGACCTGGAGATGCCATGTTGCTTGTTGTTTGGGAAGGTGCTCATGGGTTGATAAGCTAACAGTTTGTTTAGTGCAAGCAACAAACTTTGCTTGACTTTTATTTATCAGATTGCTATAGGTAGGATGGACGGGCGTTTCATTAGGATTGGGAGTTAACGGTAAATAAAGGTTAGGCAGGATCAATTCAAAAGGCTACCAAATGTGGAAAAAGGTCCTTGTTTGTGCGGCCCTGTTTCTTGTGTAGGTTCAGATTTCTGATGACTATAGCGCTTCATGCTTTTTGACCCATGTATATTTGAACATGTTTCTTCCCTTGGCTTCCTATCTTTAGGGCATAAGAACAAGTCAATATCTGCTCCCTTTTCTACTTTGACAAAAAAGTTCCTCATGTGGAGTTTCCTAACCTTTGGTTGAGAGGAACGGAGATTTTCCGTGTTGCTGAACATGCCACTTTTGACCTTTCTTTAAGGAGAAGATGAGCTTTAGTGTTCAGTGCTTGGTTCACCGAAAGTAGCACGTCCTTAATTTTGGTCTGTTGACTTGCTGTCATGTATTGAATTTCCCGTGTTCATTTAGATCTAGCTGTTTGGCGCATTATGCTTATTAGCTGTCTTCACTTGCAATGTGTCTTCAAGCATTATGCCATTCCAATTCAAGTTCACATGGCATGCTAGATGTGTGGTGTGGTGGTCAACTCTGATCACATCAGTGCCATCTTAGCAGCAAGAAAATCTGTTTCATATCTCGTCCTATGAGCTTAAGTGGACCGTTAAATCTCATCATGTTAACAAAGCGTACTTAAATCACATGATGTCATGGAATTTGAATAGGAAGCTGCATAGTTAATTAATTTGTTACCATGTGAATATACTAGCTAGAAAGAAAAGGGGGAGCTATAATAAGTGGTGGCAGGTATAGAAAAATTGCTGGCGGTTGTGAAAGAAAACTGCATGACAGATGCAGTAATAAGCATGCAGTAGTTGAGTGCTGTCACCTTAGTCTTCTCATGTTGAATTGGTAAAATCCTACAATTAGTTGGCGTTGGTGTTCACTATCATGGCCCATTTCTCCATTTCATTGTCAGTATCTGGACCATATATGAGGACCACTGCTAGATGTGCTATGCATCAACTATCTGCAATCATGTTAGTTATGTATCTGTATCACGAATTCATGATGGAACATTACATTTAACAGTAGAAACTTGCACTGCATGTCGGAACAGTTAGTTATAAATATTTGGGTCGGAACAGTTGGTTATAAATATTTAGGCCATAAAGGAGTACTTCTGTTATCCAGAAAACAAATATTAATACTGATTGTAGTGTGGTCTGATGATGGTTAGTATCTGATGTTTAAACGCTTCATGTGATTGAAGAAGACATAAATCTCATACTTCTGCTCCTTTTTTCCCCCCACTTTCAGGGAAGAGGGGTGAGGACAAAACGCCATTGGACTGGGAAACCAGATTAAAAATTGCCCTGGGAGCAGCAAGAGGAGTTGCACACATCCACACCGAGAACAACGGGAGATTTGTTCACGGCAACATCAAGGCCTCCAACGTGTTCATCAACAAGCACGAACACGGCTGCATCTCGGACCTCGGCCTAGCATCACTGATGAACCCGATCACAGCAAGGTCCCGTTCCCTTGGGTACTGCGCGCCGGAGGTCGCCGACACGAGGAAAGCGTCACAGTCTTCAGACGTCTACAGCTTCGGCGTCTTCGTGCTGGAGCTCCTCACGGGGAAGTCTCCTGTCCAGATAACCGGTGGAGGCAACGAGGTCGTCCACCTGGTGAGGTGGGTGCAGTCGGTGGTCCGGGAGGAGTGGACCGCCGAGGTGTTCGACGGCGAGCTGCTAAGGTATCCCAACATCGAGGAAGAGATGGTGGAGATGCTCCAGATCGCCATGGCGTGCGTGTCGAGGACCGCCGAGCGGCGGCCCAAGATGGTGGATGTGGTGAGGACGATCGAGGAGGTGCGGCGGAGCGACACCGGAACTCGGCCGTCCACCGAGGCCTCCACTCCGGCTGCCGTGGAAGCAGCCCAGAACAAGGCCGAGAGCTCATCGGCGGCGGCGGCACAGTGACGGACGGTGAGAGCTCATTCACCGGAGGATGCTCGCAGCCGCAGCTTGTGGTGATTCGTTGCTTCTTGTGTTTTGCATTGCCAGTTTGCCACGGTAGGAGGAGCACGGATGGTGGATCGTATTCCTTTTGGCGGGTGCTGTACCATTCATTCTTTTGTGTTAAGATTCCGTGTTACGAAATTGTAACAGAATGTCATGTGGACACGGTGGTCCGATTTGCCAGCAATTGCTCACTGCTTGCTGATTATCTCTTAAGCGAAAAAAAAGCAGCTGTCTGATCTGCTGACACTACATTTTGTGCTGCTTTGTTTCTTCAGCTAAGTTTAGGTTTCTAGAGCAGCCAATTTGAATCTGATGCGGCGATGATTTGCACCCATTCAGCGCTATTTTTATATCCTTCTTCTATTTTTAAACTTTTTTAAAATTTAACTAAATATATATAGAAAAAAAGATGCTAATATTTATAATGTGTAATAAATATTACAGTATTAGTTTAGTAATTAAATATATTTTATAATAAATATATAGGAGATATAAATATTAAGAATATTTTTCAAAATCTAGTCAACCTTAAGGAAAATTGAGTGCAATTTTTTTGGGCGGAAGGAGGGACTATATGCCAACTTGAACCTGATTATTAAGCTTCTTCAGATATCAGATATAACAAAACCAAAAAAGTAGGCCAACCTCAAGTAAATTATTGACACGGGCTTTAGGCAGAAAACTTTGGCCCTAAATAAAGTGGGCCTATGCTGAGCCTGGCCCAAAGTAGTGGGGGGCTGACACAGTTCTAGCCCGACCTCAGTAGAGGGCTTGGCCATGTCCGGCGGCCATGCATGAGCAGCAATTTTCGGTTCAAAATGACATTTGATTATTTATTCCTTTTTGATCCTGGGACCGGTTATTAAAGCAGCAGTTGTTGGTTCGTAATACTTCATCTGTGGTACGCCGTCGTACCAGTTTGCTATAGCATCAACAGGTTGTATCCATCTATCATTGGCTCACCTCCAACATCTCACATGGAAATGTTGTCAGACTTGACTTTCATATAGTAACCGCATTTCGTTGTAGCAGTTTAGCTTCAGTCCTACAACTGTGTTGCGCTCATTTGAGGGTTTTTTTTGACAGCAGCGCTTATTTGAGTTGAAGTGGTCACAGACTCACAGCTAAGTTTCCCTTTGCTAAATGGCCAATTAGGCGACCTTGTCCGTTTCGCTGGAATTTGACTTATGCTGAATACTTATACAGATTTGTTGCGAAAGAAAAACATTGTTTGTTCCCTGAAAAACTATGTTAAAGTAGTACTGATGTACAAAGTCATTTAGTCTTGTATCAGTTTTTAGTACTAGTTATTCTGTGAGTAACTAGTCTTGCTCAATAGTGGAGGTTTTTTTGCACATGTTTGCATTTCTAGTTCATTGGTTGGGACCCTTTGTAGTGGAATGTTTTCTCTAGCAAACAACATAGTTTAGCATATTAAAAAAACTTGGGCAGTGAGGAATAGACAACCTCGAGCTCGAGCTATTTTAGTTTAAAGTAGGATATTTCTCAGTTTAGGAGAAAAAACTCTCGTCCGCACACAGTTATATCCGGTGCTTTTTTTTTTATCTGTGCTTTGAGAATGCATGACAGACGAGAGGGTTAGCTTTTATCAATTCTCCTGACCAAGGGCTCGAAGTCGGTGATGCAAATATTAGCAGTATACTGAATTGCTAGTCCCATATAGTATATTATACTTTGCTAGTCAGTATATATTTCGCTCATCGAGAATTGCTTGTGATGGGCTATCTACAGATTATTTATTTTTAAGTCAAATGCCGCGAGCTGTCTTTGGAATCTCTGACGATGATCTCGATCTGGGCTTCCATCCCGATCTGGATCGATCTTGCTGCCAATAAACAATGAAGCAGTTATCGTCACTCGTAGCTCATGCAAAACATTACATGATTTTATTATATAGATATCCTTCCATATTGATAGGATTTGAGATTATCTCCACCAAAATCTTCTCCAACAAAACCAACTACGTTTGTATGCATATAAGGTCGGCCAGGGCATTTTATAAATTTCATAATGCAAAAAAGGTTACTGAAATCAATTAAGATTAGAGCAAGTCTGTATTTGCAAAATTAAAGGACTAAGTAGTAATTTTTTGCATCGACACATGTTTAGTACGGTTATGTCATTTCCTATTAAGGTTTTCTTTAACACTGGATTGTTATTAGCATGAATATGTAACTGATTCAGTAAGCGAGGTTAGGAGCCTGTTAACCTGAATTTGTATGGGACAAAATGGTGGACACACAAAGTCATGTAGCATTTGACCATAATTAGTAGACAGAACAAAAGAAGTTGAACTACTGCAAAAAAAATCAAACACATATCGAGTAAAGTAACGGGAACATTGTGGGAAATTTGAATGGGCCATTTCGACAATAGCAAAAAGTAAGGCATGGTTCTGCAATTAACATATGGAAGGCACTCAATATTTGGGCACCTTTTTTGATATCTGCATCTCTCATTGAGAAGGGGAATAATAATAACTTTTGAACAGTGAGGTATTAGTAACAGTATATTACAGATGTTAGGTAAGCTATAAGCTTAGGAGGTCATCTGTAAGGCCGGGCTGCAGCACGTACCCCAAATTACATACGCAAAGAAAAGGGCTTTTGACTCAGGCAGAGCATACGATAAAACAACACATATATGCAATTACGGGATAGAAACAATGCAAATCAAAGCGAGATGCACGAAATAAGTTAATTCATATGATTGTATCTTTGGATAGTGCTGCATGGAAAATTACATAGAATACAGATGGAACTTCGAATATAGCTGCACAGATTTGCCACTGCATTCTACTGATGAACACATAAAAAATATCCAAAAGGACTTACCTCACGGAGTTCCTAGTTATGTGTAGCCTCTTGACTGTATTTCCTTGATGGACAGTGTCTCCGTGAGACTCCTCAAACCTCTGAGCGTGTCATGGCTGGCAGAAACAATAAACTATGAGGCTGTAGGCAACCAACACTATGAACGATATGAACAATCGAGGGGCAATCTTGTTCTTAACGACAGACAACCAACAGTGTCAACAATCGATGTAGCTTCTTCTTAACAGCAGAAATTACAATTAATATTACCTCCTCTGGATCACTGGATGAATATCGTATCCAGTTGTATGGCGTTGATTGAGCATCAAAGGCTGACCAGGTAGGGAAACCTTTTCTGAATATTACTTGAGGTAAAATATTGACACAAAAAAAAACTTTATGGCAGGCAGGTTACCACAGGCCACAGCTAGTGTCATATTTAATAATCTAATAAGTAGTAATATTTTGAGTGAACGAAGGTGTGGGCCTTCCCCGGTTCAGATGGACTGCAATTATGAGATGCAGCTTAATTTGAAATGTAGAAAATGCAGTGGATGTTTACCTTGGTCGGATGTTCATGTAATCAGGTCGATGTCGTAGGAGGAAGCCGTGGACGACCACAGGGTCCCATGGCCGGAGTTAGGGCCAGTTGGGGCACGATAAGCTGTGCGGAGCGGGCTTCATGGAGGCCGTGACGCCGACGGGATCCGCGACAGCAGCAGGTGGCCCAGCGGCACGTACGTGCACCCGACGTGGGCGGCGCGGGAGCAGCTGACGACGCGAGGCAACACGGCGGGTGCAGGCTACGTGGCAGCTAGTGGCGGAGCTAGAGAGAATTCGAGGGGGCTACGCTTACTTTGTGGGTACGTATCATTTTAATTTGAGGGTGCAAATATAGTGAAAAATTAGCTATAATCACTGTTTTTTCGTTTTTTCGTGGGTGCGGTCGTACCCACTAATCAGTATATAGATCCGCCCCTGGTGGCAGCGCAAGATCCGGCCGTCCATGGCAGGATGGAAGTGAGACGTACATGACGACATAGATCCGGTGTGCCTGGGTGATGAGGAGGGCCGGCGTGGCAGCTCAACGAGGACGGGCGGACCGACGGCGGGGCTGTTAGGGGCGGGGAGGGAGAGCGTCGAGCAGAATGACGAGGGACGCGAGCCTCCGCGAGGAGAGGGATTCGGGATAATGGAGAGGACGCCGAGGAGGCAGCGGCACAGGGCACAGAGGAGACGACATGATAGCAGTGTATGGCTCGGCGGCTGGCAGAGGTGCTGCATCAACTGGTTCTTCCGAACCAGAGTGCGTTCATTAGAGGTCGCAGCATCCACGACAATTTCAGAACTGTTCAGCTGAACTGCAAAGCAATCCATACCAGCCGAACCCTGTATCCTCCTCAAATTTGATATCGCGAAGGCTTTTGACAGCGTGGCTTGGTCTTTTATTCTCGAAGTGCTTCAACATATAGGTTTCCCAAGGAGATGGACAAATTGGGTTTCGACAGTGTTGTCTTCTGCTAGCACCAGGATCATGCTTAATGGGCGCCCCGGAAGGCGCATCTGTCATGCACGTGGGCTTAGGCAAGGTGACCCTCTATCACCCATGCTCTTTGTGTTGGCCATGGAGGTTCTCAACAGATGCTTCGGTTGGGCTGAGGACCAAGGTCTTATCTCACCTATTGCCACCATGGGTTCTAGGGTGAGCCTATATGCAGACGACCTAGTAATCTTTGTTAGACCTCTGGATCGGGATCTTCAAGCGATTAAGGTTGTGCTCAATGTTTTTGGTCTTGCGTCGGGTTTATTCTCCAACCTTGAGAAGAGTGTGGACACGCCTATGCATTGTGACGAGTCCGACATGCAGCGGGTTCAGGACATTCTTGCCTGTCGTCTGGAAGAGTTCCCATGTCGCTATCTGGGGATCCCACTCTCTGTCTACAAGTTGAAATGGGCCGATGAGCAAGCGCTGGTGGATAAAGTTGCAGCAAGAATTCCGGCTTGGAAAGGAGGGCTTCTAAACTACGCTGGACGCACGGCTCTGGTCAAGGCAACTCTGTCCGCCATTCCGATACACACCGCCATTGCTCTATGCCTCTCCCCTTGGGCAATTGAGGAGATAGACAAGTTGCGGAGGGGTTTCATTTGGGCGGGCACGACTTCTGTGGCAGGAGGCAAGTGCAAGGTGGCCTGGACAACCGTTTACAGGCCGAAGGAGCTGGGCGGCCTCGGCGTCACTGATCTGAGACGTGTGGGTCTCGCCCTTCGGGCGCGCTGGGTCTGGAAGGACCGTGTTGAGGGGCGCACCCCGAGGAGTCGGGAGTGGGGCGTGTTAGCTCTATCTCAGGTAGCCACGACATTTGGGCTGGGCTCTGGACGGATCGATGACTTCAGGGGAGGAGTATCCAATTCATTGCACCTGCGATCTTTGCAGCGGTGCGGCCAAGCAAGAGAGCGACGGTGGTGGCCGAGGCTCTGGCTGACAATGCTTGGGTGCAACACATTGCTAGCGCGGTCTCAGTGCAGATGCGGGTGGAAGCGTCCAATCTTTATGACCAGCTTGCGCTTGTCCAGCTCGCGGATCAACCGGATACGTTCGCATGGTCTCTATCTCCTGATCTAATCCATTCGGCGGCTTCCGCTTATGGGGCGATGTTCTTCGGCTCAACCGTTCCATTAGGGGCTAAACAAATTTGGAAAACTAGGGCGCCTCCGAGGGCACGTTTCTTCTTTTGGCTGGTGTTGCATGGGAGGTGCTGGACAGCGGACACGCGGTTCCGCCATGGCCTTCAGGATTCGAGCATTTGTGTCTTATGTGATCAAGGATGCGAAACCATAGACCACATCCTTGTTGGCTGTGTGTTTACCAGGGAGGTATGGCAGTTCTGGTTCACCAAGCTGCACCTTCAGGGGCTTGACTTTCAGGTCGGTGAGACAGCGCTGGGTTGGTGGCTCAGGTGCAGAAAGCGACTACCGCGGCTGTTGCGCAAAGGCTTCGATTCGCTTGTCTTCCTTGTCGGTTGGCGAGTTTGGAAGGAGCGCAATGCTCGGACTTTTGACGGTGTTGTTTCGCAGGTCGGACCTTTGGCGCTGGGGACTCTTGAGGAGGCTGTGCTTTGGGGTTTGGCTGGCAATAGGCAGTTAGGCATGCTGCTTGCTTCCTGCTAGCTGTTTCTAGCGGCTGTTGCTAGCCTTTCATTTTCGTTTGGTTTTCTTTTGAGCATGTTGCTCATGGAGTTGTGGTAACCGCGGTTACCAGGTGCTGTACTTTTGGGTATGGATTCTTCTCTGCTTAATGAAATACGCGCCCAGGGTTGGGCGTGATCGCGAAAAAAGATAGCAGCGGTGGCGCGAGCATACGGATGCGGGTGCGTGGCGTAGACCTGGAAGCATCGGATAAGGCCGGGACCATTCCAGAAGCAGGTCTTATTGGACTGTTGTCGTCGTTGGAACAGTAAAACAGTGCTACAATCATGACCGTCTCACCTGTAGATCAGACGGGCTGGAGCAGTTGAGGAACTGTAGGACTGTGTGGTTGTAACTTCTAAGATCTCTTATATGATATATGATGCAATAGCGATTCTAAGAAAGGTGTACGTTGTGTGTCTATTCACTGTTCAGACCACTACCAGAGGCATTTCGTACCTACTAAGTTGATGATAGCGCCCTCGTTGGCGTTGTTTTGCGTCTGCGTGTTGAGGACGAGGAGTCCACGGCGCGGCCGCGGCGGCGGCACGACGTGGTCTGCTGGGTGCTCCACGGCGGCGACGGAGATGCTCTCCTGCTCCTGCTCCACCCGGGGCCGCACGTCATCGTTCCAGGCAGGGTCCTCAGGAGGCGGCGGGTCGTCGTCGTTGCCGGGGTAGCTGAGGATGGCCATGCCGCTCGTCGTCGTGTTGCGCTCCGGGACCGAGGCCACGACGATGTTGCAGCAGGCGGCGAACCAGTATTTCCAGGATGGCGGGTCCTCGTTGTAGCATTTGATCCTTTGTAATCGTGTCAAATGAACATGTATCAGCATATAGGTGCATTAGATCTTTTGTTTAGAAACAAATCATGTTTAGTTGGCGTAGAATCACGGACCGGCTGGAGACTGCCCAGCCTGGTGCCGTGACCGCCTTGTCAGGGCCACCCCGCCGTAGCAAGCATGCCGTGCATGTCGCACGGGCGTTCCGAAAATCAGGGCGCACCGTGCAGCTGCGAGTTGCGGTGGGGAGATACGGATCAAGCCCAAGATATAAAGACAAGAAATGCATTTGGTAAAGCTGCGGCCAATTGCAGCGAATGTCTCATGTCTCTCGTGTGCTCTCGTTCTCTAGTTCAGGGGGTGACCCCGCACCGGGCATCGACGGTGCGGTGGCGAGCCGCCGATCCTAACACGTGGTATCAGAGCTGAGGAGAGAGGTATCCGGCGGATCCAGTGGTCCACCGAGAGAGCCATCTGAGAGAGAGAGGTCGTCGCGCCGCCGCACATACTCAACTTCAGCCGCCATGGGCGAATCGTCCACCAAGTCAACGGTGAAGGAGAGTTCCCTCATGTGGCCGATGCTCACCAGCGACAACTACACGGAATGGTCCATGCTGATGCAGTGGAATTACGAGGCGCTTGAGATCTGGGAAGTAATTGAACCCGGTGACAAGCCTAAGCGTGCACAAGATCGGCAGGCCATGAGCGCGCTCCTGCGTTCGGTTTCGAAGGAGATGTGGCAGACGCTGGGGAGTAAGAAGACCGTGAAGGATGCATTGGAGGCAGTGAAGGTGATGCGAGTTGGTGCCGATCGCGTGAAGGAAGTCAATGCCCAGAGGTTCTTGAAGGAGTTTGAGAACATCCAGTTCAAGGAGGGGGAGTCCGTCGATGATTTTGGTATGAGAATAACCAATCTCGTCGGAAATCTCAAGACTCTGGGGGAGACGATCAACGACGTGCGCGTCGTCAAGAAGTTCCTTCGTGTGGTGCCACCTCGGTTCACACAGATCGTGGTGTTGATTGAGATGTTCGTTGACCTCAAGACGCTGACAGTTGAAGAACTGGTCGGTCGGTTGCGGGCGGCGGAGGAGCGTCTCGACGACAAGTCAAACCTCGTCACCGACAAGGCTGGGCGACTGATGTTAGCGGAGGATGATTGGCTGGAGAAGCACAAGCACCGTTTCCACTCTGGAAACAAGGCTAGAGGGAGCGGTGGCGGTGGTGGCTCATCCAGGGGCAAGGCGTCGGCGCGTCCAGATGACGGTGCCCCGGGCCAAGTCAAGCTGACGTCCATGGGCACGCCATGAAGGAAGGGCCGATGCCGAAACTGCGGCATCTATGGTCATTGGGCGGAGGACTGCAAACGCCCGAAGAAGGAAAGAAAGGGGGCGGCGCAAGCTGAGGCGAACGTGGTCATCGGCACCGCTGATCAAGTTGGTGCATTGATGCTGGCAATGTGCGACGTCGAGCTTGGAGCGTCGCAGGTCCATCTAACTGAAAAGTTAACACCTCTGTTAGTTCCTGATGGCGTTTGGGTATTGGACACCGGCGCTAGTAATCATATGACAGGAAACAAATCAATGCTGACACAACTAGATGAGGGTGTTAGAGGTTCAGTAAGGTTTGGAGATGGATCTCGAGTAAGCATTCAAGGCATGGGTTCAGTGGTGATTCAAGACCGCCAGAAAGGTCATAAAGTCCTCACTAATGTGTATTTCATTCCTGAACTAAAGAGCAACATTGTTAGTTTGGGGCAATTGGAAGAAATGGGTTTTACCTATGTGTGGGGAAATGGAAGATTGTGTGTGTATGATCAGGAAAAACACTTTTAATCTCTGCACCTAGAGTTGGGAACAGACTTTACTTGGCAAAATTTGGAATAGGCTCACCTGTGTGTCTATTAGCTCAGACAGATGATGCATCATGGAGATGACATGCTAGATTTGGGCATTTAAATTTTAGAGCACTAAGTGAACTGAGAGTCAAAAACATGGTTAGTGGTCTGCCAACTGTCACAAGGGTAGAGAGAGTTTGTGATGGGTGTGCTCTTGGGAAACATCACAGAGCTCCATTCCCTAGAGTGTCAAGTTTTAGAGCAGAAAAAGGATTAGAACCTGTGCATGCAGACTTGTGTGGGCATATCTCTCCAAAATCCTTTGGGGGAGCATCCTATTTTTTGTTAGTGGTGGATGATCACAACAGATACATGTGGGTGGATTTGCTGAAAACCAAGGATCAGGCTCTGGAATATTTCAAGAAGATAAAGAGCACGACTGAAGTTGAATGTAATAGCAAGTTGAAAGCTTTGAGAACAGATAGGAGGGGAGAGTTGCGAGTTGCGGTGGGCTGAAGTTGCAGCTACGAGTTGCGGTGGGGAGATACGGATCAAGCCCAAGATATAAAGACAAGAAATGCATCTAGTAAAGCTGCGGCCAATTGCAGCGAACGTCTCGTCTCTCGCGTGCTCTCGTTCTCTAGTTCAGGGGGTGACCGCGCACCGGACATCGACGGTGCGGCGGCGAGATCCTAGGACGGCGAGCCGCCGACCCTAACACTCGTCGTCATAGGCAACAACAAAGGGCTCCGGGACGCTGCCGCCGCCGTCGGGCACCGAAAACGAGGAGCTAGCCGTCGAAGCCGGCCACGCGCTGCTGCTGCATACCGTAGTGGGCGTGGTAGCAGTTGGTCGCCATCTCCACGTTCGACGCCAACGCGGCTTCCCCGGCCAACGTCACGCACGCACTCGATCCCTGTCACCCCACCCCAGTCTCAGTATCTCCAGCTCACCTCCGATCCGTCTCCCACGGCCCCACCCGCTGCCTTCAAAACTTCTCCCGCTCCTCCGCCACCAAATCCAAATCACCATCACAAAACCAGTGGTAGATCGAGCTTTTCAACAGTGCATAAAACAAAACCCACGATGTCCGCGTACGTACGTGTTTGCCGTGTGGCAGATTAACAGGCTGGTGGAGCTCAGTCGTCGTTGAAGCTATAGGTCTTCTAAAATTTATTTTTTTCTTACCCATTTTTTATGTCACGTATTTGGTGCACTGAAAGTATGTTGTCATGTCTCATGCATCGGCGGTGTGACACGATTTGTCACGATAGACGATGGTTTTTTCAGTTCAAAATCTCTACCGCGCCACTTCTGTTGGCGCGCGCAACCAGGCTAGTGCAATAAGAGGTAATCCTTGTAAAAAAACATATCTTTTTCATATAATTTTGGATGAAGATAATTTTTTATATAAAAAATCGTACCTCTGAATGAGATCTATAACTTTCTAGCTTTTAGCTTTTTTTTCTTTTCTTTTGACATCGTTAAAATAGTCCTTTCAAAAATAATAAAGTTATAAGAAATTGTAGTTTGCACAGGTGAGAACAAGAAACTGGACGAATCGAAGAAAGCTAGCTAGATAGGCGGTATTGCAATGTATATTTCTTAAGCCAAGATGATCTCGGTTCGAAGTCTCTCTGTTTGTGGGTGTGGGCGTGTGTGCATGTGTGTTGGTTCTGGCCGGTTCGCATATATGGTGATAATATGGGTATGTACCCACAACGACATACGGTTGTAATGTTTGCATATAATGTCTGGATGCCTGCCGCATACCATCCTCGGTCTTATTTCAAAAATATGTCAAATTTTCTTCATAATTCTTTACCATTGGCTTACATGAATCTAAAACATAATCCAAGTTTTCTTCTATTTCTCTTTTCATCGTCGATCCGATTTAATGTCAATTAGTGTGTTTACAAATTCTTTCTCTCGCTAACGGGCTTCATATCTCTCTTTATAAACACCGGCCCAACTAGTTCGAAAAATATTGCACCCATATAGGAGTATTTGTAGCACCACCTCGATCGTGAAGATCGAAATTTAAGGCGTCCGTTCTGGACAGCTGTCGTTACACAGTGTCTTGTTTATTTTTGAAGGAGCAGGAGGGGTGAAACCCCCTACTGGAATCAGTGTCTTGTTTATGTTGGGCTGAGTTTGCTTGATCCGATGCAGCCCGATGTTACTTAGAGTAAGTATAGTAATGGGCTACAAGTATGCTGAATGCTGAGGTAGAGGAGAGAGGGGAGGAGTGGGCTGTAAGAGTAAGTTTAGTAATACAGCCAGCTATATGAATCCTTTCAGCCCACTCATATAATGATTACACCTTCACTATAAATATCTGGCCTACTTGTCTATCTCACATAATTTCTTGGTTCTTGTGTTCAAGCTAACTGTAAACTTACAGCCCACTTTCTCTCTCTCCTCCACCTCAGCATGTATCCTTCTTGCAACCCACTATTATACTTGCGCATAAGAATCAAAAAATAATGTGAGATAGACAAGTGGATCATACATTGAATGTGAAGGTGAAACCATTATATGAGTGGGCTGAGAGGTTGGCAGTATTATTAGCCTTGCTCTTATGTGCCCAAATGTTAAGCCCATCCTAATAAGCATTACTGATTGAAGGGTCTCCCTGTGTTAAATAACCCGATAGTAAGTTCATAGGCCATTCTCACCGTCTCTTCGGATACATCCGATAGGCCATTCTCACCCGATATATTTTTTTTTAAAAGCCATTTTCTAAGCACACCTATTCTGAATTGACAAATCCAAAATTCATACTCCGTACTGCATTAAAGAAGAGATGGGTACAAGGGTAGGAGTAGTCAAAAACTCAAAATGGCATTGTTGTACGGACACAATGGGTCCACCCGGCGCTGGAGAGAGTTGTTAAGTCCGTTGAGCAGGTTGGGACCACGAGGCACAGCAGGCGACATGGGCGACTCACTTCTTCTTGGTCTTGGCCCGCGCTGCCGTCCCGCTCTTCTTCCTGCTCCTCTCGTCTGTGCCACCGTCGGAGCCAATTACCGGCAGCGCTACGACTCAATCTTCGTCTTCGGCGACTCCTACACCGACACCGGCAACAACCCCGTGGCCTTCGCAAGGTACGGCGTCTCCGACCCCGCCACGCGCCCACCCTACGGCTCCACCTTCTTCGGCCGCCCCACGGGCCGCTACTGCGACGGCCGCCTCGTCATCGACTTCATCGGTGCGTCCGTGCGTGCCCCCTGCTTGCTTTCATCCATTTTCGTCGGCCGGCGTCGGATACAGATACAGACAGAGACAGCTGACCGACGACCCATCACCGCTCCGCCCGCATGAATGCAGCTGAACGCCTGGGCATGCCGCTCGTCCCTCCTTTCCTCGCGCGCAACGGGGACAGGGACGAGGACGACAGCTCTTTCTGCCGCGGCGCCAACTTCGCTGTCGCCGGCGCCACCGCCGTCGACGCGAGCGTCATCCGCGATGAGGAGCCCCGGACGCCGTGTTCCCTCTCAACGTCAGCCTTAGCGTGCAGCTGCAGTGGTTCGAGTCGCTCAAGGCCTCGCTCTGCTCCACCGCCACGCCCAAAGGTGAATCGAAGACTCTCTCGCTCAGCGTCTCTCCCTGTTCCGTCCTGATGATGAAATCGACGACGATCTGCAATTCTAGAGTGCCACCAGGAGTTGTTCGGCAGCTCGCTCATCTTCGTGCGGGAGCTCGGGATCAACGACTACAGCTTCTTGTTGGACAGCGGTTGTTGTGAATGACGGTGGATATACGGCGAAGAACACAAGATCAAACCACAGCGAGACATAAGATTTAACGTGGAAAAAACTCCTCCAATGCGAAGAGGAAAAACCACTCCTCACTATTATCAAGAGTCGGTTACGGAGGAGAAAAAACCACTCCTCACTATTATCAAGAGTCGGTTACGGGCCTCCACTTCGCTCCGTCAGAAATCCGGCCTTTGTCTTGGACTATTAATTTGGAACATATTCAACATTAAGCAGGTCAGATCATTGGTTCCAGATGTCATCAGCACCATCTCCATGGCCATCGAGGTAGTAACCACTCACTCCTCTCCACTAGTGATCGACTTGCAATGGTAACGGTGGCTAATTAGTCAACGCACGTACAGAGGTTGATCAAGCACGGGGCGACAAGTATGGTGGTTTCCGGGGTGCTTCCGGCGGGATGCGTGCCGCCGATGCTCGCCCTGTTCGCCGGCGGAGCCGACCCGACGGCAAGCTACGATCCCCGGACAGGGTGCCTTGCCTCAAGGAGATGAACGAGCTGCCCGTCCACCACAACACCCTGTTGCAGGAGTCTCTAGACAAGATCAGAGCCAGACACCCGGACGTCGACCTCGCCTACGCCGATTTCTTCAGCCCCGTCATGGCGATGGTGGAGTCGCCGGCCAAGTAGTCAGTACTCAGTGCTTGTTGCTAGAGCGCACTGCTGCGATCTGCCGACCTGCACTGCATGGCCGGCAGTTCTCTCACTGTCACTGCACGAATGTGATTCGATCGAGCTACCTTGGTGACTCCGGTGGGATGACATGTGTTGCAGGCCGGGTTCGACGAGGACGATGTTCTTGCCGTCTGCTGTGGAAGGCTTGGGAGCGACGACGACTTCAGCCAGGTGATCCCTTGCGGCGACACGGGCGCGGTCACGTGCGAGGATCCGTCTGCTCGTCTTTTCTGGGATGGCGCCGGCCACCTGACGGAGGCGGCCAACCGGTACATCGCCGACGATCGAGTGGCTCAGCAGCAGCATAAACTCGCCGGCAACGGCAAGTGCTAGCAGCAGGTTGGGACTTCCGAGCGTATTCGGTAGCGACGAAAACGGATCGATATGAATGCATATCACTGATGTTATATTTATTTTATATTTCTATTTCGATTTGGATTTGAATATGGATAGTGTCAACTATGTCAAATATGATACGATTGGATATCAACATCACAGATATTCAGATATGAATACGGTATTAGATATTAAATATATAGGCTAAGATATATACGGATTTAAACTCTTCTCTAAACATGCCTCTTTAGTGTCCCAAATTATTATGTGTTTTAATTTTATAGATTTTTTAAAATAAAAAACTTAAAATACATATTTAAAATACTAAACGAGTTCAAATAAAAAAAATCAACTATGAAGTTGTATATTGTTTTGATAACTACGAGGAGGACGTTCTTTACGGATGCTGTGGAGGGCCGGGGAAGTACCACTTCAACCCGACGGTCTTCTGCGGCGACCCGGCCGCGGACACGTGCGAGGATCCGTCTGCTCGTCTCTTCTGGGATGGCACCCACCTGACGGAGGCGGCCAACCGGTACATCGCCGACGTGTGGCTCAGCAGTATTATCTCGCCGTCGCCGGCGAGGGCTAGTAGCTAGTAGTTGCGGACGTGTTCGGTGAAAATGGCCTACTACAAGAACACCGTGTGTTCTGTGTTCACTTGAATTTATTAGCTCTAGTAAAGTTTTTTTTTCACACAATAAAACAATAAAAACAATATTAATCGACTTATTATCGTAAAAAACAGCCGGATTCAATAGTGCGAGTCAAACATCATCCCTCGCCTGCAATGAATTCATGATCAATATAACCAAACGTGTGTATTGTGTGCATGCACCATACTAGTAGCTGTCGTGGCTCTCTAAAAATTCAACCAGGCCGGGCCCCAAGACGTACAGACAATCACGTGTACTGTACACAATTATTGGCTCGGGGAATGAATGACACGTACATCGTCGTCGGATGCCCGTCGGCCGGACCACTTTTCTTTATTCTTAAGAAAAGGAGGAGATAAATGGGGTGTTTAGTTTTGCTTCAAAATTCTAAAACTTTATTAAATTCTCTGTCACATCGAATTTTTGAACATAGACATAGAACATTATATATATATATATATATATAAAGAGAGAGATATAGAACTACCTTATAGCTAGCTATATATAATAACTAATTACTCAATCTACTTATAATTTACGAGATAAATATTTTGAGTCTAGTTACTCCATAGTTAAATAATAATTACTAAATATAAACGAAACTTTATAGTTTCAAATTTTTAAATATTTAAAATCTAAACAAGACCTAAGTATCCAACTACAAGACAAGCGAGCCTAGTACCTCTGTCCTGAAAAGAACACAATTATGGAAGTGTGCCGGTCAATATAGCTCCGTCCTGAGAACGTAATTATGGGAAGCATGCCGGTCAATGTAGCTCCTTTTGACCAACTTTATATTAAATAATATTAGCATTTATGTCTCTAAATAATTTTATTATAAAAATATAATCTATAACCAATCTAATGATACTAATTTCATATCATAAATATTGATACTTTTTTATATAAATTTAGTTAAAATTTAAATTATTTGACTTCTTGAAAAATGAGAATTGCATTACTTTGAGACAAGGTAGTACTTATTTGCATGCATGCGTCAGTCGGTGGCCTGTTACTGTCAGGATCAGTCAAACTTCTCCTATTTTTAAGGAGCAGCAAAATACTACCCTAGTTATACATAAAAAAAACCTTACTATAAGATATTTAGTAGAAAATATTATATTAAATTTTAATGTGTATTAAAATACTAAAGGAACTCTACTTAATATAATTAGAAAAACTTACAAATTTTAGTTGGGTCAGCTACAACACTTAGCGGTGTTCGGCAGCTGCCTGCACAGCTACTAGCAGCGGCTACTACAGTTCTCCGTTCATTTGACGGGGAATGGACGTCTGGAACTATTTCCACCTGAAATTATTCATTAATTTACATAATCTTGATTAATTTGGAACAGATCCTGCTCTATTCTAGCAGAACCGAACGAGGTCTTAATGATTATGGAGAGCTGCACTGTAGCTGCGGCTGTTGTTACAGTGTTTTCAGTAGATTCAGGATCATTCAGCGAAAAACATAAGGAGCCATACAAGGAGCCGTTCAGTCATAAGCAATACATTCTGAACCTGGAAGGAGACACATAAGCTACCTGGTCCTGTTCATATAGAAGGCATGTCTCTCAAGTTACCTGTAGTGCCCAAACGAGCTACCTATCATTGGTCACAAAAAACAGAAACAATAAGAAATGCAATGCATTAAAAGTTTTCAGTCTGTCATCCATATCAGTAATGCATTAACAGTGCTCTATATCAAATATACTGAAAAGTTAGCCAATCAGAATGCAGTTTTTCTTTGCTTTTCCCTGAAAGAAATGCAGGTTCTATCTTTATGAACTTCCTAACTAGATTGTGGGTATTTATCCATGTAAAAACTAAATAATGGATCAGCAAGTTAGTACCATTTCAAGCAGAAGTTCAGACCGTAAGACTGATAGCAATGTACACCAAGTTCAGACTGATAGTATACATTGAACCTTCACATGAAAACTTGACAAAGTAGGCATCAACATTCATGGGAGCCATGCATATAACACATAATGGTGATATTCAGAGTATGTTCTGCAGCAGCTCAAGAGTAAAACTCAATAAAACCATATCCTTCTGAGTGCCCAGTCTGCTTGTTACGTATAATTTTCAGAGACAATATTCCGCAGGTACTTGAAACTATTAAGCCGTTCCCATCAGACAACAAGCTCAGTAGTCAGTAGCACGGGGGCTCCTCGGTCGCAGTTGCAGTTGCAGCCACCGTCCGGTTCCGCTGTGCAGTGGTGGCACCACCACCTGCTCGTCCCGGGGGCGGCGGCGACGACATTATGGCGCTCAGCCAGTCGGCGGCGACGTACCGGTAGGCCGCTTCCGTCAGGTGGACGCCGTCCCAGAACAACCGAGCCGACGGGTCCTTGCACTCTGTCGCGCCAGGCTCGCCGCAGAAAACGTGCCTGTTGTAGTTGAACCGCCCGGGTCCTCCGCAGCAAAGCGTCAGCACGTCGTCTTCGTCAAACCCTGCAACAACCACCACGCATGCAGATCGATGCAGCCTCAGTTTCTGCAGCCGAAGCTATCGCGCACGCCACGTTTCATGGCCATGTATGGATGGGTCGTCCATCATGATACGCTTGCAAGAAGGAACTGTACGTGTGCTCGATCTGCTCACCGAACTTGGCAGGAGACGTCACCATGTCGATGACGGGGCCGAAGAAGTCGGCGTAGACGACGGCGGAGATGCGGTGGCGGTGCCGGGCCCGGATCTCGCGCAGGGCGTCCTGGAGTAAGGTGTTGTGGTGGGCGGCCACCTCGTTGATCGCCTTCAGGCACCCCGTCCCGGGGTCGTAGTAGCCTGCCGCCGCCGGGTCGTCGTCGGGGTCGGCGAACGTGTCGAGCACCGGCGGCGCGCATCCCACTGGAATCATGCCCGGGACCACCACGGTTGTCGCCCCGTGCTCCACGATCAGCCTCTGTGAACAACGCGTCACTAATGCCGTTCTTGCATGTCGATCGTTAATGGACACATCGTGTATTAGTGCTCTTGTTACCTCGACGGCCATGGAGATGGTTCTGACGACAGCTGGGACGAGCGACCTGACTTGGTCTAGGCTCATCGCGGCCATGGCGAGGAGGTAGTCGTTAGCCCCGAACGCGCCCACGAAGAAGAGCGATCTGCCGAACAACTTGTCGCAGTCTGCGGCATACACACACGCGTCAGATCGATGCATGAGTACGTGAGCTCCTCCGTTCGTCGATCGTCAAGAATTCGACCGACCAGTGCATCAACATCAATCTATAGATATGGACATAGACATGCCTTTGGGCGTGGCGCAGAGCGAGGGCTTGAGCGACTGAAGCCACTGCAGCTGCACGCCGAGGCTGACGTTGAGGGGGAACACGCTGCCGCCGGGGGGATCCCAGCGGTGGAAGAAGCTGGCGTCGAGGGCGGTGGCGCCACCGACGGCGAAGTTGGCGCCGTGGCGGAAGCGGAAGCTCGTCGCCGCCTGCGCCTGCAGGAAAGGCGGGACCAGCGGCAGGCCCAGGCTATCAGCTGCGACGAGCGACGTCGACGTGCGACCAGATCAAGAGCAGTAGTCAGCTACGGAGTAGTATATATTTGCACTGACGGCGGCGGGCCGGGCCGGGTAAGCACGCACCGAGGAAGTCTATGGCGAGGCGGCCGTCGCAGTTGCGTCCGGTGGGGTGGCCGAAGAAGGTGGAGCCGTAGGGCGGACGCATCACGGGGCTGGCGATTGCGTGCCAGCCGAACACGACGGGGCCGTTGCCCGTGTCCGCGTACGAGTCGCCCAGGCTGAAGATGGAGTCGTAGCGCCGCCGCAGTTCACCGGGGAGAGTGGTGGATGAGGCGGGCACTGGCGCCGACGATGACAAGCAGCAGGCGAGGACGACGACGAGCAGCCAGACAGCGCACGGCGGCGGCACGAGCTGCTTCCGCCTCATCTTCTTGCTCTCGCTGCCCCTTCCGGCCGTCGTACGTGCGCGTCACACTGCTCAGCGAAGACAGACAGGTGGGTGGCGATGGCGATGGAGATGGAGATGGAGACGCGCAATGCATATGCATCAGATCAGAATCAGATGTAGTGGGCCGGCGGCTGTGGGGCGTGGCATGGCAGATGAGCTCAACAACTAGCTAGCATGCATGGCTGTCTTGTTCCACCGTTTTGAGGGGGGTGGTTTGGAGCGCGGCTCCGTTTCTGGCTCTTCTAGTACTACTCAAACTCAACTGATCGATCGGTGCAGTGGACGTCCCTATCAGACTTCCTCCGTCTCTAATACATCCTGTCACGTACTATATATGCCCGCCCGCCCATGGCGGAGTTGCCTCGATCCATATGGTTAGTGTCACCAACCGATGAAGTGACGATGATGGCGAGGGTTATGTAAAATGTTGCCAACACGTACGTGAAAGCTAGCATTGCCATGGCCGGTGCCGTGTACAACACATACGGGTCGTAGATAGGTTCCATGAACGAGTTTAAAGATTTATATTAACTCTCCTTGTTCCATCTAAAATTATAAAACATTTTGGTGTTCTAAATAGATAGAATAGTGCTTTTTTTACTGTGTACAAGTTTTTTTTAGATAGTACAGGTACAGAAAAAGCTTCGCCGTCGATTTACTACGACAGCTAATGGCAACCGTTCTGACCTGGGCAAAACAACTACTCATTGATTTTTCTAAGTGCCAAAAATTGTTGGTGCCAAAAAAAAAATCAAGTATATATAAAAATAAGTTTAGAAAACCATGCATATATCGTTGATACTCAGCAGTATAATAAATTCCATTTCTTAACGAACTGAGATTGGATAACAACTTACCTGCCTGTATATGCCAATACGCCATCAGACGTACCACGGCCGATTTCCATGGAGATCGATAGGTGGGCGCCGCGGGAGTGCCGGCACTTTTCTGTGTGCGGCCGTCGCCCGCTGCCTGGAGAGGAGACCTGCTCCGCGACACCACAAAGCAGCCTCGTGCTGAAGTGCGTGCTACACTGCTACTGCTACTGCAGGTCTGCAGCACGGCGTGAGACGCCCCTGCGGCGGTGCGGTGCGGTGAGCGCCAGAGCGAGCCAACCGGTCTGCCGCAGCGCGGAGCCGGCCTATGGCGGCTGTGACTCGGCCAACACCCAACAGCAGCTCGCAAGGCCTGCGGCAACTCGTCCGTCGGTCCCGCGGGAGGAAACTCTGATCACGAGGGGTCGGGCTGCCGCTGCCGGACGTATATATGCTGCCGCTATATACTTTTGTGTCATATTCTTTTCTTGTCCACGTACAAATGACACACGTTTGCTAAAAAAGAAGAAAAAAAAGCTCTACAGAGCCACGTCATACTCTTTTGTTGTCCCCCAAACGTTTTATCATTTTTCTTCGATCCATCCCTTAGAGCATGCCCAACGTTAGGATACATCTTTGTTAGCTTCATTAAAAAGTTATAAGATCCACGCATGCATCAACGAGATGAAGACACAAGAGTCGCAGTGCAAGCAGAGACATGTACATGTGTCATACATATACATGTCTTTTTTAATGTTCTCTTCCCCTCTCTCTCCTTGCAATGCTATGGTCCCCCATGAGACTAACCAAATCTGGTTTGTTCTCTGTCCGCTCAATGTATCTCCATCTTATTATACACAAACACCTTTTCATCATAAGAAGATCTGGAAGATTAAAATTCCTCTAAAAATCAAAATCTTTCTTTGGTCCCTGCAAAGGGGTGTCGTCTTAACCAAAGACAACCTTACGAAGAAAAATTGCAAGGGGAATAAAAAGTGCACCTGTTGTAATGAAAATGAAACTATCCAACATCTGTTCCTTGACTGTCCCCTTACCAAAATGATTTGGAGAATTATTTTTTTTTGCTACTTGTTTGACCCAACCTAAATCAATCAACCACATGTTTGGTGGTTGGCTAACTAATCAAAATAAAACGATTACGAACTTGATTTGGGTGGGGGTGGCTGCTATGTTTAGGGCTATCTGGAGATGCCGCAATGATGTTGTTTTTAATCTTTTGAAATATAACTCTATTATGCAGGTAATTTTCAGAGAAGCATATTGGTTACGCTCTTGGGCCAAGCTGCAGCGTGATGAGACAGCCAAAGACGCGCTCTCAACGATAAGCAAGAAATTGGAAGTTATTGCTTGAGAGATATCCAATAAAAGATGGAAAAATTTGTATTGTTTAAATTAGCGTCTTGGTCGATCTATAAGACTATGATTTTCTCCCTTTCTTTGCATTCAAACTTTGTAATAATGGGTTGTGTACATCCTCGGATGTAGAGGCCGGATTTTATTAATCCATTATCTAAAAAAAATGAAACTGTGTTGGAGCATTTACTATTTGCCACACAATGTGTGTTTCGTTGTGTGCTCTGCAGTTGTGTCAGGTGAAACCACAAGTACCTCTGCAAGGTGCACTCTGCGAAGCTATACTAACTTGCGTGACATGGAAGCTCGTTGGGTACGCGCACGTTGGGGCATATAGCCAGGCTGGTGCGTTAGGCGTGGTCTTAATTAGTTATGTAGTCTTTTAAAGTAATTTATACTTTTACATATTTATTTAAAATATGTTGATTTATATTATTTTGTTGGTTTACATTATAATAATAGTGTATATTATTACTCAATCAAATAGTATATTAAAGTTAAAATAGATATGATATATTATAGTATGTTTTACTATTTTTTGTCAGGCATAGATTTCCAACTAAACATACTGTCACTTATAACTTGTCTCGCCAGACAAATTTTAATAACTTTCCATGCAATTCTCATGCAACCCTTTTTTTTTTCTCCAACCAATCTGAGTCCCTTCTGCCGCGAGGGCGACCGGCGCCGCGTCGGTCACCGCCTGTCCATCGTGATTCGTGATCTGAGCCCGTTGCCCTCCTTGGCGCCTGCACTTGGCCCCGATCCAGATCTGCGGGGAGCCGTATTCATCTTCCCCACCCCATACGCCCTCCGCTGCCATCGATCGAGCCACGCATGCATGCTGCATCCATCCTTGACTACCATTGTGTTCTTATTTTGTGCTGTACGTGCAGTCTTGTTGCATGGCGCCGATCTGGTTCTGAATTCACAGATTGAGACTGCAGATAAATATGAGCTCATATGTCAAGTATCCGTGCCACCAGTAACTTATTAGCTTTCTAGTAGTTTATACTGAAGAACTACTTGCTGCTCTGCATCCTAGCTGGATGTTAACAACCCAATAGATTGGCTAACAGACAACTACATAGAAGAGGAATCCGGGTATAAGGAGGAAGAGAGAGTTGAGGAAGATGAACAGTAATACTAGGAAAATAGTAATTGATTTGATAATTTGTTTGATGACCCTTCCGACTGGTTCTCCTGTGCTCTTGTAGGTGATGTCCATTGCTCCAGGCCAATGCATCCTTGACGACCATTGGGTTCTTATTTTGCTGTCGAGTCTTGTTGGCGCCGATCTGGATCTGAATTAACAGATTGAGACTGCAGATAAAATTTGAGCTCTGGTGTCAAGGATCGGTGCCAGTTATACTGGACTACTTGCTGCATCCTAGCTGGATCTTTTGATTTGTTGATTTAGTCAATAACATCCCATGGTTAAATGTTTCTTTGATGCGAGGCATTTTGGTTTAATTTGTTTCCCTATTGATTTTAGTTTCCTTTATCTGAACGATAACTTCTCCGTGATAGCTAATTAGCCCCTATTTCATTGTGCGCTCTACTAAATAGTTTTTTCTTAATACGCAAAAGATTTACGTATCATTGTATTAAGAAGAAGAGTTTACAACATACTTGTATCAAGCGTCACAGGAGGTCAACCTAAAACAGCCATAGCTGGACCATCCTACTAAGAGACATCAAGATTCGATATTACATTAAAAGAAACGACCAATAGTGACATAACGGAGCGACCTAGGAGGTGTCCTTGCGTCTTCGTGACTGTCTGGGCCAAACTGTCGGGAAGAGCTCGTCAAGCGCTTCGGTCTTAGATGCAGTTATGTCGTCGCCGCCAAAGAACTTGTCGAAAGCCTCCAACTCCAACGTAGATGGCGCTGCCGGACCCTTGGTAAAGCCATAGTCACAGGGTTCGGGGACGAAGCCGCGAACCTCGTACCAGGGACGCCGACCCAAAACAAGGGACGGGGACGACGTGGGTCGACGTCCCATTTTTAGGCGGGTCGCGCACCAATTGCAGCAGAGGTTCGAGAAGGGACGAGTCCCAATCCTAGGCGGGTCGCGCACCAATTGCAGCAGAGGTTCGAGAAGAGACGAGTCCCAATCCTAGATGAGTCGCGGCCCCATTGCCGTATGGTTCGAAGACGGCGAGATGCAGATGAGATGAAGAAAAACTTACAGACCAAGGCTTGAGGTTGTCGCGACTCGCCGCTACTGTCCGGCGCCGCCGCTGGCCTGGCTGTGGCATCGCGGCCCGCAGGTTGTCGCCACTCGCCGCTGCTCTCCGGGGTCACGGCTCGACCGTGGCAGCGCGGGCCGCGGGCATCTCAGTCGACCACGATGGACGGACGGAGGCGGGAGTGGCACGCGGGACGCAGGAGGCGGCACCGCGGCATCGATTGTCGCCGCCACAGCCACTGCTTGTTCGCTCGCTGGATCGCCGCCCGCCGCTTCAACTCATCGCTAATGAGTAATGGCGGAGTGGCGGACAGGAATGCCGTCCCGTTGATTGGATTTTGCACCGACAGAGGAAGTGGCTCTGTAATGTAATTTTTATTTGTTTTCTAATGAGACTTTACAGGTTTTGTACTTACGCTCTGCCTTTTAATTTTTTAGTATAGAAAAATAATGTCGCATTTGGTGGCAGATACGCAGGTTTCCATCCTAAAAAATTCCTATATTATTTGTTTCCTAATGTGTATATACAGTCTCAAAAAAGGAAAAAAAAGGATTGGTTCCTATATACAGACTTCAAAAAAAAAGTAAAAAAAATGCAAGACGGAGAGATCGAAAACAGAAACAGAACTTTAAAAACCAACAGGCTAACCACTGCAATACAAGAATTGTAGTGCCCACATCCTCTATAAGTTTTATATAACTGTTGATTCATTTCATGAAGATAATTAATTTTCACCACACTAAAAATATATGTATGATTGACGAGATCATTAATTACTCCCTCCATAATTGTTATTAGATTGAGCATGGAATATACGCGTATACAAACTTATTTAGAAATACAATTGTATATGATATTCTCTATATGCTTCCAACAAAATTAAAGAAGTTTGACTCTTAAAATGCTAGAGGTTCTTTTATTTTGGGACGGAGGAAGTACTTGCAAGTCATTGGCTTGTCCAATGATTGTAAACACTAATGGCGTCTCCAATTGTTAACTATTTGGCTAGCTAGATCTGATGTGGCAAGAAAAAAATATGTGAGAGAGTAGTCACTAGCTATGAGCAAATAGCTAGTCTATTTCACGTTTCCCAAGAATATGTAACATGAGCATGGTTTTTTTACTCTTACCTCCACACCAACTCATCAAATAGCTAGTACTAGTTATTACTATTGCAGACGCCATAATGAAGTTATTTTGTGGAATCAAATTGCAAACAAGTGCTTAGATAGGCTTGACCACTTTATCAGGGCACATTAAGCATCGGTGTTAAAGTAAGTCATCCTCGGTGCTAGTTTCATGTCTCAGTTGCCAATACTCTATATATTGAAAACAGTGTTGAAGAGTTTCATCAGCATGAAACTCTCTCTACTGTCATAAAACTCTTATATTCTCTCTTTATAAATACAATGACATGTCATCATATTTAATATCCATGAAACTCTATGAAATCTCCATTGAGACTGATCTAAGTATCATGTGCTATGATAGGCTTAACCACTTTATCAACAATACACATTAAGCGCGTGACTGGAACTCTCATGAAACTTGCACCGAGAATATAGAACTATATGACTAAAAGTATGATCCCAAGTATTTTTCTTTGAAAAATGTGAATTTGATTGTCATTTTAAAATATAGTGGGACACACGTGTAAAGTTTGCTTTATTATTCGTGCTTTACTCTGACATTGGACCTAGTGACTGACAAACCTACCCGTACCATATGTAATGCGTGCATGTCATATATTAGGATAGTTACTAATCAGTTTTCATAGAATCGTGTCCTTCCTAATACAGGTGAAGTACTTCCGATATAGTGCATATATATATAATTGTATATCATCAGGCGATCACGTGCTCAGATTCACGCAAGTGCTCAGATTCACGCAAGTCTACAGGTGAAGTTTTCAGGCTTTCAGGCTTATAATTGCACGCAGATTTCAGGCTTTCAGTTCTCTACAGTCGATCTCTGTGCAGGAGGTACGTAAGTACGTATCAATCTCCATGGTGGTCGTGACTCGTGAATCGGTGAATCCTTGTTACTTCTTAATTTATACTTTTTTTTTCTAATTTCTTGGATCAGATCTCGCGATGGTGTTCGGATCCCAGTCCAAGAAACGTAAGGAGACTGAGAGTAACCGTGAAGCACTAGAGCGCAGCAGAGCTGGCGAGGACATTGATCTTGTTCAGGTTGACTCTGGTGAAGATGAAGTTACTGAAGAACAAAGTGGTAAAAAGAAAATCCTCTCTTTGAAGAAGTAACAATATTAGCTGCTGGTAAAGGGAAGAACCCGGTGGAACAAAGAGTTGGCAATGCAATCACTGCAAAAGGACTTACAGCAGCACCGCGATAAGAATTAACACACACTTTTTTGGTCCTCCACCTGGCCATAAGGCTCAAATTGCTCGTTGTACATCACTACAGAATGATCGCGCCAAGTATAAACAGTTGTATGATAAGGTGCGTTTATCTACTATCAGTATTCAGTATAAAGTAGTTATGCTTTCAAGTTTAATTATCTGATTTCTCAGTTTCTCACTTCTGAGTTCATTACCAACTATTTTGTATAGATGAAAAAAGGGGTTCATCTAAAGTAGCACCTATCAAGATGCATACTCCATTGGCAGATGCTTTCAGTTCAATGGAAAGGGATGCTATTGACATGGCCATTATACGGTGCGTGTGTGCTAATGGAATTCTATTCAACGTGTTGAGAAGTCCCCAGTGGTCTGAAATGGTAGCAGCCATAAACAGAGGACCTAAGGGATACAAATCACCATCAACTGAGAAGGCAAGAACCACTCTTCTAGATGCATGCAAGAGAAACGTGGAGCAAGAATTAGCACCAGTTAGAAATACACGGTACGTATTTATTTTATACTGTACTGTAGTACTGTACACGATATTGCTACTTAATTAATACTTATGAGTGCACCCCTTCCTGTCAGGTACACACAAGGTGTCTCTATTGTTTCAGATGGGTGGACAAACATGAAAAACCAGCCCTTGATAAATGTAATTGCATCAAACAGCCGCGGATCAATGTTCTTATATGTAGATGATTTTTTTGGAATTGAGAAAACTGGGGAAAACATAGAAAAGTATTTGCTTAAGGCTATTGATGAAATTGGAGAGTCAAATGTTCTTCAAATAGTGACTGATAATGCATCAAACTGCAAAGCAGCTGGACGTGAAATTGAGAAAGTATGTATTTGTCATCTTCTTTTCATTACAATTTACATGTAAATAATTTATAATTGTATAAAGCTAAATACTATTTTTTCTTTCGTTCTTTAATAATTTTGAATTATGTTTTCACTAGGTTCATAAACATATTTTTTGGTCACCATGTGTAGTGCATACTGTGAATCTGATGTTTAAGGATATAGCCAATGCACTTCCTTGGATGGAGAAAATATACAAGGCTGGTAAAGCAGTAGTGAAATTTGTTCTAAACCACCAACATGGCCTAGCAATTTTCAGAAGCAATTCAAATCTTGATCTCTTAAGGGTGGCAAAGACAAGATTCGCGTCCCACTATATTTTATTGAAGAGGCTTAGTGACTGCAGAGAAGCACTTGCTACCACGGTGGTCACAAAGCAATGGAAGGATTGGATGAAGACCAATAGCAACGATCAATATGCAAAGGCAGCAGTTAAAACTATCAATAGTGAAGAGTTTTGGGCAGAGGTTGAGAATGTACTTGTGCTCACAAAGCCGTTGTTCTTAATGGTAAAATACAGTGATGGAGAAAGTCCCAAGATGGGTGAAGTATATGAGAGAATGGACAGTATGCTGGGAGAGATAACAGATGTCATAAACAATGAAGATTATCCTCACAAGGAAGATTTTCCTAAGGTTAATGAGATAATTATTAACCGGTGGAGCAAAATGAACATCCCACTCCATTGTCTGGCTTTTGCACTATGTCCAAAGTTTTATGATACTGACTATTTGAGAACACCTGCTCCTGGAGGCATTCCCAAAAAAGCTCCAAATCAAGATAGGGAGGTTATGAGAGGGGTGGTAGAAGCTTTTCGTAAAATAGCAGATGGTGATGCTGAACGGAAGATATTGCAAGAAGAATTTACTGCATTTCACATGAAGAAAGGAATGTATGCATTACCAGCTATTCAGACTGATGCAACCACAATGTCACCCATTGATTGGTGGTCTAACTATGGCTCAGAGACTCCAAATTTAGCAGAAGTTGCTTTGAAGGTTCTATCTCAGCCAAACAGTAGCTCCTCTGCTGAAAGAAGTTGGAGTACATATTCATATGTATGGAATGTGACGAGAAACAGGCTAAATTCAAAAACTACAGATAAATTGGTTTATGTCCACTCCAACATTCGTCTTCAGTCGAGGTTTTTAGAGAGCTACAAAGCAGGCCCTAACAGCAAATGGGACGCAGATCCAGATGATGCCTCCTTGGAGGAATCAAGATTGAAGCTCGAGCAATTGCGCTGGAAGGATTTGGAGAATAATGATGAGCCCGGCTCATCATCAAAGAATTCCAAAAACAAGAATAATTGATCGGTATGCTACTGTCCTATAATTAAAATTTTAAACTTCATATGCTATAGTCTGTTTTCGCACAAAAATTGTACTGAATCAATGACTACTGTTTGCAGGAGTGTGGAACAGTTGGAGTGGAAGTGGAGTAGTGGATGCACGGGGAGAATGAGGAGCATGGCTGCCAGCTGCCGTCGATCGTCAGTCGTCTTTCTTTCATTTAATAAATAAAGTTAGTGTTGAGAGTGTGAGATGGAGTCAAAGTCAGTCATAAACTATTTACAGATTTCTCATATTGCCTTTCTGGATTGGAGCATGTAATAATGTGTGATTTTAATTGCGTACTTCACTTCAATTTACATTCGGCATGTTTGCTAGTAATTTAGTCATTCCATAAGTCATATACGCATATATTCATGTGTCATGCTTTCTTATCAATGTATATATATTATATCCTGGGTTATCAACCCAGAACTTATTGGTTCACGACCCTCGCCTCTAGGCTTCGTACCAGGGTCACCGACCTGTAATTTTAGGTTCGCGACCCTCGACTTCAGACTTCGTACCGGGTTCATCGACCCAAAACCATTAGGGACACGACCCACGACTCCATACTCTGTACCGGGGACGTCCAACCATAACCTTTGCATTCACGTACCAAATGTTTGGTTCTCGTACCTTAGAGGTATACCCCCCTCGTACCACATTTTTTCAGATTGTCGACCCGCGTCCCTCGACCCGTCCCTCGACCCGATCGACCCAAAAATCTTGTGACTATGGGTAAAGCCCATGCGCTGCATGATGAGCACCTCACCTCGCTTGGAAGTAGGTACACGAGAGAGGGGCTGAGCCGCCAACCGCCTGCTCCGCCACGGAAGCACTGGCTTGGCAGGGGGGCTGCTTTGGCGGCTCACTGATCAGTGGGGAGTCCCTCTTACGCGTCACATTGTTGATGAAGCTATCAAGACGGCGTTTGGCGAAGTCGTCGTCGTCCTCGTCGTCCATGTCCTCAGCCCAGTGAATGGGGCATGGAGGTGGCGTCTGGACTAACACCGGGTCCTCATCCTCCGCCTGCAGTGTCATCACTGGCGAGGCCTCAACTTGTTGGGAGGCCGTCGTCGGTGGCGACGGGTGCTCAAGAGAGGGCACCGCGAAAAACTGACTGCTCCCGAGCGAGGCTGCGAATTCCTCCAACATCGGGTCCTCTGTCACGACCATGCGTGGCGTCCGAGTACAATACCAACATCAACGGGTCAGGCTCGATAAACATTGTCGCACATGAAGGCTCACCATGCTCCAACTGAGCTTCGACAGCGGAGGTCGGTGTTGTCAGGGCGACCTCTGTCGACCGCCTGCGACGCCTCCTCCTCTGTCAACTGCTCTACTAAATAGTTTGGATTTGTTTTTGGTAAATTAAATGTTCCTAGTAGGCTTTGAGTCAACTAACTTGGTTGTCCTGCTCAAGCAGGAAAAGAAGACCGAAGACCTGAATCAGTCCTTCTCAGACTTGTGTTTCATTTCTTTTGTGTGTTTTGACTCTCCTAGCTATCTCATGTCCCATTTTTTTTCTTCTAAGATTTCTTTTATTCTGTAACTATCCACTCAATATTGTTTTGCTTGCTATTTGGAGGTGCACTAGAAAATGAGAAAAGGGAGGGATCTACCACGTAGACTTCCATGGCGAACTGTGGTGATGATGGAGGTGCCGTGGGGCTTTGCTTTCTTCAATGTCTCTAGTGCCATAGTTGACATGCCAGTGGTATGTATACACATTAATTCCAAGTCGCCCTTGCAGATCAGTCAATTTGATTCCGCCTCTTATGATTGTATGCTTTGTTACTGCAGAACATGATCTGGGCGCATTTTACCAACCCACAAGCTGCTCGCAGGGTTCGTATTTCTGATTTTTTACCATGCTTTCGATCATTAGCACCTGCTCTGGTTGCTTGAATTCTTATTAGGAATATATTGATTATGATCCATACATGTGCTAGCTTCACTTGTCAGTTTCCATCTTCATTGAAGACTGCAACTAAAAGTATATGAAAGCTTATCTTACACATAATTAATATAGCAATTAATGAAGTAACCATGCATCTTCCTTTGTGAAATATTGATAGTGAATTAATCTGTTGGAGAGGTGCAGGATTGCTAAGTACAGTAAAAAATTGTGTTTTTCTTGTCACCTTAACCTCTGTATCTAATATCATGCTGGTGCTTCTCTAACCAGGCTGTGCAATTTCTTGACCTCATAAAGGTTGATGACAAGTCTGCTGTGTGGTGTAGCGATGGTCCTGGTGGGAGTATTGCTCATTGGGCTAAGGAATACTCCTCCGGAGTAAAACGGTTCCTTGTAGAGAGAGGATGAAAAGCTTGGTCGTCTCATCGAGTCCAATCTGGTTAGTATATGGCTTTTAGTAATAATTTTTTTGTGTCTTTGCATGCATGATCACTGTTTGTTTATCTCTATTGCTAGAAAATTGATTGCTTCAACACGAAGGAGAATGTTGTTCATGAAGTGGGGTGGGGTTTAAGGAATGCGCTGCCTTTTCTTGTTTCTCAGCATACATACAACATCACTATCAGTCGTCAGTGCCCTCTCCCATTATGCCAAGGATTTAAAGCTTTGATGAAGAGATATAAAATCATGATTCCTACAGAGGCTGTAAGAACTGGGCTTTCTGGCAGCTGTACTCTACCCTTGTTTTTTCTGCTTTCACACTTGCTGTTGTGCCCTGTTAATGTGTTATGTCTGCGTGTGGGTGCACGTGCGTGCGTGTAGTAAATCACTTAAGCTAGTTATCCCACTCTCCTTGCTTTACGGTCCAAACTAATAGTTCTCAATGAAACAAAATTTTCGTTGTCAATGACCAATAGACTAGACATTGCATCTCTATCATTGTATCTCAAAATGATACCATTCAGGGTTTCATTTATTTCATTTTGTAATGCCTGCTTTTCTTGCATTTGATGTTGGTTGGCTCTGCTTAGAGTTGTCATTTGCATCTTCAGTAGGTTCATGTAATGTTTCCTTTGATGATGTTTATCTAGGTCGATAGAGACTTTCTAACCTGTGCTGGTACATTGCAACAAATTCTTGAACTGAGTTTGTGTTGATGCAATGAGATGCGTAAGGCATGTGACAAGTTGGTTCCTTGTATTAGCGAAATGATCAAGGATAACCCTCGCTATGTAGAAGTTATGGCAAAGATTCTGACCCCTGGGTTGGTTGAAGAATGGGATTCATCCAAGGTACTTTACTTCATGTCTGCATCATCATCTGTATGGATTATTATTAGCAACCAACTATTCTGAAATGTTTCAATTAGTGGTTTTGATAAAGTATTTTTTTTCTTTGGGATTTGATACTGCTGGTGAGCCATGGTTCACTCCTGATGAGATGCAGAAGATAGTGGCTAAAGATGTTGCAGCAGGTGATGCACGTAAAAAGGTTGAGGTTGATCATGAGTTGGCTGCTATGATAGAGACCAACCTTGGTTTCTACAGGGGTTTTGCTAAAGCTGAAGATAAGTATCTTCAGAAACTCAGATCTTATGAAGCAAAGGCCAAGAGAGGGCAAAAGAGGAGCCACACAGAGATGGCGGAACGGAAAATAGAAACCACAAAGGGTTGTGCGCCCACCCTTTATCTTTGAGCGTCCATTTTGCTTCAAGATTCGTGCGCTGGTGCTTTTTTGGTAAAAAAAGTTTTATATCCCAGTGTTGTTTTTGGAATGGGTGGGAGAGTGAGTTCACCTGCACGAATCTTGAAGCAAATAGAGCCGTTGGATATGGGGTGGGCGCCCCCATGGTTGTGGAAATTGCAAGTTGGATGGCTGAACAGGAGGTATGAGGTAGTTGAGGCGGCTGAAGCCCTTCCAACGACAGTAGCCAGGCATACATTTTTGATAACCAGCAGTTCATGTATGCTCTGCTAGTGTTTCATCAGTAATCATTAAGTACCTCAGTAATCAGTTTATGTACTGTTTCATCAGTAATCATAAGTCCTAAATTTGATGCATCAAGCACCTCTCTTATCGACTAAAGTCCAACGATAAAAACTTCAATACCAAATTTTTATACATTTCAAATACTTAATACAAGCCAGAGCTGTTTTTGGTGCTTGTGATCAACTCGGCAATGAGGACATGCCGTTGGTTTTTGTGTTACCTTTGTGTGTTAGTCGTCAGGATTAAGTGTTCCAGTGTTGTGGTTTTTTATGTGTTTTAATCTGGGCCTATGTAAGGTTTTCAGGTGTGGTTTTCCTTATAAACCAGACTAATTCTATTTTTCTTAATTGAAAGGCAGAGCTCTTGTCATTCCATTAAAAAAAATACAACATTCTTAAGAGTCTGCGAATAAGTAAACTGCAGTACAGAGCAACTGTGTGCGCGTGTGTTTCATAAAAAGAACAAAAAGGCTCACATTAGACTAGCACGAGATTTCAGAAATGTAAAAATCTGCAGAGGTAGAATCCTCCATGCCGACATAGTTTTGCAGCGACCTGGGAACAGGAGGGACTTCAACATCCATGGCACCTTCCAGCATGTGAACAACTTGCCCCATCATCGGCGTGTGATCTTCAGCATCCTGAATGCACCAGCATGCAACTCTGCAGATTCTCTCTAGCTGCTCTGCATCAGCATTTCCCTCCAGACTACTATCTAACAGGCACATGACATCATCTCCTTCATTCAACTTAACTGCAACATACGATGGAAAGTAAGTAAACCTCCCCTCCTTAATCTTCTCCGAATTCCTTCGTCCAGATATGATTTCTAGGAGAATCATTCCATAGCTATAGACATCAGCCTTATGTGTGATTGGTACCCCTGAGATCCACTCTGGTGCAAGGTATCCGATGGTCCCTCTCATTGTTGTCAATACCCTGCTGAAGTCTCGACCAAGAAGCTTTGCCATACCAAAGTCTGCGATCTTAGGACAGAATTCTGCATCAAGAAGCACATTATCTGGCTTTATATCACAGTGTACAATACAATCCTTGCAACCCTCGTGAAGATAAATCAAGCCTCGTGCAATTCTGAATGCAATCGAGTATCGCTGCTCCCAGCTTAACTTAGAGGAACTCTTGGAAAACAGGTGGTTGCTCAAAGAACCATTCGCCATATATTCATACACTAGAAACCTTCCATTATCTTCAGTGCAAAACCCAAGCAGACGGACAATATTGATGTGCGGAATCATACCTATGGTCTGCACCTCTGCTCGAAATTGCTTATCGTCCTGTCTGAGGTCTTTTAGCTTCTTGATAGCCACAACAGTGCAGCTTGACAACATCCCTTTGAAAATGCAGCCAAAGCCTCCTCCCAGTTTTTGAGAGAATCTTTTAGTTGCGTTCTTTATTTGCACAAAAGAGAATACCACAAGATTTCCATGGTCACCCAGTGTTCTAGCCTTGTGAAGCTTTCTTCTTTGTCTCAACAAAAGAATCAGACTAATAACAATGACGGTTGTCACACCGATCATCGATTCCAGAGCCACTCTTTTCCAAGCAACAGATCTAGAACCTGACTGTTGTTTGGTTTCCATATGTAGGTACAAATTGTTGCCAATTAAATCAGAGGCAACCACTATTATGTTCCGCAGCTCCCAAAAACATACTAAGCAACTAGTATTGTAAGCAAAGGAAGTACATGTACAATCCCCTTTGGAAGAGGAACACTCACACATGTTTGTACCTTTGAATGTCAAAGCTTTCCGGGGATATCTACGGATGACATCTATTTGATAAAATGTCACTTCGACATTTGCACAATTCAGAGGGTCATTTCTTGAACAACCAGTAGCAATCTTGCTGATCCAATCATCAATCATTAGTGAATTTAAACTAACAGGGCATATACAAGGGCCTGAGAATGTGCAAAGGCTATAAGGTCCACAATACAAATATTCACATAAACTTTCTAGGGCAGACCACCACAAAATAGAATCGCATTCCCCTTGTTTAGCGAATCTAACAAAACCAGATTCATCTAAACGTATGTATGTATATGCATTATTGAATGTTAGCATATAGTTTCCATCTTCATGAATGTCCATCCATCCTGGGAAGGTACCAGTAAACATCTCACCACCAGGATCCTGCTTGATAATAAAACCTCGTCTTCTAGTTGCATCAAATGACATACTAAAACTATTATAATTAACAAGGGTGATATTGTTGCCGTTGATTTCATTGAATCCCAGATGTTGTCCAGAGAGCAGTACATTAATCGGGTTATCAAAACTCTGCCAAATCACCGTGGAACTGTTTACTCGGTCTCTTCTTACAAGATTTCCGTTGTCAAGAAGCACTGCAATAGCAGAGACAGAAGTGGTCCTATTGTCGGGTGTGGACGAAATATTATCGCCATATATGGCATAATTTAGCACACCATTCTCTGAGACTGAGAGGATAAATGATGATGCTCGCTAATAAGAGTATAGATAAGGTTGCCAAAGAGGAAAATACTCACGATTACAAGATGATGGTTTAGCAAACCAGATACCCAAACCACAATAATAATCTTGAGGAATCGAGCAGTCGTAACCCAACTTGAAGGCACCATTTTTTGAGATGAGGTTCTGATTTGCGTTCAGGAATTGACCAGGAAGGAGGGTGTCTAATGCACATGTTAATTTGCAGCAAGGAAATACAAGGGTGATCAAGGAGGGGAGTAGTAAAGCAAAGGAAGATGAGTATAAGAACCTCAGACTACTTGTGTTCACCATTCTAGGGGGGTACTTCTCCTTGTCAATAATGTTGTTATGCTTAGTCCCTCCTAACTGAACATATATATGCAAAACAAGGAAGAGATCTTCTGACCAGTCAGAGTGCTAGTCGCAATGGCCTATTTTCCTGGTCCAACAAGGTTGGCTGGGCATATGGATCCTATCATGCCATTATGTCAAAGTATCAAGTTGAATTATTGGATGGCGAATTGAGGTCGACGTTTATCTATATCTATATCTATACCTACCTAATAATAATAAAGAGACAAAATTTCACCACCCATTTTTTTTTGGTATGACCTTCTTTAACTAATTCTATGAAAGTATATTTTTATTTGTTTATATATACAACTCTTCTATTTTTATATATATAGGGAGAGATTTTTTACTACGCTTGGAATTTATGTGAACCGTCGGTTTCTTTAGATCTGACGGTCTAAAAATAGGCGGAACTGGATGGGAGGAATCTAAATTGTGGGCCGGAACCAGAGAATTTATGGGTCCGGAACTAATTGTGAAGAGTATAATCGTATTTGAACCTTCCAAGCACAACTTCTCGGAATCTAAGACAAACCAAGATTTCTGTACCAATCAGAGAAATGCTGCTTCACTATTTTTTTTAGTGTTCTACCCTTCGTTCCGGATCCCGTCCCCCTGGGCAGCCGCGCTCTCAAGGACGTCGCCGTCCATGCCGCCGCCGTCCGCGCTGCTGCCATCTCATCTCCGGCGGTCGCGCCCTTGTTTTGCTCTACTCCGCCCTCGTTTTGCTCTACTCTGCCCTCTGCCCGGTGCCAGCGCGCCCCTCTCACTCGACTCCGTCGCGATCCCATCGCAAGGCCGCCACGGCCGCTGCCGCCGCCACTGTGTTCCCTGCCGTGTCGCCTTCTCCCAGCCCCGCCCTCCCCTGCTCCGCTGCAGAAGAAAGTGGCCGACGATATGCATGCGCGGGCCCTCCGACGATGCGCCGCCCGGCACCGAGACCGCGTTGGCCGGCTGCAAGGCCGCGTGGGCCGCCGCCATGGCCACGCGAGGCGTCTCCATGGCCGTGCGAAGGGCCTTCGCGGACGCGCCGCCCGACACCGAGGCCGCGCCGGCCGGCTGCAAGGCCGCGTGGGCCGCCGCCATGGCCGCGCGATTCGCCTCCATGGTCGGGCGGCGGCCGGCTGCAAGGCCGCGTGCACCGCTGCCATGGCCGTGCGATTCGCCTCCATGGCCGTGCGAAGGGCCTTCGCGGACGCGCCGCCCGACACCGAGGCCGCGTCGGCCGGCTGCAAGGCCGCGTGCGCCGCTGCCATGGCCGCGCGAGGCGCCCTCGCGGGCACGCCGACAAACATTGAGACCATGAAAATCGGCCATCATTTCTTCGTAGCTTGCTGGTTGGGAAGAACATATTGGTCGTAGATGACAATAAAGTCAATCTCAGAGTTGCCGCAGCTGCACTCAAGAAGTACGGTGATAATGTTAGGTGTGTTGAAAGTGGCAAGGATGCTATCAGTCTACTTCATCCCCCACATTGCTTGGATGCATGTTTTATGGATGTTCAGATGCCAGAGATAGATGGGTATGAGGCAACCAGACAAATAACTCATTTGTCATATACATCTTGCTGTTTGAGCTTTGTTTGCTAGTTGAAGTAAAAATCTTCCAACTGATCATCTCTTCTCAATTATTTCTTTTTGTAGGTTTAGGCAACCAGACAAATAAGGCAAATGGAGATGAAAGGTAATGGGGAAAGGAAGAACAAGTTGGCTTTGACTGAAGCCTCGACATTTGTTGAGTACCATTTGCCTGTTCTGGCAATGACAGCCGATGTTATCCAGGCAACTTATGAAGAGTGTATAAAATCGGGAATTGATGGATATGTATCTAAACCCTTCGACGAGGAGCAGCTATACCAAGCAGTCTCCAGACTAGTAGTGGGAGCGACAGATTCAGCTGTTTAATGTTCAAATGCTATGGATCTGACTTCTCATTCATCGAAGTAAAGCATCACCATCTTTGCTTCTGTCCAGCTGACTCTAACCCTTAACAATGGTCTGAAATTGCCTCTCACAACACTAGATGAAAAAGATGACAGTGGTGTTGGTGGCTATCACCATTGCTCCAATCCATGAACCAACCACATATGCCTTCTAATGCTTGCACTTGAACTGAATGGTCTACCAACCAACCCTAGTGTTCAATTTGCAGACCCAACCCAATGACTAACTAATAGTAGTACTTATCAACAGATACGGTAATGCACTAATTCCGCTGCCTTTCTACTTGTTTCAGGTAGGGTTAGCATCAGGCCTTGGAAAGTATTCTCAAGTCGTACGAGACGCTCAGAAAGGGATCAAATTCTGCAACGTCAGATTCGTCGATGCAATGGGGTTGCCATTGCAAGACGGCCATTTGCATCTAAGCACCCAAGCTCAAGTCCAGCATGGACATATGTTGGCTCAGTCCTATTTGAACTATGGTACATCCCAACTCTAGTTATCTACTTCTTCCTTCAGAAAAAAATAAGATAGAGACTCCAAAACTTTTGCTGCCAGCTAAATCACACTGAAATTGACATTTACATGTTCGGTGCATCTCTTACATCAAGAATTGAATTGTTCGCTAAATTGGAATGAATCACACAAAACAAATCTAGGAAAAAAGTGCTTCAATTCAAGGCTTGCAAATATATGAAAGTAGCAATCTTCAGTGGGCTCCAAGTCGTCCATAGCTCTAGGAATCACATAGCATGGACTCGAAGGCCTGGTACAACTGAAAAGAAAACGAAAATGAATGTTAACTAGCACTATGTCTGAGAAATCAAAGTCAATATTATTTGTCAGTGCATCTGTACTTCCTGATGAAGAGTAGATTTTAAGGAAACAAATCCGAGTAAGAAAAAATTAAGATAAACTTGCATACCCTTTGACCATTACGGCTGTGTAAACGGGCTCATGCAAAACTGGCTGAGAATGGAAACTCTGCGATTTTCACGATGCATAGTTGGAGCAGCTGTGTTGATATTTTCTGTGCTATTCTTGTTTGTTGAAGCCATAATTTTTTGTGCATCTTTTCTTGGCCGTCCACGCTTGTTTGGCACTTGAGATGATTGACCTGATTCTAATTTTTTGGTACCACTGGTGTTCTTTGATCTATTCTTGTGTTTCTTCCCACCACTTTATGATTCAAATTTGTAGACATCTCCATTATCAGACTCTGCTTCTGGATTTTTGGCCAAATATTGTTCCTTCTGAAAAAATAAATAGAAACCTTAGGATGTTTTCGCTGAAAATATGAATGAAATAAAAGAGAACAGTAGCCAGGAAACTAAACAGACCGTGATGGGTTGCTTATACGAAGGTCTTGACTTTTGTTACTCTCTGAATGCAACAACCTTGTACATATCTTTCTTTTGAAAGTGTTAATTTGATCCTAACGACAAAGACATATTGTTTAGCAAAGCTATAAACGTATCGAAATAGAAAAATTGAACTGCCAATTGAAGTTGTGCATGCACCTGTGAGAAATCATGCCTCATTTGATGGCCATTCCACTCCAGCATGTACTTTATCACAAAAGCGCCACAAGAATTCCTACATGGTAAAGGTGATTTGTGAATCACCATGTGAGTAGGTGGCAATCATATGTAGTGCATTATACTTACATGTCCTTTTGTTGGGGAATGTTTGGATAGGGTTGTTTCTGCCATAGAGCAAGGTTGACTGGATCTGTAATTTTTTCCAAGCCAGTCTCATTAGCTTCATCAATATACTGGTCAATACACTGCTGTAGGTTCTTCACCTATTGCATATATTTCATAATTAGTAAAACCATGGCGATTGATATCATTTGTGTAAAGAGGTATTAGCAGTACTGGCAAGTTACCATAGTATTTTCCATTTTCTCATTGCGGAAATGAGGTACAGATGCTAAGGAGTTGAGAATCTGGACCTCATTGCAATCCTTATTCAGCACTAATAAGCTCCAGTGGCATCCCCAGACATTCATGGGGGGAAATATCTATCATTGGAAGCATGTATATTAGCTCTCATAAGTGGAGTGGTTGTTACTAGAAAATATGTATACAAAACACTAAATGCATTGGTGCTTACCATTTTTCGTGTTAGACATCTTTTACCAACACTTTTGATCCACGCACTTTCTTTTTTAGGATCGAATTCACCATGTTGCTCTGATAACTCTTGGGTCTGGAAAGTGGAAATGAATGCTGTTTTGTCGTTTTCTACACTAGCAATGTATGCATAAACATTGATCACCTGTAAATATTGATAAGACCACATGTGAGCAACAAGGTGGCAAACAAAGTACACGCGAGATATCAAACACACTTACATCATCACATAACCATCCATCCATGATATTTGGCCTTAAGAAACTAACTGTAAGAGGAATTTGCGCAATATCAACCACAACAACATATTCATAACTCTTCTCGATAAAATGTATGGTATCTTTGTCATCCTCTGTTAAGGTATAGCCATTGACAAAACCTGCTAGTCAAACATATTGAACGATGTAGTTAGTCTTGTACCAAAAAAATTGTGTTGTGATTACAATTAATAAATGATGTTGAAACAGGTCATAACAAGATATTCGGTTGAATCAGTTTTGTCGTTGTCACTAGTAAATAAATATTGTGCAGCGCTTCGGTCATAGATGTCCTGGCCTCCGGTCTTACATAGTAGTTGTTTGGTTGCTAGCATTGACTTCCCTCCAGTAGAAGCTATGCCCTCAATGTTTGTCTCTAACTTGTTGAATATTTCTGACATATTACTAGATTCTGGAATATCCTGTTGGACGTTTTTGGATGTATGGGACAACGTTCGATTGTTGGCTACTGTCTGTTGAGTAGGTACATGTTTCTTTGACTTGTTGGATTTCAAAGAATCCTTCACTGGTGTACTGTACTCATCGAAGCTGTGATGTGTTTCATCACGGGAAGCTGGAAACATCCTATTGGAATTTGTAAAGGTTTTTTGTGGTTGAAGAGGTGTGTATGTGTTACTTGGATGCGCATATTTCTGAAAATGAAAAAGGTCGCCTAAGATGGCAAGATGTCTCAATATAGTCTGCTGTTGCACTCACTAAATTTTAAAGTAAGTATCACCTGTTCATATTCATGCCCCTTCATTGCTGAATATTTGTTGTTGTTTGAATAATGAAGTTCCTACAAAAATGTATATGTGTTGGTAAGTTTGGACAGACATATTTGTTAATTTAGTATGTGTACAATGCATACCTTCATAGACATACTCATCTGTCCAATCTCATCTTCCATTTTAGAGAGCCTACTATGCAGACCAACATCCAATCTCCTTTCAACCAATTCTTCTCGCAGACTGAAAATTTTGGAACATATTCTTTCTTCCATCTGCATAACACAACGCTCCGTTGTTAGCCTATTTTTTGTGATGGCTGCTAGTATTGTTTCCATCTGGAACAGACATATAGACTTGTGTCAAAAGAATTATGATTGACATTAATAGAACCAGGGTGTTACAAAGTAGTTTGATACCTAGTTCTTACTTGTTGGTTACTCATATATAACTGGGCACCCCTTTCAATAGGTCGTATTCCTTCTTGATCAACATGGGCACCCCTTTCAGTAGGATCTACTCCTTGATCAAGATGGGTGCCCCTTTCAGTACAATGTATTCCTTCTTGATCTTGTCCTGTTATCGGTGCATCGTAACTTGAAGTGGGTCCAGTAGGGATTGGTGAAGAAAGAGACTCTGTAACCTTGCATTAGTTATCATATATAAGTGATAGTAAGTAATATATGGATGGAAGCATAAGACATAGGTGCATGGATTTACCACTCCCCCATCGATGCCCTCAGCGTCATAAGCATTCATTCTAAGATCTGTGTTTTACTGATCCCATCGATCCATCAGCGGATGCGGCACAGGAAAGTAGCAAACATTGCGCTTGCTATAAGCATGGACATGCTCCCAATACCAGTACTAGTAATGAAACATGTGAACCTAGTGAGACATGTGCTGCATATATTGTACTCTATAAGCATTTGTGTATATGGTTTCACATAGAAAAGTAGCACTTACTTGAAGGAAAGCCAAATTGCCCTGAAGATTTCTGATCTCGCCCTTTTTGAAACTTTGTAAGCAGCTCAATAGATGACACAATGTGAACTGGCCCCAATTAAAGTTTCGAATGTTTTTCACTGTTTCAACTAGTGCCAAATATTTAGAATGGACTTGAGGTTTTGCGGTAGGTGCCAAAATACGTCCTATTGTGTATAATACAAATTGACGTATGAAATGATCATCTGGGTTTTTGGACCTAGTAATACTCTGCTCAAGAGCCTTTAGAGTAATCTGGTTCTCCCCCGGGGATTGGCTTTTGTATGCATAGAACAGTTCTTTATTGATCTTTGTATTGTCAGGGACTACTATTTCAACACCATCTATCCGAAGACCCATGATGTGGTATACATCTGCTAGAGTCATAGGAAGGTGAGTACCACAGAGCAAAAAATTTTGAAGGTCCATGTTATACCTTTCCACAATAAGTTTTTTCAGCATGGTACGACGAAGAGTTATTTCCTTCATGTGGAGCATTCCTCCAAAACCAATGTTCTTAATGGCTTCCTTGTGTGCAGTAGATAGGCCTTGGATGATCTTGGCGTATTTACTGGGTGAACAAATTATCTTATCTCCACATTGAGAATTCAGGATCTGCGATTACATAGTCAGTGCATTTTACTTAGGTGATCACATTTTGTAAGTGTTCAGAACCCAACATATACCTGTGCTTCTGTTTCATCCTGAATTGTAGACTTCTCAGAAGGAGAGTAAGTTGCATTTTGATACTGTACTCGCTTAGACGCACTGGTGTCACCATCCTCGCTCGTCTTACGCTTTGATGCCATTTTTTCTTGCATGCTCGATTTCATTCAAAACTGACCACACTGCTATTGGAAATGTGCAGGTCATTAGTACATATTGGAAGCTGGAAATGTGCAACATGAGTTTTCTATGCAACAATCTATAGCAAGAACGAACCAACAAGGAACTATCTAGGAAAGTTGTAACTAGATTAAGCAAGAAGGGAACAAACAATCTTGATCAATCATTTCATGGTTAGTAGAAAGTGCTCACCAGATGGTTCATTTATTTTGCAGGCACGCACGTCTAGGAATCGACCTGCTGCTCACCCGATGAGGTCCTGGAGCTGGGCAAGTGGTTCCTAAAGCACCACCGAAGGAGATCCTGCACAACCGGCCAAGGATGTCCTGCAACACGAGCTGTTCTGAACTGAACCTGCAGCTGCAGATTTATAAAACAGAAGTGTACATGATGAGTAATTCAATAATCATAACTCATAAGGAAACAATTCATTGATTTGAGCCTCGACTAGCCTTTCGGCTCGAATGCCTCTAGGAGCATTTGCAGTTGTCGTGGATTCACGACAGGTGGTGGTAATGTGTGGTTGTTCTGGGAATGAATTCAAGTGGTAGTTTGTGCAGATCGGGCATGTAGTGTAGAGTGTAGGGTGTTTTGTATGGCAAATAAACTCATCCTATGTTGTTATGTTCAAAAGATGGTTTCCCCATCTGAGTGTGTTATTAACAGATAATGTCTGTTGCCCGATGGCTAATACACAGTGGCGTATGCTCTAGAATTGGTCTGTAGCAAAGTCTATACAAATGGTGGGTATTAAGTGCTTCTAGTCATGTTCCTTATGGTGCATCGGGTGTGAGCATGTGTGCATCCTAACAAAGAACGAAGGAATGGACAAGTTACGTACGCACAAGACGACTGCTTTGTCAGTCAGTTAAACAGGTTTAGCAGCGCCGGGGTCCTGGCCTCCGCATGATCACCGGTGGCAAGCTGCTGGTCCTCGCACGTTGTCGTGGCGGAGTACTCGTCGGACACTCCACCGTCGGTGCAGCCCCGGACAACCGCAACTTGTTGGTGGTGAACTGGTGATAGGAGAAGGTGATCGGGCAGCAAACACAAAGACAATGGTGGCGTTGCCGACTAGCAGTACGTGGGCGAGCCGGCGTCGTGGAGACTTTTGGTCCATAAGCTTACCATAAAAGTTTCAAGCAATGTCAATAAAGTAGGACTATACATCCATTCACAAGTAGAAACATCTGTCACACAGTCATACACTACGTGAGAGATGTGTCCATATGTCAACAGTGTGCAGCAGTGCTTTGTCGAAACCATTTCAATTTCTTATGCAACGATTCTCTATCAAAATCATATAGTCCCACAAGTTGTACATTTTTCGAATGAATTCTGGATATTATTACATTTATTACATGAAAATTGAACAAGTAATTATAATAATAACTAAATTTGGTCAGATAATTCCAAAAATAGACACAACAATATACTTTTGGTCCATAAGCATACCATAAAAGTTTCAAACATTTTCAGTAAAGTGGGACTATACACCCATTCACAAATAGAAACATCTCTCGCAAATGAATTGAAGATATTATTACAATTAAACTTGAATATATGAAAACTTCTAACATAATTTAAGATGGAGATGTAAAACTATAAAATAGAATCATATCATTTCAAAATACAAAAGGAATTGACAATGATATTTTGGAAAAAAAACTATTTGACAAAGTAAGAGAATTGTGAATGAGTTTGGCAAAAAAAAAAGTTAAAATATGGCGACGGCTTTATGCAGCAGCCAAGCTAGATTTTCATCACAATCGTACAGCAGAGGAGCCCAACCGAAGCCAACCGGCCCAACAAGTATAGGAAGCCAAAGTGTCGTGTAGCAGCATATATTTACAATGTTCGTTGTAGCGGTGGGATTCAAGCTTTTAACCGGAGTTATATTTGTCTAGGTAAGCGAGGTGGTACTAAGTTTTTACTAGCATTCTTCTTGTCTCAGCGCATAGGTCGGCCCACTTTGCAGCTCGCCTGGAATCCTTTTTTCCCGTCCCACTTCACAAAACCGTACATGGGCCAGCCCGTTCTATAGAATCGAGGTGGGTCTGGCCAAGTCCACACCATGTCGCATGAACGGAATAGCCTCAACAAGCGCATATGAAGATTACGTCTTCTAATTCTTTAGTGCGAAACATGCTTCTTTCAAGATTTGTAGAATTTTCCAAAAAAAAAAAGATTTGTAGGAGTATATCTTAAAGCAAATGGAAGATGCAGCTTCAACTCTGCGTCAGTGTGTCGAATTCTTCAAGGACAAGGGACAGAGCAATGAATTATTCAGAATGAGCACTACTAAAACCTGGTGCTCTCTTGCTGTCCAGACTACAAGGGACCGAGCAATGAATCTGACGTACGTAGGAGAATCATACATCATCCAACATGCTTGGTAGCCATGCTTTCAAGTGACTGTGACTCCCGGTCAGTATTACAGCATTACAAACGAGATGTTATGCTCTCTACTACACAACTTCGATTTACATGTGCCTGAAGCCACATGGTCACCATCTCTAGCGCCTTTTACTGGAGAAAAGGAGGCTGAAAAATTACTAAAAAGAAGACTTAACTAGAATGGGAACTATAGCATATCCGACAACACAGACTCGCTGCTAGCTGAATTCTTAATTGTAAAGCTGAACTGAACTCTGAACCTCAACTGAAAGCAAGTATGACAACAAAACAACCTTTATGTGATACATCATTCCAGAATTATGATCGTTTATTTCCTACAAATCATTATATCAATTAAAAAATGAACTTTCACATTGGATTCATAAGGAAAGCAGACACAAAGCAAATAGGTTAACTTTGGAAATATATGTACCAGTTCTTTTAACTCAGCGCATGTATGCCTATTGTGACCCTTCTGTTTACACTGGCTGCAAGTCACTTCTCGTGGTTTTTTCTGGAATGCCTCAATTCGTTTGTCTTTCTTAGGTGCACCTTTAGACTTCACAACCACAGGATCTAGAACCATGTCCTCATTAGGTAATTCAGGATGCGAAGTTTGTGCTAACATTGGGCCACAACTCACATTGTTTACTTGGGCATTAGAAGCATCGCCGCTGCCAACTATTTCAGAGAGAACACGCTTCATGTACAAAAATACGCTTTCATTTGAGAGGGATGCTTTGAAAGCCGCCTCACGACTCAAATTGCGGAGCTCACGATACTTCTCTAGGCTTTGAGAAGTATCGTACATGCTACTTCTCCTTATGGGAGGAAATCCAGCTTTTGCTTTCATGGACCACCTACTGAGCACACAACAACTTGGAATTGTTTCTGGACGCAATTCTTTCAATACACAGAATATGTGAGCACAAGGTATTCCATCGCGTTCCATCTTACGACAAGAGCACCGAATCATACTTATTATGGAGTCATCGTCGCTTTCACAATCAACCTGGAACTTCCACTCCCTTTTGTTCTTCACAATAATGTCATATGTCGTGATATCACATCCATCTTGAATTGCCCAGATAACATAGTTACCTGTAGAATCCATTTTTTCCTTCACCAATTCAAAAACTTTAGGTGTAAAAACACTAGCAGCATGTTTCTCCATAGGATCAGCTAGCTTTTCCGTGAATGAAACAGATTGAGTCACCGGAGCATCTAAATACGCCTCATTTCGACGCAGATTGGCCAAGCAATGCTCATAGTGCTCATACATATCAAATAGTGCCATCTTCCTATCTAGATTCTTATGCAGCTTGGAGTTAAGACTCTCACTGCGTTGGTTGCTCCTCAAGCCTAAAAAAGCATCGACTCACCTGATACGTAGCACACCATAGGTTCCTCATCTAGTACATTTGATACAACCACTCGTGCTTACTTGATATTTTGTTCTTGTACAAAAAAACGGCACATTTCCTCTCAACCTCTTCTATGGAACACCGATCATATAGAAATTTTCTAAACTCTGTACTGATCTTAGAACTTTTGAAATTGCGCAGTATATTGTGCTCAATATGCCATGTGCACAACCGATGGTTGGAATAAGGCAAGATTGTTCTGATAGCTTTCTGCATTGCAAGGTCACCATCTGTGATCACGGATACTGGATGCTTCTGAGCCATGGCAGCCAGGAATGTTTGTAATAGCCACTCGTACGACTCACTTGTTTCATTGGATATGAGGCCACAACCAAATACAACTGTGCTCCGATGGTGGTTCAACCCAACAAAAGGCACAAAAGGCAAATTGTATCGATTTGTCTGGTATGTGCTATCAAAAACAAGGACATCGCCAAATGCTTCATAGTCAAGACGAGACTGAGTATCAGACCAGAACAAGTGCTTTAGATGCCCCTCCTCATCAAGGACATATCTAAAGAAAAAGTCAGGATTGCTCTCACGCCTATGCTTGAAGTGACGAATAACTGTTTCAGCATCGCCTCTTTCTATTGCTTTTATCTTGTATCGATAGCAAAAGTTATATAGATCCCTTGATGTACATACAACCTTATCATATCCACCATATTGCATTTCCAGTATATTCATGATTTGGTGTTTACGGACTCCTGCGATTTCCATCTCAATGATGTCAGCTTTCTGCTCATTACTAATTCCTCTGTGAGACCGCAAGAGACAAACTAAATCTGGTGAGGCCAAAGGATGGTTGTGTTCATCAATTAAATCCTTGATGACATACCACTATCTTGTCTCCTTGTTGAGTTTAATCACCATTTTGGCTACACATCCACAACGACTCAAATTCCGTGACTTCCTCTTCTTAATCGCTTTATTCATGTGCTTAGCATCACGGAACCCCTGGTGACTGCACACAAATTTCCTTAGTTGTCGTGTCTCTTTCCACATAGCATCTCCTCACAGAAAACCCTCTATCAAATGCGTAGCTGTTGTAGAACTCATAGCCTTCTTCCTCACTGCGGAATGTCTTGCTGACCATTTCATGATAATCCAGTAGAGCCTCTTCACTCAGATCAACCATTTTTTTTCCTAATTAACATGACAACATTCACTATGTATTACAATCAAATAGTAAAAACAAGACAAATAAAAATGCTAAACTCACAAGTCATGCACATAATACAAAGATATAATGCAAAGATTTCAGTTTTCTATACCACTACTTCAGCATCTAAACAAAACATATGGAGTGCCATAAGGGAAAAGAGATATACATGACACCCGCCTACAATGTATTGGGTCATATAATAAATCAATTTGGAGAGGAGGTGTTCATTTGGAGATCTACTTTTGTAAATAACAAGGCGAGCCAATCATATAATGTTGGAAGAGAGGGCAGCCAGCCGAAGCTCCCAGTGATGCTGCCTGCTTTGCCCAAAGGGGGGTGAACCCACTATTCAGGAGCCTGAGTTTACGTTTCAGCAATCAGAGAATGATCAAACTGAAGGTGACAGTGGTGTGGAAGAGGCTCCCATCAATGCAAAAAGTGAAATGCTACTGAAGGGCAAGGGATCAGTGGCAGCCAAAAATGAGCAGGAGCAACCTGAGTTTGAGTTTCAGCATGAAAGTTATGAAGCACTAGTGAGGCCTGTTACTGTTGGGAGGCCTTTGATTGGTGGAGCACCAAAATATGAGAAAATGAGCAATAACATATACCATATCTATTAAAAAGCTGCTGAAAGGGTATGGGTACAAACAAAACTAAGTTCCAGTTGTGTATGAGAAAATATCCTGTTGGTCTCCTAAGATATAAGATTCATGATGTTGTGCTTTTTTTTTGCAAGTTTTGCATAGTGTTAGAATTTATCTTAGAGTTACCCTTTTGGCAGGTTGACAATTTTTGCAGTCCTAAGTTTTCTGCTTCTGATTTTTTTAATGTGCAACAATAATGCTCAAAGTAATTTTGATGTTGTTAGAGGCATGCAAAATTCATCCTACATATGATTTTTCACGATATGAATCAGTTTCAAGCTACAACTAGAATTGTGGCGTATGTGTACTCTCCTAGTTATGCCTGGGTCCTGTTAGTGTTTGATTTTTTTATGGGTGCTATGGTTTACCTCGAAGGGCGGCCTTGGTGCAAGCGGTAGAGCTTTACCGCCTGTGACCAAGAGGTCCAGGGTTCGAGCCTCAGCCTCTACACATTTGTGCGGGAAAGGCTGCGGGCTATTTCCCTTCCCCAGACCCCGCAGTGCGGGAGCCTACGGCACTGGGTACGCCCTTTGGTTTTGATTTACCTCAGTCATTTTTATTTGGTTGAGTCTATCTCCTCTTCAATCAAGTGATACTCTGCATTCATCTATTGCATTGTACAAATCAACATGACTATGAATAGACGACTAGGAGATGCACTTTTGTCAAATTGAAATGAAATGGCAGCAACAAGAGGATAAATAAATCAGTCTGCAACAGGGAGCACTCATATCTCTGCCAATGTTCTCCTCTATTGAATTTGCATCAACTCACTACATCTAGTAACGATTCACTTACAACCTAATCAGATAATTAAATCAATCTAGGGATTTAAGATCCATGAAATTGATGGTTTTTCACACTTGTACCTATTGCCAAAATGATGGAAGATGAGCCTAGTCTAGATGTAAAATGAGGAGCCGGCAAAGGAAGAGATATCATACCTGTAGGAAGTTGTAGAACTCGTTGAAAAGACAACGAGACCGCGCTGCTCGAACGTCGGGAGGTGTCGCTGAGCAGGTTGTCCTGGAGCTTGAGTTACGCAGGTGTGGCGTGGCCGCGTGGGATGGAACCCTAAAACCAGTTGGACAGGTCCACACCACGGAGCTGCGGCAGGCCGTCGAGCCCTGGAGGCTGGAGCGTGTTCCTGCGGAGACAACGCCTCAAGCAGCGACACGCCCCGGAGCGCGCTGTGCGCCGTCGAGCGCCACGCCGACCACGTGTGCTCGCGGCGGCGGAGAGACGACGACGCTGGCGATGGGGAAGGGCGGCGATGGATCGGATCGGCGGCGTGGCGGGGAAGGGCACGCTGATGGGGGACGAGGAGAAGGAACGGCGGCGCGGCTCAGGTTGGTCTCGCGGCGGCAGAGAGACGATGGGGCAGGGCAGCGATTGGAAGGGCGGCGATGGGAAGGGCGGCGCGAAGCAAGGCTGGCCGCGGCGGAACCGTACGCTCCGGAAGCGAGTTTCGATTGGAGAGGTGCGTGGAGCGGGATTAGAAGCTGAGCGATAGATAGAAGTACTAAACTACCCTTAAGTATGATTAAAAGGGGAGGAACCGATCTGAATGAGATTAACGGGAGGAACTTGTGGTTCCACCCAAGCACATTAAAAAATCTCATATAGGGATACCCCGAATAAGATGAATAGGAATTCTAATCCTAATCTATATACCTATTAATAACTGAGATTTTTTTTTCCATCTGTCCACCATACGAGTCCGTACAACCTCTCCCCATATCCAATCAAATTGTCTAGATTTTAAATCGAGTCCAAAACAAAATCACATAACAAATTGATAAAAAATGTTTACCAAATAAAGTTGAGCCTAAAAAATCACCAAAAATCAATCCCTTCTTCATCCGTACATGTCAAAGAAAGAATGGAATCGACAGAGAAGGGTTTTGGCTGATCGCGAGTCTCGGCTGCTTCAACTCTCTTACATCTCCGGTCCCAAATAGGATACAAATCCAGAGTCCAAATATGATACAAATTCGAATTAAATTACCTAAATAAAACAACAACTCCTCAAATCAAATCATAAATCCACGCAACGACGTTGCCGAGCTCGGGTCATCAACGAGGTGCACAGACGCATGCCCAATGGGAGGTTCGGCAACAACACCTGGTTGGCGTCGCAGGCGGTCGGGACACACGAGGTTGAGAAAGATGGCACAGCCTTGTGGGAAAATCTGAAGTCGCAGCGGCCGGAGCACGAGAACGTTGGCGTCCGCGGAAACGGCAGCATGGAGGTTGGCGGCCGGACATCGGCTGCTGGACGGTGTCTGCACGGCGACGTCACGGGGTGTCGATGATAAGATGTCGGCGCGACGGGGGAGATCGGCGCGGTCGCCAATCCAAAGGCGAGCGCCGACCAAAGGACCGACAACTGAGTGACGACTGACGAGAGACGTCTATGTGAAGATATTCAGATTTGTGTAAGACCGGGACGTGAGAGATCGGCGTCTGTCACCACGAGATCTAGGACTCGATGTGTGTACATTGTGTGTGTTTTCAAGGTTTCATGCTCATCGAGCTTGGCGACCACCACCGCGGGGCTCTGCATTGAGTCTGCCAACCTAATCGCCGCCATAGAGTGAGCATGCTACCCGAATATCATATTGGAACGTCCGAGCAAACGGTCGTGGAGAGAACTACTAGCACAAGGACACATCATAGGTAATCATTTTCTATACTACTTGTCGATCGACTAAATATATTATAATTTATTCTCCCGTCGCAACGCACGAACACGTTTTGCTAGTAATAACTAAATAGAAGAATCAAAATCTTGTTTGCAGAAATAATGATGCCAATTTGTTGTCCATCCGTTTTTTCCGGTAACTTTGTCAAACAAGTCTCTGTCGCCACACTCACACAACTGACGTGAAGAATCCGGCATTACCTGTTACCTCGTCGACGTCGACAGGGTTCTCACAAAGCCAAGACTCGAGTCCACGACGCGCTCTCGGGGCGAGACATTTCGCCGAACACCTTCGGCTCGTCCGGCACTACCGGCGTGCCTTGCATCAGTCACGCCGCACGAACCCGCGTCGGGGCCTCACCTCCCGTTCCTGCCAGCCCCGCGAAAGCCTCCACCACACCAGCACCGCCCGCTTCAACCATTGTGGAATGTCGAACGAGGCATCTCGCTCGCCTCGTCTTCTCCTTCCTCCTGCTTCCATCCACGATCGGAGCCTATCTGCTTCAATTGTGGAACGAGGCATCCGCTTCAACCATTTCGGAAGCCTATCTATTTTGCTTGCGCGCCGGGCCGGCCCACCGAGGCCTAGTGTGTTAGCGGTAAGGCCTTCCTCGAAATCTCACTATCTCAGTGTGCCTGCAGTGGATAGGAGCAGGGCGATCCAGTTCGTCCACACTCTGCTTAAGCTGCAGACGGAAGATGTTTAAATACTCAAAAAGTTCCAAAAAAAACTAAGAACACGCAACTATCAACAAGTATATTTTGCAGTTTGCACAACGAGAAAGCAAGGCTGTAAGCGTTAACGAATAATACATGCTTAATCTTTTCCGAATTTCTTCGTCCAGATATGATCTCAAGAAGCATAATCCCGTAGCTATAAACGTCAGCCTTGTGCGTGATTGGTACACCTGAGATCCATTCCGGCGCAAGGTATCCGATGGTCCCTCGCATTGTTGTCAGTACCCTGCTGTAGTCTCGACCAAGAAGCTTTGCCATCCCAAAATCTGCAATCTTAGGACAGAAGAGCTCATCTAGGAGTATGTTGTCTGGCTTCAGGTCACAATGTACAATACAATCTTCGCACTCCTCATGTAGATAAGCTAAACCTCTTGCAGTTCCCAAAGCTACGCGGTAACGCATCTCCCAACTCAGTTTTCCAGAATTCTCAGAAAAGAGATGAGAACTTAAAGAACCATTTACCATGTACTCATACACCAGCAATCTTTTGCTACATCAGCACAAAATCCAAGCAACCGAACGAGGTTTATGTGTTGAATCACCCCGATAGTCTGCACTTCTGCTCGAAACTGCTTATCTCCTTGCACCATGCCTTTTAACCTTTTTGACTGCCACCGAGGTGGAAACTGCCATTGTTCCTTTGAAAACGCAGCCAAAGCCACCTTCTCCGAGTTTTTCAGAGAATTTTTTTTGTTATGCCCTTTATCTGTGCAAAAGAGAAAATCTTGAGCTTTTCGTTTCCATCCGCTGTTGTAGACTTGAATAGCTTTCTTCTGCATCGCCATAAGAGAATCACACAAATAACAACCATCTCAGAGGGGGTACTTCTCCTTTGGCAGCCCAACGCATATGCTTACAGTCGCATGGCCTATTTGCAGCAAGGAAGGACTTGTTCACCGGTGAACACTACCAGTCGCATGGCCTATTTGCAGCAAGGAAATACAAGGCTGATCAGGGAGGGAAGCAGTGAAGCAAAGGAAGATGGCTAACCTCAGACTGCTTGTGTCCACCACTTTAGGGGATACATCTCCTCGTCAACCTCCAATGAAGTACGTATATGCTTAGTCCCTCTTAACCGAACAGATATATTGAAAACAAGGAAGATAGATCTGCTCGTCGGTCAAGAGTGCCAGTCGCAATGGCCTATTTTCCAGTCCAACAAGGTTGGCCGCCTGGCCGGGTATATGGATCCTATCATTACACAGTAGCAAGTTCCGTTATTGGATGGTGAATGGAGGTCGATGTTCATAACTAAACAGGGATAATCAAAATCTTGTTTGCAGTCAACGATTTGTTGTGCATCCATTTTCTGGTAACTTTGTAAGCCAAGTCGCTGTGGCCACACACACACACACGCAACTGACGTGAAGAATCCGGCATTACCTGTTACCTCATCGACGCTGACGCCTGACAGTGACAGGGTTATCACGAAGCAAGACTCGGGCACACGACAAGCTCTCCGAGGAGACGCATTTCGCCGAACACCTTCGGCTCGTCCAGCATTGCACTCGCGTCCGTACCTCGCCCACGGCACCAACTCCACCCGCTTCAACAATTGCTGAACCGTGAACGCAGCATCTCGCTCTCGCCTCGTCTTCCCCTTCCTCCTCCTGCTTGGCTGCTTTCATCCACCGACCGCGCCGCGTGGAAGCAGCCAGCCAGAGCCCAGAGGAAGCGAGGAAACAACCGACCGAAGGCCATCCCCTTTCTCTCTGTTTTTCTTGCGCACCGGGCCGGTCGTCCCCACTCTCGGTCCGGCCCACCAAGGCCCAGTGTGCCAGCGGTAGGGCCTGCCTCACGAAATCTCTCTAGCCAAATTAATTTTTTTCGTACGAGAGAAAGACGCCTCACGCCTCTGTCTCTCACACACACAGTTGCGGACAAGCATCTCGTGGCATCTCGCGTACCCGTCTTGGGTCTTCTCCCCGAACTCGCATCTCAGCCAGGCTCCCCACCCGCAGCCTCCCACGACGAGGCCACCACGACTCAGCTCTGCGCTCGCGACGACGGCCAGCAAGCCAACCACCGCACCACCATCCACAAGAGCTCGGCGATAAATCGGGGAGAAGAGAAGAAGAAGGAGGAGGAGGACGAAAAAAAAAAAGTATCCCCCTCTCCTCGCCCCGAAATAAACTCGGCCGGGGACTGGAGCTCTGCTCGCCTCACCAGCTCGGAGGCGGCTCAGGTCAGCAGCAGCACCTCCTGCTCGTCTCCTCTCCTCTCCTCTCCTCCCACGATTTCCAGAGCTCGACACCTTCCAGATCTCGCCTGCGGGTCACTTCTCGCGAACTACTAGGGGGAAGTAGTAGCTTACGATCCAACAAGTGGATCCATCCATCACCCATGGGGTTCGTCGTTCGTTCGGATGCTGAGCTGCCTGAGCTCGTCTCGACTAAACGTTTCCTGCTCGTCGTGATGGGGAGCTCAAATCCGGTCGGTTGGTTTGGGGTAGGGGAGGAAGGGGCGGGGCTAGTTAGTTTGAAGGGGAACGGGGATGAATCAATCGGCCCTCCGTTTTGCTGCTCTGCCCAAAAGATGTAGTAGTAGCTCCAATCCACCAGGACCAACTCGTGGCTTGTTCTGACTTCGGATTTGCTTTGGGGAAGCTCAAGCGGATTTTTTTTTTCCTATAACGACTTAAACTCAATACAGCTGCCAAATGCTGCAGGACCGTACAAACTCAATACACACTGTGAGGGCTAGCTAAAAATTAGCCAAATTTACTGGTGCATCCAAACATGAAGGGGTCTAATAGATGGGTTAATGTCTCTAGCTAAACTTTCAACTAGTTGTTAGCTAGCTCTAGCTAATTTGGGCTAATTTTTAGCTTCAGCTAGTAACTGCTCTAGCTGATCCAAATACGCCTCTATATCAGTTACGACACCTGCATTTCATCAGGAGCAGTTTTCTTTTTATGTGGAAACTAATACATTTATGATTTATGGAGCCTACATTTATTCATTTGCAGATACCACAGTCTGAAGCCCTGCTGCCGCACCATAAAGTAATTTCCCTGCTCTGATTGCACAATCTATAGACCTAAAACTTTCATGTACCAACCAATGCTAATGTCCTGCATTCCTATTTCCTGCACGTTCACTGTCCACCGCCCCAGTGCGGGAGAGAGACGCCTGCTGGGAGTACTGCGACAAGCTGGATGGGAACAAGGTCAGGTGCAGGTTCTGTCACAAGGTTCTCAACGGAGGCATCAGCAGGCTCAAGTTCCACCTGTCCCAGATCCCCAGCAAAGGGGTGAATCCTTGCACCAAGGTGAAAGAAGACGTCATTGACAAGGTGAAGGCCATCATCTCGGCCAAGGAGGAGTACAAGGAGTTCCAGCTTCTCAAGAGGCAACGGGTAGCCGAATTGTCAATGACCACCCCGAAAAGGGCACCGGAGGCTCCGTCCCTGTCTACTTCTCCGGGACGAGAGAGCTCTCCTGCTGTTACTCTTGCTGCTGAGCAGAGTCGGTTTCATGTTCCGGAAGTGTCTGCTCCGGTACCAAAATCGTCTGGTGCTGTGTCCAACAGATCACGCGCCGCCGCTTCAGAATTGGATGCAGAACGGTGTATAGCTGAGTTCTTTTTCGAGAATAAGTTGGACTATAATATAGCTGACTCGGTCTCATACCAGCAAATGCTTGAGGCACTTGGTGGCCCGGGATTCCGAGGGCCACCAGCGGATGTTCTCAGAGACAAGTGGCTGCAGAGGCTCAAGTCCGAGATTTTGCAGAAAACAAAAGAGATTGAAAAGGATTGGGTGACGACTGGTTGTACTATTCTGGCTGATTCGTGGACTGATAACAAGTTGAAAGCCCTAATCAACTTCTCCGTGGCGTCTCCTATGGGGACATTCTTCCTCAAAACAGTGGATGCCTCTTCACACTTCAAAACTCACAGAGGCTTGTATGATCTCTTTGACGAGGTGATCCAGGAAGTTGGCCCAGAGAATGTTGTTCAGATAATTGCCGATAGAAACATAAACTATGGCAGTATAGATAAGCTGATCATGCAGAACTACAACACCATCTTTTGGTCCCCCTGTGCATCTTTTTGTATTAACTCGATGTTGGATGACTTTTCCAAGATTGATTGGGTGAATCAGTGCATCTGCCAAGCACAGACCATAACACGATTTATCTACAACAATAAGTGGGTTCTTGATTTTATGAGAAAGTACATGGCAGGGCAAGAGCTTGTTTGTTCAGGGATCACAAAGTCTGTATCAGATTTTCTCACACTGAAATCCTTGTTGAAACACAGGTCAAAGCTGAAGCAAATGTTTCATAGCACTGAATATTCATCTTTGTCATACGCAAGTAGGTCAATTCCTTGTGTTGAGATACTCAATGATGATGAGCTTTGGAGAGCAGTCGAAGAGATAGCTGCTGTTTCTGAACCTTTACTTAGGGTCATGAGGGATGTTTCAGGAGGCAAACCGGCCATTGGTTATATATATGAGTCTATGACAAAAGTAACGGACTCTATTAGAACATACTACATAATGGATGAAGGGAAATGTAAGTCATTTCTGGACATAGTGGAGCAGAAATGGCAGTCAGAATTGCATTCACCTCTTCACTCAGCAGCCGCTTTTCTCAGCCCAAGCATCCAGTATAACCCAGAAATAAAATTTTTCAGTACTATCAAGGAGGAGTTCTACCTGGTTCTGGATAAGGTTCTTACAACCCCTGATCTAAGGCATGATATCACTGCACAATTGCATTCTTTCCGCAAGGCACAAGGGATGTTTGGTTCTAACATTGCCAAAGAGGCCCGCAACAATACGTCACCAGGTATGCATCATGTCTTTTTTTCCTCCGCTAACATGGCTTTGCACATATTTCATTAAGAGGATGCATCATGTATCATGTTTTATGTCAGCTTAATATTCTTGAATGCCACAACATTGTTCTAATATTATTGAATTGCTTTTCTGTATTCATGTTGCAATTTTTAACATAACATCAGTGAAGTTGTTTAGGGGGTATCTAGTATTTTTTTATGAAACTTGGGGTATCCAGTTTTACTGGCTATTTATATGTCATATACTATTTGCAGTCAAAATATTTGCTGTTATATGTGAACTTTTCTCTTGGTACCTGACTGGGGCTTAGGGCCTGTTTGTTTCTAGCTTCCTGAGAGCTTTTGATGTTGGCTTTGACACCTTCCAAAAGCCCAAAAGCTCTGAAAGCCAAGCTACTCAAAAGGTGCTTTGGCCTTTGGGGCTTTTGGCTTCCAGGAACATGTTGGCTTTTGAAATGTCTGAAAGCCAACTTCAAAAGCTCGTAGGAAGCCCAAACAAACAGGGCCTTAATCGTACACTCCACAAAGTGGCTAAGCAGCGTGGTACTTTGAGGTCGTTGTCCATCACTCCATCTCATTGTCGCATTTTCGTTGTAGCCCGTGAATATTACCTTTGAGCTTTGATGCACTAATCCAGGTTGAAGATATTTCAGATACAACTTATCGTCGTGTAGGCACTCTTGTATTTCTGTTTTTCTCAGTGTATTTTTATGGTTTTTGTGCTCAGGCATGTGGTGGGAACAGTACGGCGATTCAGCACCATCACTGCAACGTGCTGCTGTGAGAATAACCAGCCAGGTTTGCAGCACCCTGACTTTCCAAAGAGACTGGGGTATAATCCTTCAGAACCACTACGAAAAGCGCAACAAGCTTGACAAGGAGGCTTTGGCCGACCAAGCCTACGTGCACTACAATCTCACGCTGCACTCTGAACCAAAGACGAAGAAGAAGTTGGATGCAGACCCAATCGCGCTGGATACAATCGACATGACGTCCGCGTGGGTGGAGGACTCTGACGGCCCCATCCTCACCCAGTGGCTCGACAGGTTCCCGTCCGCCTTGGATGGCGGAGACTTGAACACGAGACAGTTCGGTGGATCCATCTTTGGCACCAACGACAATCTGTTCGGCCTGTGATGTCTTCTTCCTGTTCCAGGTCTGACACCGTGCCTGTTGCCTCTGTTGTATAATTGCTCATGTAGAGTATGTAGTAGCCATGTACTGTAGGTATTTGGTAGTTCAGTCTCTGCTAATATAGAACCTAGAATCTAGATTGATGACAGGGGAAGAACTGCTTGTTTGCTCATATTTGGTCTTGTGTCTGTTCACATTTTGTCGTAATTAACATGAGCTATAAAGCTGCTGAAAATATGTTAGCATCATTCCTTCTGCAGATTCTGGCCTGCTTTTGAGAATATATATTTCAACATCTAAAAATATGGTAGCCATTTCCTGTCTCGACTACTGACACCTGAGTGTCTCACAGGATATTTTGCAGCGTTTCTATCTTCTTGAATGCGTTTACCTGGTGCTTTGATGACTGACTTGGTGCATGTAGCTGACACATGGGGCCATTCTACAGGATTGCCTCTCAAAGAGGGGATAACGTAGGCCAGCCGCAATTCTTGTTTTTTTTAAAAAAAACAACAACAAGAAGAAGATAATCATGCACTTATTAATATCAGTCATCACTGTAAAGGGAGACATGTCACATGTCCACCCACTTTGATCTTATCCGTTTCTCTTGTATGTAGCATAAAAGGAGACAAACCACCCATCGCCTTCTCTTCATCAAATCAAAGTAGATAAAAAGCGCAAACCATATCAAGTTACTCTTACTGTGAAGAGATATCAGCTAGCACAAGATTTCTTCAGACTTGAAGGGAGATCCGCAGATGGAGGGGAAGAGCAGGCTGCCAGAGGTGACCATCGTCCCGGCGGCAAGGCCGTCGTTGGCTGGCGATGGCACGGCGAAGGCCGCGGCGGCGGTGGCGGGCAAGGAGCCCATCAGCCCGGGCACTCCGTCCTCGGTGGACGCCGGCCGCCGCAGCAAAGAGAGGCGCGCGGTGGACGCCGTGCCCCTGCCTGGTTGGAAGCTCGACGCCCTCTGCCAGGAGTCCTGCTCGTCGCCGACCATGAGGGCGCGCTTCCCCTACTTCTGAAGCTTCCCCGTTGCAGTCCTGCATGTCTGCATGAGCTTCGTTTCGAGCCGCAACATCTTTGTGCTTTGGACGTCTCCCTGATGGCGTTCCTGGGTGTTTCGCGCTCAGGATTTTCTTTCGTGCATGTTCTGATGCCCATTGTATATATATATAAGTATGTATTATGAGTATAAAGATCTGTGAGCTTTGCTTATATTGGTCAGATTGCAGAGCACAAATGATGAACCATCAGTTAACAATTGCTTGTGTGGCTGTATTGTATCTGACATAATTTGAGCACACTGTATGTGTCACGAAATATTTGCCATATACAGCCACCGGCATAGCACGCGCAATACAGCAGCTTGAGATTGCACAAGAGTTCGCGCATCCTCACCAGGCAGCGCCCGCCCGCTCGATCCTCCTCATCAGGCCGCGCTGCTCGCCGGAGCACCAGCCGCCGCTCCCTGTTCTCGCCGGTCTCGGGACTCGGCCGCCGCTCGCCCCATCTCCCCCGCCCTCTCTGTCCTCTCAAGGGAGAGGGTAATGTCTGTTTCTTTGGGCCGAAACTGTTTAAGGGGCCAGCCCATTAATGCTGGGCTCCTTTTTCTGGGCCAAGTTCAGGTCCACTAATCCATAAGCTCGTGCACGCGTCGGCCTCGGATATACCGAGAAAAAACAAAACAAAAAGGAGTCCGCGACTGCCGACGGCCGCGTCAGATAAAAACGAATCGGCACGAGCATCACCTCCTCTTTGAGATCAACGGCAAAACCCACCGCTGCGGCGACTCCACCTCCCGCCGATCCGGCGATCACCTGAGAACAGGCAGGCAGGGGAAAGGGGCGCAGGGGTTGTCCGCGAAGATGGAGGACGTGGACGTGTCGCGGCAGCTGAAGCAGATGACGGATTTCATCCGCCAGGAGGCCGTCGAGAAGGCCGTCGAGATCGAGGCCGCCGCCGCCGAGGTACCCGTGCCCCCGCCCTTCCCTCCCCGGTACATTCTCTTCTAGAGCGTTTCCAGGTCTGGATCTCGTCGTGATCGTTCGGCGAGATCCGCGTTGCGCAGGTTCGGATCTCGCGCGGCGTGGTAGGATCGCGCAATGCGCCGTTGGGTAGGGTTGGGTCGAGCGAATTGAGCGGGGATCGGACAATGCTGGGGGTCTGTGGTGGTCAAGTTGGCATGAGAGGCTTAAGAAGAGGAGTTATCTGTATTATCAACTGCGGCATTGTGTCCGTTGCCGGTTCTCTAATATGAAGTCCAAATATGCTAAATCAGTGGTGGTGCTGAACTTAGACACCCCCTTGTCTTGCATTTAATAAAACTCCTTTTACAAATTTTTAGTGCAAATTCAGTTAATAAAATAAATGAACTACTCTGTTCACACATTGTTATTGGACAATGGTGACACTTGTACCACAGGAGGGCATGAACTGAGTGATGTCATGATTTGGTGTAATGTCCTTTTAAATCTGAAAGCTCTGCAACCTTTTTCTATGAACTGATGTGTATGTTAACTACTCAGGAGTTCCAAATTGAAAAATTGCAACTGATGGAAGCTGAAAAGAAGAAGATCAGGCAGGAATATGATTGGAAAGAGAAGCAAGTTGGCATCAAGAAGAAAATGTAAATGATACTCCCTTCATCCTAAATTGTAAGTCATTCCAAGAATCTTGGAGAGTCAAAGTTTCTCAAGTTTGACCAAACTTATATGACAATATAATAATATTTATGATGTCAAATAAGTATCATTAGATTCGTTATCAATTATATTTTCATAGTATACCTATTTGATGTTATAAATCTTTATAGTTTTGTCTATAATTCTTGGTCAAACTTGAGATGCTTTGACCCTCCAAGATTCTTGGAATGACTTACAATTTGGGATGGAGGGAGTAGTTCTTAAGTTCTTATTTTCTCATCTTGCGACTTATTTCTGGTTTACCTATTCCACACTTTGTAAAGGATATAGCTATTTGCTACAGGGCATTATGGATATTTCCCCCCTTTGGCATGCCCTGATCTTATTGTGTGTGATTGTATGCAGTGACTACTCGATGCAGCTCAATGCTTCAAGACTTAAAGTTCTTCAAGCTCAGGATGACTTGGTAACAGATATGTTGGAGTCAGCAAGGAAAGATCTACTGCGCATAAGCCGAGATCACCAAACTTACAAGAAACTTCTCAAGATACTTATTGCTCAGGTTAGTGGAATATAATTTGCATTCTTCTGTGCGAATATCAGAATATGAAGCATGACCTTAGTGCAGCTACTACAAGCAATAGCTTGTTTTGTTAAAACAAAACAGGCTATTTCTGTTGCGCTGTGTATTCCATTTTCAGCTCATTTCCTGGTTGCTTTGGACCAGTACTCTGTTAGAGTTCTAATTGCTGGGGATAACACCAATCCAACTGTCAAGCTGAATATAGCTGAAAATTGGCTAGATATTTTCAGATGATATAAGACAATTCAGTTTTTTTATGAAAAATCCACTGTTCTATTCCTCATCCTGAAGAATAGCATGCCTTATTTTGGGTAATATTCAATTCATGAATTTTTTAGCCATGCTCTTGGTATAACTGTTTTATTAGACTTGTAAAGTAATTGCGGTGTACAGTGGTTGACATTGCATATGGTATATTTATTCAACGTACATGAGTAGAGTGGCTTGGATATGGCTTCACACTAACCTCTATTCCCATTCTTCAGTAATTTGAGCATCAGTTAACACAACTTTTTTTTTTCTCTAAACAGAGTTTGCTGCGCCTGAAAGAGCCAGCTGTGCTTCTCCGCTGCAGGAAGGAGGATCTTGAACTTGTTGATTCAGTTTTGGAGTCTGCAAGCAATGAGTATGCAGATAAAGCAAATGTATATCCTCCTGAGATAGTGGTAGACCGTCACATCTTTCTGCCATCTGCTCCCAGTCATTATCAGGCACCTGGTCCCTCCTGGTAAGGCTTGCAGTCTTTCATGGATTATGAACTAAGATATCCTTTTATGATACTGTCTACTGCTAAATGTTCATAGTCTGCATTTCATGTTTACTGAATATCTTATTGGATACTATCTTTAGTTTCTGTCATAAATGTCTAAAGGAAAGGCATTGTCGCTCCCCTTGTGAAACGATAGAACATTTTGTATGGTGTGGCCGTTTGTTATTCTCCCAGTATTGCATCTGAAAATTTTCTTATGGCATCGCTGCAATATGCATAGGAGGAAATGCCTTACTGTATAGCTTTATAATTTGTTCCTGTCAGTTGTCAGAAGAATCTAATCATGTTTAACGCATGTTAAGATTGTGCATCATAGTGCTCACTGTTTTACCTCAATGTAGCTCTGGTGGAGTTGTGCTAGCTTCCCGAGATGGAAAGATTGTCTGTGAAAACACATTGGATGCTAGATTGCAAGTTGTTTTCAGAAAGAAGCTGCCAGAGGTAAGCCACATGTTTTTCTGTTTCCTTTGACATTATGATTTCAGAAGTGATTATGTCCAAGTTACCATGCATCTTTCCTCACATCTATGGTCTGATGACAACTTTTTTTTTTGGTCATTCGTAATGTTTACAGATCCGTCAAAGCCTTTTTGGGCAGGTAGCTGCGTAACCAGTTGTTGAAAGCAAAACGTGACCCAGTACTCTTTGCCTCTTTGGGGTACCCTGATGATGTCCAGAAGAAGCTTTGGCAGCTCAATAGTGATTTATTTATCACACTGTTTTGGATCTCGATTATTATTTGTGTATACTTTTTTCTGGTTATGGATACTTTGTCATTGGATTCCAGAACTTTGAATCCTGCATTGAGCAAATAAGAGCAAGTGAACTGTGTTCATATGTTGGACGATCTTCGGTAAAATAAGGCATCAAGATGTGTTGCGATGCCACTTCTGTTAATAGCATCATGTTTTTAATTTGAAGATGATCTGCCTGGCTGTCATTTATTTGCTGTGTTGTTGAATCGAATAGATAAAAATCCTAATTGGCCGCTGTCAGCATACTAAAATTTTCGATAATTCTACAACAATTTAGTAGTTCTCTGTGAACTCCAGGTATGTGAATGATTTAACAAGTAGCGTTGCCGATCAAGAAAAAAGATGTTGCGATGTGCTGGCTGAGTTTGTAGGATTCTTTTTATGATATACACCTAAAGTTGATCGCTGTGCATAGTGGGAGCCAGGAGTCCATAACTCCATATCCTCAACATGTGTTGAAGGGGGGATAAAAAAAATCTGGAGTTGGAGGTATTAGGCATGACTAAAGTTTCCATGTCATACAAATTTGTGCTTTAAATAAGGTATATAACCCACCTTATAGGAGCACACATTGAGCACTAACACCGCAATTCCACTTTAACGAGCGTCCACTCGGATTGAAACGAGCGAACGGTTCTCACCGTGTCGCATGCTTCTAGCCTGTCTCTCGCCCACTCTTGTCTGCCCTTCTTTTTCACTTTTTTATTTATTATATTTACGTGCGCAAATTGCACTGACTCTTGTTGCATGCGTCCATGTCCATGCACACGTTTTTATTAAGTTTTTCTTTTATATGATTTTTAGTATTTTTTCTTTTTAATATTTTTATTTTTATTTTACCTTTTTATTTTCTTTTTGGCAGCGTTGGCAAGTTGTATATAATAACTTATGCACATAAATAATCAAGAATAACTTATATACACAAGTTATGTTTTGATAACTTTTGTACCTAAGTCGTGTTTAATATTTTTTGTATTTCCAAGTTTTAGTGTAAGTTAGAAGTAAATTGACAAGTTATATATAATAACTTATGTACACAACTTGCATAGAATAACTTATATATATGAGTTTATTTGATAATTTTTTATAGAAGTTTTAATAACTTTTATGTTTCTATGTTTTGGTATAAGTTATAAGTTAATTCATTCCTTTTATGTTTAATAATATTTGTAACTTGACATAAATTATAAGATAATTCATTTTTTTGTGTTTCATAACTTTTGTATTTAAGTTGTGTTTATAATTTTTTATATAAGTTATATGTCATAAATTAATACATATAAGTTGCTTCTATATTTTTTTTCAAAACATATGCTAGTTGGATCTAGTTTTGTACGTCTCATCGCGTAGAACACACTGGTACACACAGAATTAAAAACGGATATATGATTTAGAACTTATAGCAATTCAAATTAAAAAGTTTCTCTTTTTCTGCGTTGCGTCAACAACTTGCTGAGAGGACGTGTGTTTTTTATACAGAAAAAGGAAAGTGGAGGGTTTCTTTTTTCCAAAAAAGGTAATGTTCGAAAATCGTTCGCTCGTAACGTTCGCGATCCGGGAAGCGCAGTTCCAATATCGCGGTCGTTCACCACTTCCTCGCTCAGCGAACGAACGAGTGCGGATTGGATGGACATATCAGGGTGTGTTTCTTTTTATTCTTTTTTCTTCTTCTACCATTCGAGTCAAATCATTCCGTGTTTGCAGGTCCAGGTTTTTCCACGGCATGCAAACACCGGCTGGATTTTTATTTTTTCTTCATTTTTTTCTCGTAACCCAAGTATTTTATTTTTTTAGTGTTGGCAAGTTGTATTAAATAATTTATGTACACAACTTATGTTTCATTACTTAGAGGTATACAAGCTGTGTTTGATAAATATTGTATATAAATTGTGCTTTTATAACTTTTATGTTTTAAGTTTTGATATAAGTTACAACTTAATTTGTTCCTTTGTCTTTTGTTTTATTTAGTATTATTTTTCATTTTTCAATATCATCCTTATTTTATATTTTTTTTCTTTTAATATCTTTTGGTAGCGTTGATAAGTTGTATAGAATAACTTACATGTATAAGTTGTATAGAATAACTTTATGTATACAAGTTGTGTTTGAACTTTTATATATGTTTCATAACTTGTGTTTCTAAGTTTTAGTATAAGTTTTACAAGTTAGTACATTTATTTCTAGTTAATAACTTATCTGTTTCTAAGTTTTGTCACAAGTTATGCTGAGTAAGTTGATAATATTTATTTTACATAAGCTTGGGCATATAAGTCATACATTATAAGTTAATACACATAAATTGCTATTAAAAAATTTCTTCAAAATATATGCAAGAGAGGTCTTGTTTTGTTCGGCTGGTCGTGTAGAATATACCGGAAGAAATTAAAAATGAATCCATCCTTCAAAAGTTATACTATTTTGAAATTAATGTTTTACTTTTTGCTACCTTGCATCACATTGACGTCACATTCAGGAAAGAGCGGAACTGCATAGCGAAGGAGGAGCATGCTCGAGAATCCAGACCACGGATAAAAAGAAAAGCGGGAATGATTTTTTTTGTTTCCTAAAATGGAAAGACTGATGTCGGATTTTTTATCGCACGTCTAGAACTGGTGAACTTTCGCGAAATAGTGGCACCCTCCGGGAAGCGCGGCCCTGAGTCCGTCTGAAAATGGAAAAAGTAAGTTTCCTAAAATGGCAAGTTTGATTGGTCAGGAGATCGTTCGCTCGTTTCGTTTCTAATGAGCGTTCGCAATTTAGTGGTGCCCCATTAACACAGGTTATCAGTCATATAACCCAAGATGCAAATGATACAATAAAACAAAGTTTTTTTTTTCCACTAAGGCCTCATTTAACAGAGCTTCTACCGGCTCTAGTTTCTCTAACGCATTCACTATTTAAACACTCTCTTCTTCTCTGACAGACTAAGTGGAAACAAAAGAAGCCAGTTTTTGTTAGCTTCACTTGCTTTCACTAGTTCTAGGATAGAAGGAAAGAGAAGAGATAAAAACGGTTTATATGAACAGTATATAAACAGTAAATACGTTAGATAAGCTAGAATGAGCGCGAGCTCTGTCAAACAGAACCTCAGTCCTGTTGTACATATTGTTCGGAACGCTTGTTTGTAGAGAGTAAGACTGTTCGCACCGGGTGCGGGAAACCAGTCCGCCAATGTCTTTTCCAGGAAAAAAATCAGTATGCCCACGCGGTACAGACGTCCGTCCCCCAAATTCAGCGAGGGCACACATAGCGTTTCTGACTGTGGTGCAGTGCATGCATGTGTTTGGTGGGTCCCATGTCTTGGTTTTCGTGCACTGCTATTTCAATCGTCCAAAAATTGTTGTAACTCACAAAATAAATAATCAGATCAAATTCTGATTGCATCAATAAATTTGTTTCAATAAATCCTTAAAGGAGAGAATCTTGATGACTAGGACACATAGAGGATGAATTTAGATGAATAGCAGTGCGGACAGTCTAAGTGCACACTGTTAAACAAGTGGAATCGGTTAACCAAGAATGGAAGCATTCACATGACATGATCCTCGTCGCCGGCCGCCCTTCCTTCTACGGGGCCACCTGCCAGGCTACCACGGTCGTGGGTTGGCCTTGGCCCCACCAGCAGTGAGCCAATCCCTGGGCCGCGCGCTTCTCTGCCAGCTCGTTCAACCTTCCCGCCAAAAGTTTGGAAATCCCCTCCTCTTTTTCCAGAAAAAAAATATAGAAGAGCAAAAAAACAAAGCCAGACCCGTACACAGATCTGCCCGCGAACCACTCTCCCTCCAAGCTCCGGCTTCCCCTCCGCCACCGCCATGACGGCCGGCGCCGGCGAGTCGCGCCGCGTAGTCCTCCTTCTCGACCTCGATCCCCTCCTCCCCACCGCCAGCTCAAGCACCCGCACCCCGGCCTCCTACCTCGCCGCTGTCCTGCCCGCCGCAACCTCCCTGCTCGCCGCCTCTCGGTCCCCGGCGGCCCTCTCCGCGGGGCGCCTCTTCTTCTCCTCCCTCTCCCCGATCCTCTCCTCTTCCCTCCTCCCAAGGCCGCTCCCAGCCGCGCCCACCCCGCTCTCCTTCGACCTCCACCCGACCACCCTCGCGTCCCTCGCCCCGCTCCGCCGCCTGACGCTCCGGGCGGCCCCCGCAAACCCGCGCGTCCCCGCCTCCTCGTCCGTCGCCAAGTCGCTCCTCCAGCTCGAGCACGACTACTCCTGGGACCACGAGCCCCGCCGCCGCCGCGGCGGCTTCGATCCGCCGCCCAATTTGGTGGCTCTCTTCACGGCCGCCGCGGAATTCGATGAGTTCGGGGACGGCGCCAGTTTCGTCGAGAAATTCCGCAAGGTTTTCGGTCCTGTCAGGGACCGCCTCTCGGCGATTGGCCTACAGGTGTGCTGGGTCGCCGTCGCCTCCGCAGCCGCCAGTGAGGGGATCAGGAGGGCGGTCACCGAGCTGGGCTGGTGGTTCACTACCGCCGATGCGGTCGCGTTGGGATCGGCCGTTGCACCGCCGGCGCTCGTGTGGGGAGGTGTTGGACTTGGTGGCGGGGAAGGTGGACGGCGAGGGGAGGTGGTGTTGGAGATCGCGGATGTGGAGGGCAAGCCACTCATCTGCAAGGGCTGTGAGGTCGAGGTGGTTGGCTCCTCACGGTTGCAGCAGGCCAACTGCAATGCTGTGTGCAGGATACATGTCAAGTCGGTGTGTGAGGTGGGGAATTGGGAGCAGTTGATGGGTGGGGATGCTGATGTTGCCGTGGTTCGAGGGTTCCAAAGGGAGGGGAGCAAGGGTGACGGGGAAGAAGCTGTAGATAAGGAGTATTTTCCCCATCGGATTCTTGAATTGGTCCTTGGTGATGAGAAGGATCGATTAGGGGTCGTCAAGCCAATTTGGCAGCTAATTTTGGTGTTCCTTAGTAGAAGGAACTATTGTGCAGTAGTCTCAGTTTCTGATGGAGATGGAAACTCTGTAGATGGTGTTCTCAGGCCCTTCTCAGTGAGCTGTGCATTACTGCATGTTGAGAAGAATGGTACTGGTTTAGGCCTGGTGTCTGCCAAAGGCCCTGAGACGCCAGTTAGTGGCGCATCGGATGAGACAAAGGTGCGGAGTGAGAGGAAGAGGAGAAGCAGGCTGGTTGGTAAGCTACTTGAGGTGACCACCTGGAGTACCTTCTGTGACATGCTTCTGAAATATGCTGATGGAAGCATACGGGTGGTGGACTTGGAAGATCTGTATTTCAGCAGGTATGGTACCAACTCCAAAAAGTTGCGGTTTCTGAAATGTTGGATGAAACAGGTGAAACAGTCATGTCTTAGTTCTCTAACGAGCGTACATACAGAAGGACAGAAGTGTCTTCCCTCGAAGGATGATTCAGAAGCAAGAGTTCTGGTTTCAGAAGAAGATACTTCAGCTAGCCTTGTCAATTTTTCGCTGGATGAAGCAGATTGCCAAAAGGTGGACATACCAGTGGATGAAGCAGGTTGCAGTAAAGTGGGCATACTAGTGGATGAAGCAGATTGCAGTTTAGTGGACAGATCAGTGGGTGAAGAGAGTTCAATGTTCTCTTCTATGGAAGATTTAGAAGCATTTCTGGGAAGCGTTCCTCACAAGATTGAGCAAGGTCTTTGTTCTGAAGATGGTGATTTGGGGAGTTTAGCTGAACGTTTGGTTGGCTTGTCTGTCCATGCAATGTTGGTTAAGCACGGAAAGATTGCAGTGAGGTACTTTGAACACAATGAAGCACACGATGCTTCTGGTGCAAAAATTGCCTCTGAACTTTCCAATATTTTGCTGAGGAAACCCAAAGAACTGGTGTGGAAGTACAGAGAAAGTGATTCAGCGGCTGCTGCATCAGAACAAACCGCAAAATACAGTACATGCTATAAAATTCGAGAGTATCCTTTTTTTTTTAATTTTCATTCTTTTCCTTCTGCTTGTGCAATTATTTTGGATGACATCATCTGCAGTTCTATGTTAATATATTAATTCTTGTGGTTTTGTACACCTTAACAAGCATGTACCAGGCATGAGCTGCAGATTTTGCTTAGAATGGAAATGATCAAATCTGAAATTGGATCTGCTATAGAGGAAGGTTCAAAACAGAAAATGATAAAAGACATCTGCTCACTTTTACAATTTATTGATATCAATCTCCAAGGGGATTCTTTTCAGTCTGACGGTATTCTTGAGTATGCTGAAAAGACTATAAAGTCCAGGTATGCCTTAGTTTCTATGCTTTCAGTTCATCTCAATGTTGTTTAGTAGACTGTTTGTGAATGTTTGTGTTGAAGTTCATGTAAATAGTAATAGTAATCGTGTAAGGTTAAACTTGCTACCTACTGTATGTCAGGAGATGCATGCTCTGTACTGCTTTCTTTGCTAGAAGCAAGTTTTATGCTTTAGGGCATAGTGGTATCTGTAGTTTTGTCTACTGCAACTGCAAGTAGCGGGGTAGCCAGAGATACCAATAAAATTGGATGAAGTCCTAACATGGAGTACTTTTCTTAATACTACACAACTATCTGGTTAAAAAAAAAAACTTGTCAAAAAAAACTATCTGGTTATATCTATGGGACAGGTTTACAGGACCAGCCTGATACCAAATGTATCTCTGTTATGTATGGTCAAGACTGCTTCAGTCCATAAGTTTCTTTCACTTTTCTTGACTACACTACTTAAGAAACTCTAGGTTAATTCCTGTGCTATAGTTATATACTTATATGTAACAAAAATAGGAGGGAGCATCATCAATGCATCACACATAATTGTTCTCATATTTCTTGACCCTTTAAGGAGCACTGCTACATTACAATAGCACTGAAATACAGATTGTGCTCTTCGTTTGTTTGATTCAGAATGACACTCCAATATTTCAGCAAAATCGAGATATGCTGTTGGTAAAATTTGAGAAATGTGAGTTTCTGGTCTTCATGATCAGGGGCATTGTAAATGCCTTTTTTTATTAAAAAAAACCTTTTATTTACTCTTTCTGCTGAGTGGATACAGAATTACTAACTGAATCTTGCCATTGGAAACAAAATGAGGCTGGGCAATTTTTCAGTTCACATTGTTACATGCCCATTTTCAGAATTTGTAGTGATATAACCGAACTTTCCCATGCTTTTCAGGTACATCAACTCCATGGAGGACGTGATCAAGAAGATCTACACGGAGATGGAGTTCGATTTATTTGACGACGACGACGAAGTCGACTACTCAGATTCTCTACCCAGTAGCAGCAACCAGGAAGACGGCAACAGGCGCCACCACAGCCACCGGGGCTCCGCCAGCACGAGCGCCTCCGCGCTCCAGCTGGTACAGCGGGACGCCAGGAGCAGCCGGCAACGCGAGGACGACCGGCACGACGAGCTGATGGCGAGAGCCCAGGAGCGACGGGACCGGCAGAGGCGGCTCTCCTCCTTCACCAGCTGGGTCCCCGACCTGCGCCGCGTCTGGGCGCTCAAGCACCCGGGGAAAGAGCCGTCGTGCGCGCAGGTGCCGCGGTCCAGGTCGTGCGCCAAGCGGAGGAAGCGGCGGCGGGCGGCGTTCACGGACGTCGTCTTCGAGACCCCGGTCACCGCCAAGAGGCACGAGAGCGGGTCGGAGTCGCCGCCAGAGTCTGACGCCGGTGAGGGGGCGAGGAGGGCCGCCGCGCTTGGGGCCGTGTCGAAGACCTTGTTTGACGACGAGGAGATTGAGTCGGACGTGAGCTGCTCGAGTAGCACGTAAACTGAGCTTGTTGCATGGATGGATGGTTGGTTCGGTTGGGTTGGGTTGGTCGCCATTGTTGTCTTTTTTTTCCCCTTCTCTTTTGATCGATGAAAAGGGCGATTCGCCTGTTCGTTTCTTCAGGCACCTTCGCTGTTCAGGAAGTGAAGTGAAACGGCAGTGATCTTTACTCTTGTCAGTTGCGTTCAGTAAAGATGAAAACGGATTGGATACGAACGGATACCGTTGATATCATATTTGTTTTTATATTTTACCCGGATTCGGATTCGGACACGGATAGCTATTGGATACAACTACGGACACGGATTGTCATGGATACAAATTCGAATAGATATGTATCGAATACGGGATGAGTCGGATGCGGACTCGGTTACGAATATTTCTCCAGATATTGAGTAAAAGCAACATCAACATATATTGCCCTCATTTGACCACTCTCTGAATTTGCGGATGGGCCTTGAAATTGCGGGCTGCAGCCCACGGACAATTCTTGGCCGCCTTCCCCTTCCTGCAACTTCCGCATGGGCCTTGAATTTGCGGGCTGCATCCCACAGACGATTCCCCTTCCTGCAAGCTGCTACCCTGTGCCAGACTCCAATACAGGTTTTAGTCCCACCTCGATACTTCAGTGCAGAGCAGAGGAGAAATTAGTCTATATACGAGACTATGACGCCACTGCACACTGCACAAGACACGTGAGAGGCTGAGCCATGTGCAGTGAACAAACATACTGCTAGGCTAAAGTGACGTCCACAGGATGGATGGTTAATGTTACTACATATACAAGTATATTTAAAGTTTCAATTTCAATTTCAAATATTTCCATTCAATACAAATATAAATTTTTAAATTGGATATTTCTTCGGATAATATTCGGATATATCTGAATAAAATGTTGGATATCCGGTATCCGATGGATTTTGATAATGTATTTGTATTTGAAATCCGTGTAAAGTATTCGGATCCGATATCTGTGAAATCCTCCGGATATCTGATGTAAATGTTTGTATTTGTGTTTTGGTCGTCGGATAAAAAGTCCGACCGTTTTCATCCGTAGTTCAGTTCAGTGCGGCCCTGTACTGTCCTTGTCGTTTTCTGGAGTGGACAGGGATGAGTCATGAGTGAGCACGGATATGGACAGGGATGAGTCATGAGTGAGCACGGAAATAGTGTTATCGGTTGTCGACTTATCAATCACCGGAAATAGTGTTATCGGTTGTCGACTTATCAATCACCGGAAATAGTGTTATCGGTTGTCGACTTATCAATCACCGGAAATAGTGTATCAATCACCGGAAATAGTGTTATCGGTTGTCGACTTATCAATCACCGAAATAGTGTAACAGTTCGATGAACGTTGGCAAAATGTTCTCTCAAACAAAACAATAAAAAAACAGTCCGATGAACGTTGCTCTTGGCAAAATGTTCGTCAATGTTGGGGCTACAACTACAAGATGAAATTTTAATTTCAATTTGTTACGTTCGGTACTTTTTTTTTTTGAAAGGCGTACTTTCAAATAGTGGGTGATCACAACTAGATGCGTAAGCATATCCTACGTCATTGGAAAGGGCCGACAGATAGTCCAAGAAAGTACATATCCATGCTCAAAGTTCCCTGCGCTTGGCATCTGCAAAGAAGACATAAAAGGAATTAGAAATTATCGACATACAAAATACATATTATATATATCATCGAAAGGAAAAAGAGAGAGAAAGAGAGAGAGAGGAGCTCCCTTCAATCCAAGCACGAGGGAAAGACGATGGTGGGTTCATCTCCCGGGTCATGCACACCCATGCAAGTGCAGGTGAGCATCAGCCATTGCTGCACCAGAGAGGCATCCATGAACCGGCAGCTGCAACCGACCACTTCCCCTCCTGGATTGGATCGAAGGGAGCTCTTCGATCCATCGTTTTTCTTCGCCATCTTCTTCTTCTTCATCATCGCTTCATATATTCATCCCATGCATAGAAAGTTAAACTCATCTTTGCTAGCTTGTAGGAGCACATGAACTAGCTATGGAGATGTGATGTGGAGTGCAACGATAGCCTAAGGGTTGGTGGGCTTATATAGAGCTCATGAAGAAATCTGAGCCGTTGGTTCATCACATCCGTGGCCCCTCCATCGTCTCATATGAAGACAGAAAAAAACATGTCTTGCCTTGATTTGATTTAGTTTGGCTATTGTGAGGTTAGCATGCATGGAAACTGACGCTAATCTTTATTCCTTGTGGCATCTGCTCATGCACTGGCCTTGTCCTATCTTAAAAAACACTTGGGAATCTCATAGTGCAGGAGGCAGCAAATAACGGCCGGATTCGATCTTTAGAGGCTTCTCCCAGGTTCCCGAATCCTCATGTTGTCCGACCACTCTATATTAAATAAAGTAATTTAATTAGTTTAGATATGAAATTTTAATAAGATTTTTTATAATGGTTGGAGAGACATGAGAGGTTATAGATATGTCTATGATTAATGAGTTCAGAATATGAGAAATAGATTAGAGGTGATGAGAGTAAGGCAATGGGATCGGAGGCGATATGTGTGTTTACGGTAGGTGGACCTATAGGCTGTCATGTGATCTCCAATTGCCTCTTTTATCTCTTTTATTACTCTGATAACGCAGTTGATCAAAAATATTATTAGATAAATTGCTAGCAAGGTGGCTCACGCAAATTAAATAACGTGGCTACTAGGCTTAATCATGTCGCATAAGCCTTGGGCCTATGTCCAGCTATATCGTTTATTTTTTTATTAAGTATATCACATACTCCCTCCGCTCCTAAAATAGAAGTCATTTTCACTTTCTGAAAACCATTTTTTAAACTTTGGCCATTTATATATAAAATAATATAAATATTTATAATATATAATTAGTATCATTAAATACATTGTTGAATATACTTTTATAATAAATTTATTTAGAGATAAATGTTGCACGTTTTCTTTAGAAACCTAGTCAAAATTAAGAAAGTTTGACCGACACGCATCCTATAGCGACTTTTTTTTGGGACGGAGGGAGAATCTCGCTAATTCGCGACGAGAGAGATTTGTCCATTTGCAGCTTACATAACAATAGCCAATTTACGATCTAAATTAGAGTACACACCCTTCTCTTATAAATTGATTTGGAAGTTAAAAAATCATCTAAATATCAATTTACGGTCTAAATAAGAGTATGCCCTTCTCTCATACTTATCTTCAACGGGTAATATTAACAAAGAACAACTTAATTAAGAGGAATAGAAAAGATGGTTAAAGGTGATGTTTTTGTATTGTAATAAAACCATTAAATATTTTTTCTTTGATTGTCATCATGCCAAAACAATCTGGAGTATTTGTCTATAAAGCTCCTAGGTTAACACCTTCCAACTTTGTATTCCACATGTTAAAGAGTTATTGGCTAACATATATTCGTATAATTATCCTATGTATATATGCTATATACTGGCTCATGCAACATAGCTTAGTTCGTTAAGTTCTCTTAATGGAACCGTGCTTTCTTGAATCCGGGTGCTCCTATTTATTTTATTAAATTTATTCTACAAATTGGAGTTGTTATTTTTTAAGTAGACGACATGTGGTGGCTTTCAAATGCTAACGCTTATGAAGAAAGAATAGAACCAACTAAATTGTAGGATTGATGGTAAATAATGATGCATAGTGACTTCAGTCAATCTAAAAATTTGTTGATTCAACTTAGTATTTTAGGAGGTGTGCTAGGGTGTACATGCATGTATATACTAGCGTCTATGTATATATTGGGTTTTGCAAAAAAAAAAAAATCTAATTGCTAACGAAGCATAGTGAGTTCATAGTTCGTACTGTCTTTTTATCGAATACGCATGAGTATACGTATCATTGCATTAAGTAGATAGAGGGTTTAAATTACAAGAGTTGCCGCCCTCGGCCACAAGCCCCAGAGGGAGCGGAGGTTAAAAACAGAGATTGAAAAACTGAAACTAGGAGCTGAATACTGAATGGGACTGAATTGCACGTTCAGCCGGCTGCCAGCGCCTCAAGGCCCTTCGCGCTCGCCTGCATCCAGCGCCCAGCTTCCTCCCGGATTACTTGCAGCAGGTCGTTGGCGGTTGATGGCGCTTCCCGGAAGCAGCGGGCGTTTCGCTCCTTCCATACCTGCCAGGAGACGAGGGCGAACAGGCTGTCGAAACCGTTTCGCTTGGCGCCGGTCCACTGCGCACGCAGGGCGCGCCACCACCGGAGTGTCGTATGCTGACCGTTTGGCATTTGTTGCTTGAGCGCCTGGATGATGTTGTGCCAGAGATCCCTGGTGAAGGGGCACATTGCTAGGAGATGGTCGATTGACTCCGCGTCTTGATCGCAGAGGAAGCAACGTTCGTTGGCCTCAAGCCCGTGCCTTGTTCGACGATCGGCTGTCCAATGTCTTCGGCGGAAGGCGAGCCAGAGGAAGATTTTCACTTTCAGTGGCGCCCTTGTTCCCCAAATTAGGCGGTGCCCGCTGAATTTCATAGCTCCGGCATGTAGCATGGAGTATGCCGAGCGTGCTGAGTATTTGCCGTCCCTCGCCCACCTCCATACTATTTGGTCTGGCGAGTTAGTGAGTTGCACGATCTGCATGTGTTCCCAGATGCTCAAGTATTCAGCCATGGCCGAGACCGAGAGCGCTCCTCTGAAACCCCTTGTCCATTGTTTGTTCCGTAGAGCCGCACTGACCGTGAGCGATGTCTTCGCTCTGTTTGCGACGTGCTGGGTGAGGTATGGCGCCTGGTCCACGATGGCGTCCTTGTCCAGCCATTTGTCCATCCAGAACAGGGCGCTTTGTCCGTCGCCGAGCACCATGTACGTGGATGCTCTGAAGAATGCTTGGACCTCTGGCGCTGTGTTGATGGGCAGCTGGCTCCATGCCCGCCATAGCCATCTTGCATAGTTCGTACTGTCAAGAAAGAGAATCCAGATAAAACAATTTGCTAAATTTATATTGATTAAGTGAAAAAATCCCGCTGAGAAAGCACGGTTCATGTCGTATTGGCATCTATTTAGACCATGATGGATTGGTGGTTGCCAACTTTGTCAAAAGAAGGAATTATAGAAGCAACAATGGTTTCATAAGACGAATATAAGAAGATGTTAGGTGGGTTAGTGGATGACTGCCATATAATGGCTTGACTGGCCCCTCATACATATCTTTCCACTTATAGGTTTGACGCAATGTTATGTTAGCACTAGCACACCATCTCACTTATATGATAACTCTATCGGAAATGTTTGTTCAGACTTTATAAAATATCTAATCATTTGAAAGTTTCTAAATAATCTTTAATTAAATATATGATGTTTGGGATAAACTAATTACTTTATTTTAAAATAAAGACTTGTTCATTATATATTTAAAATCGAAGTTTGCATGTCCTCAATCCAGAAAAATATGTAATTCCGGTGTAGCACTGAGTCAAAACTAACTAATTTTATAAAAAAAATATCAATATTTGTGATATCAAATAAACGTCATTATATTCTTTATATAGAACACATTTTCATAGCATACCTATTTAGTGCTTAAATTTTTTTGATGGATCCATTACATTCAGTTTACTTTATGAACCGGATATTAATTTATTGTCGTCTTAAGTATGTTCTTCCTGGTTATCATAGCTGTTCAGTGTGTTATAGCTATCCTCATTTTGAAGGAAAAGTCTGTTTTGTGTCGAAAGCAGTTTTTACCTAACCGTTGGGTCTAGTAACAAGTAAACAAACAATATAATGCAAGGTCAGGTGTGTTCTTTACACTTGGCACAAGTGCAAACTTTAACTTCATTGGAACCCAGTTCTTTTGAAAGCATGCATCTAGATTCGTCAGGCGATGCAGAGAGCTTTGCATATTTTCACCCCCTGTAAAACTTGTATGGAAGAAGAAGAAGAAGAACAGAACAGGTAATAGCAGTCTGGTTCAGGTAAAGCTTTATGGTCCAAATTGCTGCTATTTTGTCACGAGCTCAGCACACATGGAAGCATCACGCTTTATTCGATTCAAAGCACTTCTTAGCTATTTTAACCACTTTGTTCCAATCCAGCAGTAAGCTAGGATTCCTCTTGTCCCCTGTTTTAAACATAGAAAAATGTGTAGGCAATTCTGAATTCCGAAGCCAATATTCCTTGGATTAATTAGGGTTTCCTTCCTGACCTTTATTTCTTCATCTGCGTGCAGAGAGCTTTCTCTCTTTGGCATTTAACATAACTAATCTCGTCTCTAATAAAAACATAAATAAGTCCTAGTATCACCAGTTCACCACTCATCACCTCACAGAGAAGAACCCCAAGCTAGCATCTTATTTTGTGCCCTGCATTTGCTATGAAAATAACATGCATGCATGTTGGCTCTAGAAAACTCAGAGAAAATCCAAATGATTACTGATCGAGTGGTTTTTGGATTCTTGAAGAGAGCATGATGTCATTAGCAGAGAAAAAAAAATGCTTGATATGACATCCAGGTGTTTGTCCAACGGTCAGGGCATCTTTTTCTGCCTGATTGAGTTTATCATTATCATATCTGCAGAATAAGGGAATAGCATATATTGCGTGTGTTGTTTTACAGAAAAGAGAGTGATCATTTTCTTTTCATTATCATACACGCCTGGACACTGTATTTACTCACCCCTTTCTGGCACCCAAATTCTGAACAGCTGTCGGATCATCATCTAGCATTTCTTGCGATGGCTGGCGCTGCCCCCCACTTGGTTCTTCTACCCCCTAGCCAGCCTTCAGACTCCATCATCCCTAAACCACCAAAATCCCAAATCCCTTGTAATAATGGCTATAGAAACTCGATCTCATAGGGCAAAGCGTTTTGGCAGAGTTGTAGAGAGGATGAAGATTGAGACGTGAAGTTGTCTGATTTGGGCCCAACCCAATTGATTTACATGGGCCATTATATTACTGCCCATTGGCATGCATGCACGCAAAGAGAGCACAGGACAGCTCCATCGGTCATGGACGTTGCAGTTGCATCATCATGGCAGCTGGGTCTCATCTTGCTAATATTTCAATGAGACTGGACACTTGGCAGCATAGCAGAGCCGGTATGCACCGGAGCACGGGGGATACAATGTTTTTTTTCTGCCTAGCTAGCAAGCTAGGTGCTTTTTGCATGCTGCACCTGGTAGATACTCCGGCCGTATATGTGTATATAAGTTCACTATATACCCTGTTCTCCCCTGATAGAGTGGAAAATGTCGTGTGACGGTGGCGTCTCCAGGGTAACGTTGAACGATGCCGACCTAGACATATATATAGATCAAGGCAATCAAACAACTTCCCATTGAATCCAAGCTCTGCTAAAGAAGGCAACCAAACAAGAATATCTGGGCTTTGTTCGGTTGAACTACACTCAGCCTGTTTTAGTTTATTTTCTCTCATAAAACATTATTCAATTAGTCAAAATCAGCCAATTTTTTTTACAATCCGAATAGAGTCATCCTGTGACTGTCTAGATACAATGCAGCCCAACTGAAGAGAACCCCCAAGTGAAGGAGTGCATCGTGTTTCCGTTGTATTACGGCGGGTCCTACCTGCTGTTCACAGTTCACATGCCGCCAGCCGCTGGGGCTCGCAAAAGCACCTACAGGTTGCTAGGTATATATCGAGGAAAGGCATATGCATAGATGAAATCTGCTAACCGGACCAACCTAGCTACTAGCTAGGTTTCGTTCGTTTGCAGCTTGGAATGGCCTGGAACTGTTCCCGCCACGGGACGGAACTGTTCGATAATTTGTATCGAGACCTGTTTAGATCGCTTCAAAATTCTAAAACTTTACTAGATTAATTTTTCGTCGTCAAATCTTTGGATGTATGTATGAAACATTAAATATAAGTTAAAAAAATAACTAATGTTGCACAATTTATTTATAAATTGGGAGACGAATATTTTAAATCTAGTTACTCCATAAATGGATAATAATTATCAAATATAAATGAAACGTTATAGTACTTTACTTTGTAAATCTTTTGAATATATCTAAACAAGGCGTAACTTGGAAATGATCCTGGCCTAGATCGAGGATCAAACCCTAAGAGTGCTCATGAAAAATGAAAGCTAGGGCTATTTCTTAGGAATATAGAGATACCGTCACTACTAGGGACGGTCTTTAGTCCCGGCCAAAATAGGCCTTTAGTCCTAGTTTTCTCAACCGAGACTAGAAATTCGGGACGCCCCATGAGATTTGAACCTTGGACCTCCCATACTAGCTCACGTGCACGAACCACCCCACCTACACAACTTATCTATTAATAGATGTGACTCTTCCCCTTTGAACCACGCATCGAGGGACCTTTAGTCCCGGTTCGTAACACCAAGCGGGACTAAAGGGACTTTTAGCCCTGGTTCGTAACACCAACCAGGACTAAAGGGTCTATCTAACACCAACCGGGACTAAAGGAGACTTTTTAGCCCTGGTTGGTGTTACCAATCCCGGATGTAAAAAATTTCGAGACTAAATTTTATTTTGGACATCGACGAAAGACATGTTCTCTAGTAATGCGTGCAGCATGAATATGCTAATCTGATCTAGTGATTCCTATAGGATAGAGTGGATCATGCATGATGTCACATGTAGCTTGTTGCCGGTGGCAACGTTGCCAGGGAGATGATAGGACTGGAAGAAGTAACGGTGGAGATCACTATTGAAGAGTGATTGAATAGTATTTTGTGAGAGACAATAAACTGAAATAAACTGAAAGTATATAGTTCAATCGAATAGAGAAAAACAAATAAAAGTTTGATCTATTTTTTCAGAAAATATAGAGATGATGTTGTGCATATTCTCTAGAATTCCTAGAGTCCAAATTCAGGATTGATTACAATGCATGTTTCTTGAGAAAACTGGCATCGGCACCCATGCTATTCATGGGCTACGTGCTGGGCCAGCAGGCAGCTGTTTGTGCCTCACTGTTCATCTCGTGCATGGGCTGCTGGGTGCTGGCAATGGCAGCAGGCGCGGGGGCCGCCCGCCGGGAGGCACGGACGCAGGGCTCACGTACACGGTACACAGTACACCAACCGCACGCCGCTGCTCCCCGGCCGGCCGGGGGGAACGCGCGCGGTTTATTCACGAGTCTGGCGTCGTACGCTGGCCGGCCGCGCGCACTGTTACCCGATGCGGTCTGCGGCTACAGCCGGCCGGCCGGTACGGACCGAGTCCGAGCTCTCACTTCGCCCGTCATTTCAACCGTCTCCTCAGCTCCCCAACACCCGCACAGCCTGACGACCGCCGAGTCGTCGCCGGCCAGACCTGCAGCCGTGGCCTGTGGGCAGGCAGGCAGCTAGGCATGCTTGCTCTGGCAAAGTGTGGCAAAGCAAAGGCCACATGCGCAGCGCCAGCCATCGTTCGCCAATGGCTTCATCATATCATCGCTTTGCTCGATCTGCTCCGTAGAAACCATGGCGATCGAAAAGCTCCCCTGTTCACGCACATGGCGGCACGGCGCGGCCGGCCGGCGCGCCATCGAGATGCTTGCTAGTAGCTGTGAGAGACTGTAATTGTGAATGGTTCTAAAAAAAAGATTGTAATTGTGAATGATGAGCGAGCCCCTTTTGTTCGAGAGGACACATGAATAATGAGTGAGCTGAGCGCATGTGTGTTTGGGCCTTTGGGGGTACGGGAAGGGACAAGATTTCCAAGGAGCTAGCCATGGACCCATGGTTGGTGGGCCGCCGTGTTTTGTTGCTTGGTGCTCGCACGCACAACTACTCCCCCAGTCAAAAAAAAGAGTACATGTTAAACTACCTCTCTGTCCCATGTAAGAATCAATTCCTAAAATAATATAAAACAACTAAGCTACTCCCTCCGTCCCAAATTAACTGTTATTTTGGGTTTTCGTGTCACAACTTTGACTAGATTTATATAAGATATGTGCAATATTTGTGTCTCCAAAAATTTTTATTAAAAAACTAGATCAAAAGACCTATCTAATGATATCAATTATGTATCATAACTATTAATATTTTTTTATATAAAATTAATCTAAGTTTTTCCTTAGGAAGTGAGAAAGACAGATATTTTGGGACGGAGGGAGTATGTCACTAGAATTGATAAACTATATATCTAGGTAAGCACTCTATGATGACAAGTCCTAATATCTCTTCTATGAATTGAAGGAGCATAATTACAAGCCTTCAATACCACATGAGGGAGATGATAAGATATATCCCCATGGTTCACTGACTTGCTAGTCACCTAAGTCCACCCTGAGGCAAAGTTCAATGATCAACGCCTCTCTATCAAGGCTCAATAACCTTGCAAGTCTCAAGGATGATGTGCTCACGAGTATGCACTATCAAAGTGATGTCATTAATTGAAGATATGGAAGCTCAAGGGTGATTTAAATGCATATTTTTTATCTTGAGTGTGTGTATGCCATGCTATCAAAAGAGATGCAACATTGTTACTAGAAAATGTCTGAATGTTCTCAAAATAACCCAATATTGAAATCCAAGTGATTAACACTCTAACTTTAGAAATGAGATGGTCACGACCATGATGGTTTTTTCAAGGTTTCAAACAATAACGACTAGTTTATACTCTCCTCCACTTTGGGGGTTCTATTGGTGCTTTCCACATCTTCGAACATTCTAAAAATCTTGAGAATTTTTCTCCATCCTCCCTTCATAGTAGGATTTGTGTGTCTCGACTCTTGAGAGATATAGGGTATTGAGAGCATTAGTGAGAGCTTTGAGCACTTTGTGCTGCGTTGAGCAACTAGTGCAACATATTTGTTACTCTTGGGGATGAAACCTCCTAAATGGCTAGGTGTCTCTTGTGAGCACCCAAAACTTGTGGAGCACCGTGGAACAATTAATTTGTGAGGGTTGTGGTCTTTCGTTTGCAGAAGAGAAGATCATTTAGGAAATACGAGAAAAGAGGTTGCAAGTTTGGCTAGATCGAACTAAATGGCAGGCCTCAACTTTGAGAAACAAATCTTTTTGTCCCCGATTTAGTCAAAATTGGCGACTCCCAGTTTTTAGAGTTTCTATACAAACTTTGTTAAAATACTTGTTGTGTTTTGTTGTTGAGCCTATGTCTAAAGATTGTAACGGTGCAGGTTCGGACTGGGAAAAGTCTCTGGACGCCCAAAACCAAAACCCGAAATTAAAACTCAACCAGCCCCGAACACCGATTCAAATGAAAATTCATCCCAAAACCGAAACACGTGGATACCCGAAATCTGATAGATTAACCGAAACCCGAGGTCAGCGAGGTCGTTGACTGGGCGAGGCACCAAGGCCAGCCACCGACGAGGTAGTCCGTCGGGGCGCCGGTTGAGTGTGCGGCTATGCGCAGAGACGAACTTGCGGACTAACAAGGTGCCAAGGCTAGCAGCTAGCGAGGCCACACGTCGCAGGCTGCGCAGGGCACGAGGGGTGTGGGGCAACACTGGGGGGCACCATGTGGGGTTGCGGAAGCGCGGGGCTGCGCTGGAGCGGGGCTCGGTGTGGTGCTGCCGCTGCACCTAGGTGTCTAGGTGGCTTGGATGAGGGTTTAGGGAAGGGCTCAAATGAGGGATTTTGGTTTATATACTTAGGTTGCTAGGTGGCCTTCTAGTGGGCGAATGATTTGAGCCCCCAATGGATTAACCACATGTCAATTTCAAAATCTGCCTCAAATCCATAACATTTCATATATCCAAACCCACAAATCTGTGGGCAAAAACCAAGAACAAAAACTGAAAACCTAAAAGGATCAAGATGCCTAAGAGGGGGAGGGTGAATTGGGCTTATTTAAATTTCTAAAGCAAAAATTAAATCCTAAGCAAGTGCCAATTACCACCTAGTGCCTACAAGTGTGACCTAACTAACAAAGCAATTAACAAGGCAAGTGATATAGCACTAACACCCTATGCAATTCTACTCAAGCAAGTACAAGTATGAAACTAGTGCAAGAAAGTAATGCTTGAATGTAATTGCAAGTAGTAAAGATGGAGAAGCTTAAGGGAGAAGGAAGTTTGACATGTCGACGTTTTGCCGAGGTATCAAGGAGTCGACACTCCCCTAGTCCTCGTTCGAGCACCCGCGCGCAAGGGTATCACTCCCCTTGATCCGCGCAAGGACCAAGTGCTCACTATGGGCTGATTCTTTGTCGCCCAGGCTCGGTGAATCGCCCACAACCGATCACAAGAAGTAGAGTTGAGCCATCCATAACCCTCCAGATGGTCACCAAGCCTCGGATCGCCACCAAGACATCTAGGTGTTGTCGATTGTGACACCCTGTGTCAGGCTTGCATTAGGATCATCATTAGCCACTAAGCACATCGTCTCATTGCATTCATGTTTGCATATGCTATCATTTCATGTGTTTGTGTTTATGCTTTGAAACTAGAATTGAATAGGTGTTTCGTGCTTAATCTTGTGTTTAACCTGTTTAGTTAAGTCTTGCTTTGCTTAGAGTAAAAAGTGTGGTTTGTTTATGTTTAGTTACCCTGCTTAGTTTTATCAAATAAAAGAAAATGGAGAAGGAAATCAGAATCGAGACAGGCCGAGTGCCACCCCTCGACCTCGACCCCACTGCTCGATGACGGACCGGGTCCGAGCGAACGACCCCAAGCCAGAGGCTCGACCGAACCAGAGGCTCGATCGGCCAGTCAATCGACGCCCCACCCGCGAGTGCTACCCCTCGATTTCTACCCTCGATATCGCGAACCGAGGCTTGAGCGAATGACCCCGAACGGAAGGCTCGACCGAGTCGGAGGCTCGATCAGCTGATCGACCCTACCCTCGATATCGACCCCTCTTCCGCACGCACGTGTCGCGCACGCCCACGCGCACTCACCCGACCGCGGCTGAGCCGTACGTCGGAGTCATCCGCCGCATGGCCGCCGATGCCTGACCGCGGAAGTGGAACACGCCATCGCCGCCGCTTCGGCTCTGCGCCGACATCGCTGTCGCCGTTCGCGCTGTCTCGCTCAAATCCGAGTTAACGGCGCTAGGACCAAGTTAGCACCGCTTTTCCGCCGCTGACGTCCTGCTTCACCGCCGTAGGCCTGCCAGCCGCCCTGCCGCGCGCCGCGCCGTTGTTTCGCAATAACGTCGCCGCAGTGCCGCGTCCGATCAGCGCCCCGCCTTGTCTCTTTCGCAGTCAAGCGCGAATCCGCGTTAACGACGCGTCGACCAAGTTTTGATCCGCTCTGCGCCGCTCACCGCAAGCACGCCAGCGCCGCTGCCACCGCCGCACATCGCGTCACGTCCCCTCTAGCAGCGCCGGTCGACCATGACCAAGCAAGGAGGAGCGCCTATACCTCCTCCCCCTCCCGCACTCGTTTGCACTCATCCTCACTCGCGCAATCGCTCGCATTGCCTCTGTTCTCGCCAGCTGAGAGCTCCAAGCACCGCAAGCGCCCCCTTTTCAAATCCACCACCGCCCGAGTTCCTTTGCTCAATCCCTCTCGCCCTAGCCTTCGCTTTTGCCCCGCACCCACACTGCTCGCCTCTTCTTCCCCAACCAAGACTCCAGTCACCGGAACGCCTTTCGCCGTTCTTCGACTCCGAGTCGCCTCTGCACTGATCAACCAGCGTTCGTCGTTCACCGTCTCGTCTTCGACGCCTCCATCTTCGTGGAAGCTTCGCCGGAGTTAACCGAGGTGAGAACGTCGTTCCCCTAGCTTCAGTTCGACTTGTGTCGTCACAGCACCGTTGGTCGTGCGCCATTGCCGCCGCCGCGGAGCTTGCACGTGGCCAGGTTTTCACAGAGCCTTTCTGGCTCAGTTAGCCCTCGAGCCGCACTCGCCACTTCACCACGATGCTCACGCACCACAGCGCTGAGCTTCGCATCGCCGTGTCACACCGCCGTGTTGCACCGCCACCGCACACCGTCGACCCCTCCTCACGATAGCGTCGGTTCAACCAACACCACCAGTGGATGCTCGTAAGTCATCCCGAGCCTAGCACAGCCAATCCTACCGCCGAAGACTTCACCAGCGGCGAGAAAACATCGATCAGCACCGTTCTCTGTTTTTGATCGACGGTCGCTGGACCTCGAGTAATCGAGGGTCATCCTCGAGTAATCGAGGGTCACGCTCGTCTGTTGCCTCGAGTGCCTCTGCGTGCCTCGAGCCCGTCCCAAATGTTTTCCTTTTCTGTTTTCAGCTGTATGCCATGCTTGTTTGTATCTAGGAGTTGGTAAAGTCTTGTGGCTAGTTTATGTTTAAGTTATAGCTTGTTTTGTCCTGCTAGCTAGTAGCTCGAGCCTTAGTAGCTTTGTGGTAGTTCTCTTGGGTGTATGCTTAGAATCTCTGTTAGTGTGTTAAATCCTGTTCAAGCATCATCCCTGCAACTTTCAGTTATTTATTTATGCATTGCAATCATTTAGGATCCCTGGAGGAACATTAGGAGCCCACAAAGACAGAAGTCCAGGAAGTACAGGAGTTGTACGAGGAGTACCGAGAGCTCGACACTAACCTTCCTGAGTGCCCTGACCACCAACCCTCCACCTTCTCTCAAGGCAAGCCCCGGAGCATTCTTAAGCCTCCCAGTTTTCACAATTTAATCTACTTGAGTATTTTATACCGTGATGCATTAAGTGATAGGAGTTGTTTGAATCCCAAATTGATGCATTACCTTCCTTGATCTTTGTTTTACCTACCTTGTTACCCTGTTAATAATAAAGTAAAAGCAACCGCTTAGCATGCTTAGAATAATGGTTACCTTCCTTTTATGTTTCGTATTATCCCTTGTGGGTAATACTATCACGGTTGGCTATATTCGCTATCGTGGAAAGAACCTATGGTAGTAATGAAATACGGTCAACTGGAAGGCAAGTGCACCAAGTGGTCAAGACTTGGGGGCAGTCCGTCCGTTGGATCGTGTAGGTTTGTACACGATGGTGGCCCTCTTACATCTTTGAATGCGCCCTTTCACATAGGGGCCGTTGTGAGTATCGACCCCGAAGCCGAGTAAACACTGTCCGGGCCGGAGCTCAATCTGCTGTGAGCACCCCTCTAGACTGTAGGCATGATCTGCCCCGTGGTGGCCATCTATTTTCTACAATTGGGGTGGACCAATGCGAGCCCGCGTCGGTTACCACCTGGACTTTGTTGAGCGGTAACCTAATGCTGACCCAACGGGGTAAAGTATGGGCGTGTGTTAAAGGTAATCTTACCAGTTGGTGTATATCGATTCGAATTGCCGCCCCCCACTGGATATGGGGGATTATACTGAGCTTCACCACGGTACAACTCCATGTGACATCTTAATGGTTCTACTAAAATGTTGATGAAGGAACTGGATATATGTTATTATATTGTTTGAGTAGAATCAAGTGTGTGCTCTAGTGTAGATGCAATAACCTAGAAATAATTAATAAGATAAAGGATGACTGCTCATCGTATCATTAAAGTAAACTCCTTTAATTTTAAGCATTTCCACAAAGTAAAGCTTACCCAACCCCAGATACAGCCATGCATACCCTTGGAGTCTTTATTTTCAGTTAGACGGGTAAGTCTAGCTGAGTACATTCTCGTACTCAGGGTTTATCCCGTTTGTTGCAGATGGCCAAGTATACATCGGCTATTGTAAGCACTGTCTCTATCCTTTCTACGGAGAAGATGAGTAGGCCTTGGGCAAGGTTTTCTACAAGCTCACCTTTGCTGTTGGCGGACCTGACGTTGTGGGCACCCCTGTCTTTTAAAACTTCTAGTTCAGTTTCAAACAATGTTTTATTTGGCCGCAAGTGTTGTGGCATAAGTACTACTTTTATTTGGAGCAAAGTGTTGTAATAACTTTATTTCGTACTTTAAGTATCTCCGTTTGATTTGTGGCTCGTTCGAATGTGTCTCCCTGAATGTACGCGATCCTGAGTTGATGTAAGAAATCCTTCGAGATTTCCGGACTACCGGGATTATATGGGCTCAAGTGTTGTAAGTGGTAGCTAATCAGCTACATTAGCACTTGATCTCTTATAATTTGGGCGGTTCCGTCACATCGATCATCAAGAGTAACAAGTAAAAGACCTTCACTTGATCCAATCAAGGCTATGAAGGTGGATGGATGCACACTTGTCACTCCCAATCTCACTAATGAGGCTCTAAGTGTTGGATTCACTAATCTCACACACCTCACTAGGCTCTTGGACTTTCTTGCACTCTCACAAGTTTCTTCAGCTGAACAAATGGCCTAGAAAGCTAGTATGGACGAGTTGGGCAAGTATAAATACCCCAAGCCTCCAACTAGCTATTACACTCATCAACTCTTCTCTGAGTACCTCCGGACCGGACTGGTACGTAGGCACCAGACCATATCGCATTGGTCCAGACCCTCTCAAACTCAACATAGTCCGAAGCTAGGCACCGGACGCGGTCTGAAGCCATTTTCACACTTCTGGAGCTCTTTGTGTAGCTCCAAACTCATCAACGATGGTCCGGAAGCTAGCTCCAAACTCGGTGCGGAGGCAAACCCTCATTCCTGTAGCTCTCTATGTTGCACTAGACTGATCAACTATGGTTCGGACGCCTTCTTACCAGGGTTCGGAGCCTCCTTTCTCACTCTGAGTGAACCCTAGCCACCAGACCCATCACCTATGGTCTAGTGCTCTATGGGCAACCAGTCCGGAGCTTTTTTGAAGCTCCCAATTACTTTGGATCTCGACACTTTGTGAATGATACTTGCTCTATATCTCTCAAGGGCTATTTTTACTCTCTAGGGCCAGGTTTGACAAGTGGGCACCACACCTACATCCCTAACTTTTCCTAGGTTAAGCTACTAATCTCGTACCACCTTAATAGTACGGCCAAAGGAAAACAAAGGTCCTAGACTACTCAAAGTGTCTCTCCAACTCCAAATGACACTTAGACCTAGCCTAAGCTTTAACCTTGTCGCCAATCCTTTGAAGACCGAAACGAATCTAGCTTGGGGGCATGAATACCATTTGATCGTCCAATCAATATCCATTACTTATGACCTAACTTAGCAATTTGTCTTGCAAAACACACATTAGTCATAGTAATCTTGCATTGTTCTTAATCATTGAAACCATGAGGCCTAGATGCTTTCAAAACCACGAACCCAAAACCCGTGGATATCCGCTCCAAACCCGATGCATTGTCATTCTTTACCTATGGCCCCGTTTGGTAGAGCTTCTATCAACTTCAGCTTCTGTGACATATTTACTATTCACAATTGTTTTTCTCTTCTCTTCTCTCACAGAGCAGCGGAAGCAGGTGAGGCTAAAAAAACTGACTTCTATTACTTCCACCGGATTTAGGAGAGGAGAAGAGAGGAGAGATAAAACTCACTGAGCCGGTAAGAGGGCCATATATTCATCCTCACTCTAGATGTCACGTCACGTCGATCGTTTCACTCTCCCACGGATAGATAGATTGTCCTTTTCCCATCATTACACACGGATCCGATCTTGACCACTTAGTCAATATTAAACGATCTAATAATACCGTATAATATAATAGAATTTGGCTATATATATACATACTATATATCTATTATACACCTGGATGCATTTTCTATAGAGAATGCACCCACCCTGATTAGTGCAACTAGTTTCTTGCCTAGTTGTAATTGGTTTTTTGCCGAGTTGCAACTAGCCCAACTGTAGTTGTAATTGGATCGCGTCAGGTTGCAACTGTTTCTTGCCTAGTAACAACTAGTCTGACTCTAGTTGTAATTGGATCGCGTCAGATTGCAATTGGTTATTGCCTAGTTGCAACTGGGCCGACTCTAGTTGTAGTTGGATCGTGTCAGTTTTGCAACTGTTGCCCAGTTGCAACTGGATCGACTCTAGTTGTAATTGTATCACGTAAGGTTGCAACTACATCAGGTCCAGTTACACTGGATCAGATCTGTTGCAACTACTTCCGCCAAGTTGCCATTGTGTCATAATCATGATAGCAACTCACAGTACATTGAAGTAGCAATTACATACTTAAAAAAAGTTCATCAAATATAGTTATAGGGTCGAGATGGCGGACTAGAGGGGGGGTGAATAGTCTTTTCTAAAACTTAACCGTCACGGCTAACCGAAACTATTGCGGAATTAAAACTAGCGGTCTAGCCAAGACTACACCCCTCTAACTATTTCTCTAGCACCTAGCAAAGTATGTCTATTATGCTAACTAAGGTGCCAAGCTAGGAAGCTCACCTAAACAAGTCTAGGTTGCAAGGTCACACAAACCTAAGCAACTAGTACTCTAAGCAAACCGGGAGCTCCTACACATACTAGTAAGCAAAGCACAAAGCACCTAAGCTCACTAGCAATGCTCTCTAGCAAGACTATACAAGTCAACTAGAGAGCTCAACTTACTTAGCTACACAAACTAAGCAATGTGACTAACAAGGCTACACAAGCCAATTAGCCACTCAAGAGCTACTTCTATGCTACACAAGCTAGAAGGTAACTAGGCAAGCTACACAAGCTAAACTAGTTACAAGAGCAACAACTAGTCACTAGCACAAGTATGAATAAGTAAATACAAGGTAGTGATTTGGAGAATGCAAACCACCGAGAAGATGTACAAGGTTGACACGGTGATTTTTCTCCCGAGGTTCACTTGGTCGCCACCAAGCTAGTCCCCGTTGTGTCGACCAAACACTTGGTGATTCGGTGGCTAATAGGCGTTCACAAGCCTAACCCACTAACTCGGGCGCCGCAAGAATCCACCCACAAGTGAGGGTAGCTCAATGACACGCTCAACTAGAGTTGCTCTTCGCGATCCCCGTGGGGCGAGCACAATACTCCTCACAAAGCCTTCTCCGGAGCGCTGCACAAATCTTCTTGCGGGCTTCGATGGAGCCACAACCACCAAGCCGTCTAGGAGGTGGCAACCTCCAAGAGTAACAAACACCACCAGCTTGCAACACGATCACATAGTGCCACTCGATGTAAACTCGCAATACAACGCACTAGAATCGCTCTCTCACACAATCGGATGATCACTATTAAGTGTATGTGAGTTAGAGGGCTTTCCAAACACACCAACATAAGCCACAAAGGCCCTAGGGTGCTCAGCAACAAGCCAAGGGCAGCCACCAAGCATATATAGAGAGAGGGAAAGAAACTAGCCGTTTTTCCCAACTCTGCGCACGTCCGGACGCTTCCAACACTTGGGTCCGGACCATTGCCCATGCGTCCGGACCACCTAGCCGTTTGAATTGAGCCGTTGGCGTGTTTTTCTCATCTGAAAAACACCTCCGGACGCTAGCTACAGTGAAGGTCCGTACCATTAAACCGAGCGTCCAGACTCTACACAGAGAGTTCCCGAGAGCGAAATTTACTCCGGACGCACTTTAGCGTCCGGACCTCACAGGGCATTCCGGAGAGGGTTTTCTGAGCTCCGGACGCAGGTCCGGACGCTACGGTCCGGACTAATGCGCATGCGTCTGGACTGCTATAGTGCGTCCGGACCAATACAGTCCACACGAAAACTTCCGTATCTCTTACCTCCGAACTCCGATTTCGATGATCTTGAACTTTCTGGATAGCTAACTCAGAGGCCTACACATCCCTCAAGTCCATTTGATCCATATCACAATGAATCAAAGCAGTATTCCATTCCAAGAGCCACTCTAGTGTTAGGAGCATACCGAAAATCATTTTTCTCTTCTCCGAGTTGATTCAATTCAACTCCAACACCTCCTCCTTTGCAAATGTGCCAACACCACCAAGTGTACATCACCATGTGCATGTGTGTTAGCATTTTCACAATTATTTTCAAAGGGTTTTCACTTGCTCTCACCACGCCACTCGATCCTAATGCATCGCAAAGTTAGATCGCTCAAGTGGCACTAGATAACCGATATACAAACAAGTTTGCTCCTCTTAATAGTACGGCTATCTATACTAAACCCGGTCATAAACTTCTCTACACACCTATGACCGGTGAAATGAAATACCCTATAGGTTATACCTTTGCCTTGCGCATTTCATTCCATCTCCTTCTCCAATGTTGATGCAACACATGCACCAACCTATCACCAAATGATATGATCCACTTCATATCATCACGTGACCGTATTGGTTCATCGATCTTGACCTCACTTGCTCTTCACCGTTGCGTCGGTCCATCGGCGCCAAACATCACCCGCTTGCCCTTCACACTTGCAACCGGTCCATCAAGTCAAGCCTCATCTTGATCTTCTCCACCTTGATCACATGACTTCATGTCATGTCTCATGTGCAATAAGCTCCTTGATCACACAATCATATGTGAACTAATCTCTTGTGTATATATCACTTGAACACATATTAGTTCACCTAAATTGTCATTCAATTACCAAAATCACATAGGAACTCTCAATAGTCTTGTTGGGTCTCGTTTTGTTAAACACTTTTTTTCAACAACCTGGTGCAAACAGATCTGAAATAGAAACTACGGTTTAGGAGATATTGCATTTTTCCGATTCGAAATAAAAAAAATTCTCTGCATGCATGCGGGAGCGGAGCGCGGGAGTCTCGGCGGCGGAGGGTCTGCACCTTGTTGCATTTTAGTCTCGCCATATATATATATATATATATATATATATATATATATATATATATAATATATATATATATATATATATATAGCTGTAAAATAAGTGTTGCTTCGCCTTGCACATCCACATTTCGGCCTCAAACAAGAAACCAAAGCAACATAAATCGGCAGCAATAATGCCACTAGACTTGACACCAAAGAATGGAGGCCTCTCCCACACTATCAGTGCATTATTTTGAACCGTATCCTGTTAGGGTTCGGTCTTTGGGCCCCTTTATCTGGCCCTGTGTCTCCTCTCTCCTCCTCTTGCTTACGAGCAAAGGGAGCACTAGGAAGCGACAGGAGGTTCTGGCCCTTTGCCCACTTGTCATACTGTATTGCTACCAGTACATTACAAGCATTATTTAACTAGAAATACACACCTTATAAATTTATAATGCTTGTGATGTCACAACTTGGCCCTATTTAATGGCCTTGTCGATCCAGTGCCTTGTGTGTGCCTAGCTTGCCGTCTACATACCTTTCTCGCTCGCTCCTCTTAGCTTGCACCCATCGAAAATCCATTTGCCTTCTTCTTCGCAAGATCCAGGGAGAAACTAATAAAACACTGCACGCCATGAGGCGCTCAGACAGATCAAATCACTAGCTAGCTAGCCCGCAGCTAGCTGTGCATCATGTTTGTTCTTCCTCGATCTCTTTTGATTTAATTTGCTGTTAGTCTGCCTCTGCGCCACCATGGTTGTGATATGGCCGGATGGAAGAGAGCGTCCTTCAGTCCACTCAGGGGCGGTGCTAGGGTCGAATTAGCTGCCGACTCATTCACCCACATGCCAAAGCAACAACCATGGAAACGAGCTTTGCAGATGAGTGAATGAAGCGGGAGGTAAAAGCTTCGATCTCGCACCATCTTTGCTTGGACTGAAGGGTGCTCCCTCCTCCCCTCCTTGTTTACTTTACCCATGCACCTAGCTTCATCATGCATATCTCAAGGTTTTACTTCATGATCTGTACTTATTCTACAACTATAACCTGCTGTCTTGAACTCTTGATCTGTCTTTGCCTTGAGCTGTTTGATTGCTATCTTATATATTTGGCATCTGATACATATATATGCAGCAGCAGCTGCCAAACTACAGGCCTATATATTAATTTTATCATGTGCGTGCTTACTGTTCTTCCCCTTGATCCCATAGTTTCTGAAGAAAAGAAAAAGAGACTTTAATTTGCTTTATTACTTGTGTGTAGATCTTACAGTTACAGCACAGGGTCGGATCCATACATCCATGCATCGATCTCTGCAGGTTCTGCTGTGTCTTCCTGTGATCTACTCCATGAAAGAAGGTGGTGTGCACTGTTGTGGACTAGCTAGGACTGAACACGACGATACTAAGCTTTTTTCTGGCCAGCCGGGTGTGTGGGAATCTGTGTGGAATCACATAATACACATCTTTCTTCGGTTCGTGTCGTGCAACAGCGAAACGTCTTTCGATCTCCCTGTTTGCTTTGGAACTTTGCATGCAACTATAGCTAGTGATTCGACGTGTGCTAGCAGTGCGTGATGCTCCTCGATCGATAAGAGAAGAATCTCTTTAGGCACACTTTTGTTTCTGTCCCTATTCCCTTCAGATTTGTGATTTATCATGGTGTTAGTGTTTATGATTTTGTGATCCACTTGTGTTTTGCGTCTTGCATCAGTCTATCTTTTCACTTTTCTACATGTGTGTTCACCACAGCATTTGGTCTGCGAAAGTATGCGAGCCTGCATGCCGGCCTTGGTTTTTCCTGTGATTTGATAATAAGGGACATCCTTTCTTTTAATTTCATTGGCACGCAAATGACTATTTTTTCACCCGTTGCAAGTTGCAAGATATATATGAAGAGAAAGTAGCTAGAACAACGATCCCAGGTATTCTGAATACTGCTCCGAGACTGTATATATGCTTCCTGTGTTCGAGAAAAAGACTGTATATATATGCTTCCGGCCTGTCTGTAAGTGTTTAACTGCTATTGATTGACCTGGCTAATTGTTTCAGAACAATAGACTTGATATTTGGTATATCTATATGTGGATCCTGATGAAGTGCCAAATGCCAATAATCTCTAAAAACTGAGTGACAATGATGTCTAGTCAAAAGAGGGCTACTTGTACTATTGCTGGTATCATATGTGTTTATATTTCTTTCATATAAGTATATCTTTTATGATATTCAGAATGCAGTTTCTCAATAAAACTGTGTTTGAAATGATAGTTTTTTTTGCAAAAAATGATAGGTTTATTTTTATTAATTAGTAATTATCATTACAATTGCAAGATTTGCTGGGCTATTATTACTTACTTTAAATTGTCGCTATATATATTATGTATACTTGTGTAGTATCTTCATTTGGCCTCATCTAGCAAGCAAGCTAGTCAGTTGTGACCTCGCTCGAGTGTTGTCCCATAAGGTGTGTGATGTGATGTTCTAAATTAATTCTTATATGTGCTGTTTTGAATTTAAATAATACTACTAATGTAATGCTCTCAAGAATCCTCACTGCTGTATATGTTACAGTAGCATCAATAATACACACATGCTATATGCATGGGATCCATCATAGGTTACAGAACAAGACACTGGGAGTTTCTAATAACAAGCATCGTGTTGCCAGCAAACTGGAGGGCATTTTCACTGGAGCATATGCATCATCAAAAGACACGTTTTTCCTTGCACACACATTATGTTCTGTGATGCTTGTACTACTCCGGATGTAATTGACACCATTCTGTTTTAATTAAAACTTTGACCAGTTTAGCTTCTGATACATGCATGTAGTTCAAACATCATAATGATAAGTAAATAAAAAGCAAAACTGTGAAGTGGAATTTTTTTTGTTCTTCGTTCACCACATTTGCATCAATAAAATGTATTTTTGCATCGATTACAATCAATTAAACCTACTGTTTAACTCACTTTGTTATAGCATTCATGCTTATATATGGTTATTAATTTATTGTTCCTGGGGACGGTACGTTGTTAAGCGCAATGTCTGAAGAAATCGTAGTAGGGCGATTACTTGAATTAGTACGTTTCTCAAACCAACAGGTTCCAAATCCAAAGTGTTCTCTCCAATTTGGGAATAAAATTTCTGATAATAATGCCAACTACTGAACTCAGTGAATAGCCAGATGCCCATGTCACCTGCTGATTGAGGAATTTATCACACTAAGATACTTCAAGAAAAAATAACTATCTGACCGAGATTACATTGCAGACATGAGTGTACGTCTCAGTAGTAGTTTGCTGTGCTTGCAGTTTGAAATAGAGAGCGGAGAGCGACATTTCAATGTACAAGCGACACTTATCAGTGTTCTATAAAAAGGAATAACAGTGAAGAACCTGCAAGTTACATTACATATACTGTATGCAGCAGGGCCCGGAGCCTCATTTGGTAGTGCTATTTGCAGCAGTTCCTGGCCGGCCGGACCCTGGAACCTGAGAGCCATGGCAGCCGGCCAGAGTTCCTGCACACTTGCCATGCATTGTTCTCTCTCATGCTTTCTGCGTGCTTCAAATTAAGGCCACGCACTCACACACAGTTCGCAGCAACTGCCTGCGGCCATTCCTTTTCTTCTCACACACTCATTTCTGAACACACCGCCCTTCTTCCCATGAATGGTTTCAGTGGCTACCTGCAACCTGCCAACAATGAGTAGAAGAGTCTACACAAGACCCGCCGGGGAAGAGAGAGAAAGGGCCGGCGTTTGTCAAGGTGTGAAACCCTAACCCTAAAGTTGCCAAAGGCAGTAGCAGACAGCGAGGCTGACAATGGCAGGGGAGGGGGACGGGGAGGGGATTGGAACTCACAGAGCTGCGCATGTGGAGGTCTGCACCAATTCCCACCTCGTGTCTGCAACCTTGAACTCCTTATCTTTGCAATCTTAAAACACCTTTAAACCCCCATTGGATGCACTAAAAAATTGGCTTCAGATGTGGGCGCCTCCAAATTCCGAGGTGCATATGGTTATGGGCTCCCTTTCCCAATGAACCAGTGCTAGGAGTACCCTTTTCTTTATTAGGGTTTTGTACTTTGGGTCTTTGGGTTTTTCAAGTGCTACTACTCGATCTCGTCTTGTTTTACCGAGAGAGAGAATAATGGCGCCTGAACGAGAATAGATCGATTTGAATGGCTTTGTAGTGGTGTGGCTGGCTGCCTGGCTGTGGCTTACTCCATTCATATTGTAAAAGAAGTCATTTAGACAATGACACGGTCTTTAAAATATGACTTTGACTTTATATTTCTATAAAAATAACATGAATAGATCGATTTGAATGGCTTTGCAGTGGTGTAGCTGACTGTGGCTTACTCCCTCCATATTGTAAAAGAAGTCGTTTAGGCAATGATATACGATTTCTAAAGCATAATTTTTACTTTATATTTCTATAAAAATAACATGAATAGATCGATTTGAATGGCTTTGTAGTGGAGTGGCTGGCTGTGGCTTACTCCCTTCATATTATAAAAGAAGTCGTTTGGACAATGACACGATCTCTAAACTATGACTTTGACTTTATATTTCTATAAAAATATTTATTTAAAAATGATATACGTATACTTTTATGAAAATATATTTCAAGACAAATCTATTCATATGGTTTTCACATTTTTCAAACTCAACAACCTAAAAGTTATTCATGATTTATATTATCAATGTTTAATCAATACCTTGTCCAAAACGACATCTTTTATAATATAGAGGGAATATTATTTTTCTTCTCTCTAAAAATTGAAAAATATTTCTTTGTTTCATGATTTTGTACCTTAGACTTATTTCTGTACCAGTGTATAAATATAAATATATAAGGCATTTATCAGTAGGGGCCGGGCATGCAACCCCTCCATTTTTTTCCTCTCAATCTTTCAAAAAAAATCATGAAGAAGATTTTGGGTTCCTATTAAAACCGTGATCTGATAAGTTGGAACGGTTTTGACTGTTATCAGAACCGTTATAGGACTCGAGAGGAAGAATATAGGACTCGAGAGGAAGACTCAGAAGACGAATATGAGAGCCTAGAGAACAAATATAGGACTCGAGAGGGAGAGGACGAATATGAAATCCTAGAAGACGAATATAGAACTCTAGAGGACAAATATGAAACCCTAGAAGATGAATATGGGATCCTAGAGGACGAATATAGGACTCTAGAGAAAGACTCAGAGGAAGAATATGGGAGCCTAGAGAACAAATATAGGACCCGAGAGGGAGAGGGGGAATATGAAATCCTAGAGGAAGACTCAGAAGAAGAATATGGGAGCTCTGAAGATGGCTCAGAGAAGAAATATGGGACTTTAGAAGAAGACTCAGAGGAAGACTCAGAAGACAAATATGGGAGCCCGGAGGAAGATTCTATCTTAAAAAAAGAGGAATCAATGCCAAACAGGATGGTGGACTTTTTTTTAGATAATGGAAGATACTTCCCGCTTCTGCGTTACCACACACAATGTTTACATTATTACATAGTTTCAACGTTATTGCTGATGTATTATAGAAACAAAAAAAAAACACAAATATTATGCATGACAGAGTCTATTATTAAATTTCCATCCATGAGAGACGAACAACTCTAGCGCTGTGGTCTCTAATTTTCAGCTCTCTAACTGGAAAGACTCCTTTGTTTCATCATCATGCTGCAGCAGTGTCCAAAACCGCAGCCAGTATGTTCCCCTGAAAATAGCCTGTATAAAAGATGTATATTTGCAATTTTGAAAAATAAGATCATTGTGACATCTCCAAATTGCCCAACATAAAGCAACTACCCCAACTAGAATATATTTCTTCTCTTTTAATTCAAAGTTTGATAGCCAACTCCCTGACATGTGGGATACAAAGCTAGGAGGGGTTAACCCAGTAGCTATATAGACAATCCTCCATATTGTCTTTGCATGATGACAATCAAAGAAAAGATGTTTAATCATTTCATTACAATTACAAAAACAACATTTTTGACTGTCTTTCCAATTCCTTTTAATGAGGTTGTCCTTTGTTAAAATTACCCCCTTCGGGTGGTACCAAAGAAAAATTTTAATTTTTAGAGAAATTTTTAATTTCCATATCAATTTATGGCGAAAGGGTGTATTTTGATTTATCATGTGAAGATACATAGAGTGGACTGTAAATTGACCACTGCTATGTAACCTCCAAATAAACAAATCACTCTCTTTAGTCAAATTAACATGAGTGATCTTAGCTACTAGCTTTTCCCATTCATCAAGTTTATCCCCTACTAGGGCTCTCCGAAAACAAATGTTCAAATGTGTTGATCTCATAATATTAGACACTGTATCATGCGGGTGATTTGTAATATTATATAGGTTTGGATAAAAGTCTTTGAATGGGTGGTTGCCTACTCATGTATCTTCTCAAAATCTTGTTTGTGATCCATCATTAATTTTGAAGGAACCACAAGCCAAAATCTGATCTTTTATTTTCATCAGACCCTTCCAAAAATGAGAGTCATTGGCTTTGACGTGGACTTGTGAAAGAGATTTTGAGCTTAGATATTTATTTCTAAGCAAGGTTTGCCAATTTCCTTCTTCATTAAGCAAATTTATAATCCACTTGCTTAATAGACATATATTCTAGACTTGGAGATCAATAACCCCAAGTCCTCCTTGGTCCTTAGGACGACATAAGATGTCCCATTTTGCAAGACGATATTTATTTTTATCTTTGTCATCTTGCCAAAAAAAATCTAGATCTGTAATAGTCTAGTTTTTTAAGAATACCTTTGGGTATTTCAAAAACACGACATCATAAACATGGGTAGGTAGCTTAACACTGAATTTAGAAGGACTAATCTGCCTCCATAAGATAAATGCTTTGCTTTCCAGCAACTTAATTTTTTTTCAAATCTCTCTTCGATGCACCTCCAGTCAACATTATGGAGTTTTTTATGATGCATAGGAATACCCAAATATCTGAAGGGATATTCACTCGCATCACATTCAAAGAGCTCTATATATTGGTCCTCAAAATTTTTGGCTTCTCCATAAAAAAGAGCTCACTCTTATGAAAGTTGATTTTGAGACCAGCTAACTGTTCAAAAACACATAATAAAAGTTCATATTTTTTGCTTGTTCCAAATCATGGTCCATGAAGATAATGGTGTCATCTGCATATTGTAGAATCGACAAACCATCCTCTACAAGGTGTGGGATAACACCCCCCCTATTTGTCCATCATCCTTTGCTCTTTTAATTAAGAGTGCAAGCATATCTGCTACGATGTTGAACAAAATAGGTGACATTGGGTCACCTTGGCGCAAGCCTTTTTTTGTTTGAAAGTAGTGTCCAATGTCATCATTGACTTTGACACCAACACTACCCCTCATGATGAATCTTTCAATCCAATTGCACCATTTTAGTGACAAACCTTTCATTCTCAAGGTTTGTTGTAAGAAGGACCACTTAACTTTATCATAGGCCCTTTTCAAAGTCAATTTTGAAAATCACCCCGTTAAACTTTTTAGTGTGTAATTCATGTATGGTCTCATGTAATATGACCACACCCTCCATTATATTTCTACCTGGCATAAAGGTTGTTTGTGATGGGCTCGCCACTGTGCTACTTTTTTTATTCTGTTTGTGCCAACTTTTATGAAAATTTTAAAGCTGACAAATGTGATTCTGGCCGAAAACACCAGAAATACTTCTCAATATTTTGCTAAAAAGAGATTTATCCATTTAGGCAGGACGGAGCTAGGCCCTTTTGTTGGGGTTTGCAGACCCCGACGGTTTTCAAAAGTTTAGTGAAAAAATACTATTACTAACTGCAGTCCTCGAAAAAAAAGACCCTAGCAAGGTTGATGACACAGTGACACTGTGCTGGCTTCGCTAGCTACTGCATTTAGGTAAACAAAACATATACTGTCCCATTGTGAGTTGAATTGAAAGGAGTTAGGCTGATAAAATGGAGAATAAACACTAATGGAGCATCGAGAAACGAAGAATTCTCTTGCCTATGCTTTGGACACATCTATGTTTATGCAAAAATACCTATATATTTGAAATAAGATAAATTAGGACACAATTTGTAGATTTTCCTACAAACCTACTTTGAGGAAGATTGGAAAGGTGCTAAAAAATGCTAGGTATTTTGTCCTAGTGTTATTTTATATAATAAAGTTGTCAGGGCTATAGTGATGGAAAAGGACCTAGAACTTGACCTTAGATGTAACTAAGTGAAGACCAGTTCTAGAGGCCACGGACCGTACACTATAGCTGACGGTGAGAAGGGTCGTTCTAGAGAAATCGGTAGCACGACGCTTCTCACCGACAACTCAACCTCAGCTTAGCCTCGACCTCGAGGGCGCAGCATTACAGGCCTTGCTTACCGGCCTTGACGATGACAAGATAGTACAACCAGAATTTATAAGTTTTTTCTAGCGAAGTGGAGTTCTCCTTGTGTTTTGATATTCAAAATTTTGTTTAAAATTTTTCTACTAAATGTCTTCTAGCGAAGATTCTCATATACAATGATTAGTGGTGGTGTTTTATTTAGAAGAAGTTCATTTTAGTAGTGTAGTGCCCCTGCTCCCTGAATAATACAGACACGACGGGCAACGGAGAAAGAAGCACGATATGCTATATAGCCTGACATGAAGGATAAAGTTAGCAAAAGTCCCGTCATGGCAGAACCACGTTTGCACATGTATGTTGCGCCTCGATCTATATTGTCATTTGCGTGTGACATGATAAGCTCTAGCCCATAACGCAATAATAAGCTCCAGTCATGTTCCATGCCGAAAGCTAGCTAGGAGTAATTAACAATTCTACCGTCATAAAATTTATCTACCGTACTATTTCCATTCAAAAGTTGATGCGGATTTCTTGTAGATTAATTAACATCCTAATCTTATCTACCCACATAAAGTTGATGCGGATAGATGGTTAAAGCATCCATCTTCATGCAAATTTGTACAAGGAGGGGAAAAAATAAAATTATGACGTAGTTGATGCGGATTGCAGATTGAGGTAAAGAGTGCACCCAACACAATTATATCATTGGTTTCTCTTTATTATTTCTCATGGTAGAATTTTTTGTTCATCCTCAATTTTTGTATGAAGGTTATTAGCAATGCATCAATCACCAAATTTAATAAGTTCACAAGTAAACCATGATTTTAATTTTATCCATTTTCACCTTGAATCTATGGTATTCTTCCTCGATCTACTACTTTTAAGCTAAACATGCTTATGAGTTATGACCAAGCCTTTTATTTGGAAAAACAAAAATGGCATACAAAATAATAATAAAAACAGATGGTACATGACAATTGAGATTTTTTTTTGACACACAATTGAGAATTTTTACCTATATATATGGTAAAATAGGTTTCAGTCCTATCAAACCATTGTAGACACCAGCCTCTCTTGCGCATTAACCAACTACTACACACAGCTCCATCCGGTCCATTCTCATCTTGGTTGGCCGAGTAGGTTGGTAGGCTACGATTTACTGGGCCGGATAGGTTATTTTTCCTATTTTCATCGGTGCCTCGATGAACTAAAATGTGAACAGATGGCAGCCCGGCCCACTTTACCAGCGCGCTTGGAGATAAGGCACGGCACCGCACGTCCGCACCAGCAACGCGCAAAGCCGTTCGAAGCATGGCCGGCGGTGGCGAGCTGGACGCCTTCGACGCCGGCCGCTGCGCGGACGGGTACACGCTGGGCCACGCCGTAGGCCAGCGGTTCGCCGAGGTCATCAGGAGCAGGATGCGGCAGGACGTGGTGCTCCGGGAGCAGCTGCTGCCGTTCGCGTCGACGGCGCAGGCGCAGCCACTCCTCGCCTCGCTCCAGTCCGCCAACAGGGAGAGGTACCCGCGGTACTGGGACGAGCTGGTGGGCACCTCCGACGGCAGCGGCGTCCCGCTCCTCCACGTACGTACGTACAGCGACCGACGCACGCCGTTGCCATCCATGCCGCCGCTGACTGCGTCGTGGTCTCGTCTCTTGCTTCCGGCGGTCCAAGCAGGTCATCCTGGTCAACTTCAGGAAGGAGGTCCTGCCGTTCATCCCGAAGGAGAAGGAGGGAGGCGATCGTGCCAGGGAAGAGGAAGAGGAGGAGGAGGAGGCTGACGGCGACTGTTCCGACGTCCTCGTCGTCAGCGACTCCACGGCGATCGCCGCGCACAACGAGGACGGCAACGTCGCGCTGCTCGGCCACACGTACCTCGTGCGTGCCACTCTGCCGGACGGCGCATCCTTCACCGCCTACACCTACGCCGGCGAGCTCCCGAGCTGCGCCTTCGGGTTCAACACCAACGGCGTGGTAAGCAACTCACTGCATTGTGCATTCTCCATTTCCATTTCCACATCAGTCAGATTCCATTCCATCCAAACTGACGAGTTTGGAACACCCGACCCGACCCGACCCGTTTCTCACAGACCTTCACGCTCGACTCGGTTCCTCCTGTGAACGACGAGATCGTCGCGGGCGCCATTGGCAGGAACTTCGTGTCCCGGGACCTGCTAGAAGCCAAAAACCTCGAGGATGCCATACATGTATGTACCTAGCACGCACAGTCATCGCAACGAAGACTGAATTCCACTTCACTACGTAGCTCTTTATTCAGCAGTAATAAAAGCCACCGTTGATCATGATCATGATCATGCCACAGAGGGTCTGTTCACCGGCCGTCTCAGTGGGGCACAGCTACAACCTGATGGACGTCAGAGGCCGGAGGATCGTCAACGTCGAGACGGCCTCCGGGAACAGGTTCGCCATCCGCGAGGCCGGTGCCGTGCCGTTCTTCCACGCCAACATGTACCGGCATCTTCAAGTGAAGCAGGTACGTACGGAGATCGTGTCGAAGCCATTGAATTCATTGGTTCGACAGATCGATGACTGACGAGTGAGTGAACTGGCATTGCGTCGAGAAGGTGCAGGACGAGAACTCCATGAGCAGGGAGAAGAGAGCTGCGCAGTGTTCAGTGGACTCCAAAGAGACGGCGCTTTCTTTGCTGGGAGATACAGCTGATGAGAAGTACCCAATCTATATGACAGGTGATTCTCGAGCTGTTCAGACAGACATTTTTTTTTCATGTGTTGTGATGAGCACTGGTTGTTGTTACATCATGAACTGATTTCTAACACCCTGGAAGCTACTTTTCAGGTCCGATATTGTACACTCTGTGCACTGTTTTGGTTGACCTCGACGAGGCGACCATGACCATATACAAAGGAAACCCAAAAAACGGGGATGCAGCTCATGTTCTTCGGATGTTGTGAAGCTAAGGAGATCATAGCTTAGTTTTATGTGGGGGCTCGATAACCACTCCTGATTATTCTTTGTATTAATATGTGCCTGAAAGGTAGACACAGGTTTTGGACACTGCAAGTGTCATTGAATTGAGCATAACTCCATTTTCTGAACATTATACATTGCTACTACAAAAACTGAGTATCTCCACTCTCCAGTCACTGGCAATGCATTTTCAATCATCTTACTTTCTTGTGTGCTAACAGGAAAATGGGGGAAAACATGTACTAGACTGAAAGACCAAAATAGTTACATGGAAATAATGCTTAGATTCATATACATGAAAATAATGTAAGAGGAAATTCAAAAGCTACATGGAATCTCCCAGTCTCATCTTCCGTTATTCCGTCCAACCTGACTTCCAGGGTTTCAACTATAAATCATGCTGATGATATTGTTCTTGGAAAAAAGCAGAAATTCTCATCACCAGCAGCAAATCACTCTATGCAAGCCTAGAACTTCCCATGCGAACAATGAAGTTCCTGTGGACAATCACCGTTTGATAACACATCAATGTACTATCATTATGACCAGCAAGCTGATTTTTCATTGCCCTGACAAAAGATCAGTACTTTTTTGATGAATTATGGAAGCTGGAACTCCCTTGTCATGTCACTATCTCAACTATGGTAATCGCAGCGAAGGCCAAGAATAGGCTCCCTCCAATGTATGCTATAATCTGCACAAGGCAATGTTCCATTTCAGTGACATATTATGTAGACTTTGTGAAATGAATGGTCCACAAAATTTATCAAAAATTTATTACCAAGCCAAATGTTGTTTTCTACACCAAAGTATGTCATTTGTTTAATGGATGGAAAAAAGGATCCCCTTTCTATGACAGTTAAATACTTGTGATGGATCAAACTGACAAACACATTCAAAGGCAACTAACAAAATTGGGTGTATCTGAAATTTGCAGTGGTCAAACACTGTTTAAGATAGGAAATTTCAGTTACTATGGTAAAATTAGTTTCCTAATTTACCTTTTCAGACAGAAATGTTCCCAGCAAAGAGCCACCAAGAACTGCAATCTGTGGGTAGAAATGTGTTAATCTAAATTTTGCCTGGAAACCAATAAATAAATATAAAAAATTGCGGCACAATAAGTGATCAGTACGCAATGACACAATTGCTCCTTGTACTCAATCCACGACAGAAATTCTTATATGACGAATACTCCAATGGAGCCAAGCCAGTGCAGAACAGCAAACTTCCTAAATCCTAATGCACAACAATTATAGACGGCTTGTGCAAGAAAGAAATACTGAGGCAAAAACAGAACAACGAACAAACCAATGGAGAAAATGCCAAAAATTATCTGAATTCCATCGCAATATTATTATGCTCATTGCTCAAGTATGTGTCGCAGTGCAAAAGTTAAGTCTCAACTCTCAACCTATTACTATGATTATCTTACCAATGTTGCAATGGCATGACCAGCTAGTGATCCTCCAATGACACCCAGAGGGGATGATGCTGCTGCAAGTGCTGCCAAAGTATTGGAAAGTAGTGTCAATGTTGATTATGATCATAGATATCTGACCATTTATGAAGCAGTGTTAGGAGATGTACCAATTGTGGAGAAAAATGATTTATCACCCCATTCAGCGACAAAAACTAATACGAATGTGCTAGCGATAGTACCAGCAGCAGACATGACCCCAGCACCATTTCCAGAAAATTTCGATACTGCTAACTCAGCCTACAATTGTTCAATAGTGTTATAGAGGAGACAGAAGTATGTTCAAGCACAAGAAAAAATATTTTATGAACCACAATTACTGTGCAAGTTACCAATCTGTCATAAGGTATAGATTTTCCTTCTTTTCTTTTTCTAACTTACATACATATAGTTTTGAGTTTTCCTTTGAAGAATATGATAGGCCAAGTGTTGCAGTACTCTTAGAAGGGTTTCATTATAAGCAGAAGATAGGCCAAGAAGAATGGATTGGACTATTTTGTATACTTTCAAGTATATAAAACTTGAAAGTGAAGATTAGGCCTATCTCTGTCGGTGGGATGTGTGGGTGTACACTCACAACACCAAAGTTCGTGTCATCTTGAACTCAGCAAACCATCAGCACGCAAAAAGTGAAAAAACCAAGAATATGTTTAGAGACCATTGCATTCAGTAAGCGAAAACTTAGATAGAATATACAGGCATGGAAGAGGATTTTCCTTAGATCCAGACTACGAATGAATACCTAAATTGATGTATTTGGTTAAGCATGAAAACTAAAAATGATGTCCTTGGCACAGCTTAAAGCCCTACCTCCTCTTGCTCCTCGTTGATCTTTTCATTATCACCTGATGCTGCATCAAGTAATGTAGTAACTCCATAATAAACCTGAATCCATTAAAATTGGCCATAAATAATAAAGCATGTCTTAACTTCACACAAGAAATCAAGAGTAAAAGCCACACATTCCTTTCAAAAATCCTAGCACATTTTTAATTTGTTTGTGTGTAATGAATATGCTAATCCTTACCAAGAGACATGCTGCAGCAATGTCATCAACTGGGAAATCGGTACCACCAAAGCTGCATGCAGCCAGACATTGGGTAAATGAGAGCACCCAATAGAAATTATACTTGCACAATTAAGATAATTACCCGAATGGGATGATGCCATCAACATAGTGGAATGCCCGACCAAGAACTACAGATATAACGGTCATTACCCTGATAATCACCAGAGAAAAGAACTCTATGTAATGCCAGACATACTGGCAACTTCAATTATGAAACTAGAAGCACATAGAGCCTGTGACAGTATTGAAGATTAAACATAGAATGCAACAAGCACGAAAATACTTACGCAAGAGCTCCGAATGTGCCAAGAAAAATGACTGCTCCAGAACTTCTAGCCGCTAACAGTGCCTATCAAACACATGCAACTGCAGCATTTATCAATGACTCATTTTAGTATATATTACAGAATTTTATGTACGGTATAGATGCCAAGCAAAGCAATTTGCAAGAAACAAACATATTTTAGGAAATAGAAATTAATTCTTTCATGACATTTACAGCATTCACTAACACACAATCTCCCTTCAAATACCCATATCTGCAAAACACAGCTGTCTAGAGGTCCTAAAATCTGTATATCCTATATAACTAGAACCCAGTAAGTGCCATTAATACTAGTTTTCCCTTTCTCTCACAAAGCCACGTGATCTTAAAATCTTAAACAACCATCTTATATTGGCCATCTGTTGTCATCTGTCCTCACTGCCTCTGTGCCGCTTCAACTCCTTCGGTGGCTTCAGTTGCCATTGTTGACACAAACAAGCAAATCTATATACATCAAATTAACAGGCTGTCCTTCAGCCCTTCATCTTCCACTTAATACTTCTGTAATGCACCCTGAACCTATAATTATCCTCCATAAGACCCCCTCACATCCAACAGAATTCAACCCCTCGATTCTCCTGCTATCTCTCGTCCCAATGAATCTGAGAGTCACCAATGTGATTCTTCATTCCTGCAGTAGCCTCTTGCTATTCTGGCATGCAAGCAGAGCCAGAGGCCTTAGTTGCTGTTCCATAGCCCATGCTTAGGGAGTTAGGGTGACAGCAGTCAGCACCATCGGCATAAATGCTTTTGTTTTGCTCCAGTTATACTACATTCTGTTTTGCTTCAATTCCTGTCAGGCATCTAACCCTGCTGCAATCTGCATTTTATTTCGGCAAGGTACCGGTTGCATTCATACAGGTACAAATTGGATGTTCAGTGTTGAGTTGACAAGATTTTTTTCTGTTTATAGTCTACACTCTTCAGCCTTAGAGTTGACATACGGTTTAAGCAATCGAACTGTTCGTAATCGTAAGTACATCTGATGCGACCGAAAAATCTAACCGTAAATCTAACTGCGTTTGGGGAGCGAACACTAGTACTTACCGCAATAAAGAATGTTCGGTCCCCTAGCTCAGAAAAGAAGATCAACAGGAAAGCCTGAAATTCAGAACAAAAGTGAGTAGAAATATTAACAACCAAGCAATTCGCATGAAAGGAAATGCATCTGAATACAACAATCAAAGAACAGAGGCAGCTGTCGTAACTGAAGCAAAACCTGTACTGATGTCCCCGAGATCCCCCAGCAGGTCCCCCGGCTGCAGGCCAGCGAACTGCGTGGCGGCGAGCGCCTGCTGCGACCCCTGGAGCATTAGCACCCCCGCCACCGTCGCGAACGCGAGCCCGCACGACGACGCGTCCAACTGCGCGGGCCGCCTGGACGACCCTCCCTGACTCGCTGGCCGGGCCGACAACACGGCGCCTCCTCCGACCGGCTTCCCCGAATAACATTTCGGGAGGCACCTCAGCACCTGCAGACACAGTCCGCGCCAGGTGGTCAGCGGCATTCAGTCGAAACTCGAAAGCAAGGATGACGGGGGGCAGCCGGGGGAGGCGTACCGAGTGGCCCGGCCGCAATTGTAGCCTGGCGCGGCGCAGCGGCGGGCGGAGAGACGGGCGAGGCGTCCTTAATAGGGATGGGGTTGAGGGGGAGGAGGAGAGTACGGTGGAGCATGAGCAGGAGGCGGCGGCAGCGGCGGCGACGGAGGCCATGGCGCCGCGGCCGCGCTGGTGGTGGTTCGGGGCGTGGCGGGAGTGCGCGGACGGACCTCCCGATTCCTCTCGGCCGTTGCGAGTGGATAGAGGAACTCGCTCGCTAGAACGTCAGCCCATTGAGAAACATGGTCGGTTCGGAATCGGACCACGCACGCTGTACACAGGACATGGTCGGGATCGGACGGGGATAGGTCGATGCACCGAAGGGATCCGGATCGGAAGCCGTCGACTGGATGCACTGCCCGCGTCCTCGGACTCCTCGCCATAAATAGTGCCTGCCAGCCGCCTTCCCTCTTCGTCTCAACCAGCCGCCTTCATCCACACCCACGAGACCAGACCACGAGAGCTTTAACTTGGAGCCACATCGCGTCAGCGATCCATGGCCAACGCCGCCGTCGTCGTCTCAGAGTCAGAGCTGGTGGAGCCGCCCGATGAGAAGAAGACCAACAATGCGGCGGCGGCGCTTGCGTTGCCGTCCCCTGTCTCCTGGCTGCCTGCCGTGGCGGAGAGGTACGAGTGCCTCCAGAAGCTAGGCGAAGGCATGTTCGGCGAGGTGTACAAGGCGTGGGACCGCGTGTCGGAGCGCTTCGTCGCCGTGAAGCGGCTCTCCGGGTCCGGGAGGACCGACGACGACGACCGCTTCGTGACGACCCCTTTCAGCGACTTTGCGCGGGAAGCCATGTCCCTGGCGGCGTGCTACGGCCACCCTTCCGTCGTCCACGTCCTGGCCACGTACGGCGACGGCGATCGCGAAGACGGCGACCGCTTCGTCGTCACGGAGTACGCTGGGCCCATGAACCTGCGGCAGTACATGCACGTCCGGCGCCTCAACGGCGAGAAGTTCGACGAGGGCGAGGTGCGCGACGTCATGGCGCAGCTCCTCGCTTCCGCGAGGCACGCGCACGCGGCGGGCGTCCTGCACAGGGACATCGTCCCGGAGAACGTGGTCGTTGACATGGACGCTAGACACGGCAACAGGATGGTGTACAAGATATGTGGCTTCGGCATGTCGGCTACGGCGGCGGACAAGGACAAGGACAAGGACAAGGACAAGGACGACGGCTCCGGGATGCTGGCGTCTCCCAGCCCGTACCGCGCACCAGAGCTCTTCCTGGGATCCAAGGACTACGACGGCCGGGTCGACACGTGATCGCTCGGCTGCATCATGGCCGAGCTCGTCGACCGTAACGTCGGCGTGCCTTTCTTCGGCGCGCCGGACGACGGCGAGGTCTTTGAAAAGATGCTGCGAGTGGTTGGCACCGAGGGCATCGTCGAGTGGCAGGGGCTGGAGCGCGTGGCGCCGCCCGAAAAGGTGGCCTCCCTTCGGAAGATGGGTCGCCAGCAGGAGGGCAGGAGCAGACACCTGCAGCTGCAGGAGTGGTTCCCGCTGGAGGTGCTGTCTCCGGCTGGCTTCAAGGTCATGGAAGGGCTGCTGCACAGCAACCCGGACCGCAGGCTCTCGGCAGCGGCGGCGCTTAGGAAGTCATGGTTCAGGCGGCGTTGCTTGTTCGGTGCCCGGTGCTTCAGGCCTTAATTGCTCGCATAAGCATCTAAGTGCTGCGTAGAGTAGTACAGTATTTAGTGATTAACTCAGCATCCCAGATTCCTCTTATATAGTCCTTTTTCATGCTATGTAAGAATGTAACCTATCCTTATCTGCAGTTTTATTAAAATTTCAATGTTTTTCAGTATATCGATGATCGTTGTATAGATGGAATACCCTCAATAGATTTTATTTTCATTGTTGGTTACAAAATCTTCAGGATGTGGAGTTCAAAGATCCTGCCTTGTTTTGCAAAAAAAAAAAACTGCCACTAGTTTTCCATCAAACCTCGGGCGTCATGCAGTCTATTTTGTAATTGCAGCCGCTCACATCTACTTTCAGAGATGTTTGGTTGGAGGCTCTAGGAGCATTAGTCCTCCAGCATCTCTTGGCCATTACAAGCATGTTCTGTGAGATCAGAATTTAGAAACAAAGCAGAGTATGAGAAAAGTGAAGGTTTTCACCAGGACCAAAATCGTTGCTGTAGAGACACTCAACAAGGGTGATGCTGGTGGTGTGGAGGGCTGAACCCCAGTTCCATATCAGATATGTGGTCCGTGTTAAATTACAGGTGATTATTCGATGTGACCTTTGTTTTTCTTCTAGCATTTTGGACCAGCCAACATGTGGGCATGTGGCTTTCATTCTTTAAGCTGACAAGGTTTCGTCAAGGATGCATAATACTTTTACTTTCAAGTTTGATACAGTAGCATTTATATAGTGAATATTGCTGTAGACTTCTTGCTGCTATTATTGCTATGTGTTTGGAACCATTTCCTGAAATTTATATACTCATGTCAAGGTTCTATCAGAATATGAAATCTGCGTATGTGGAGAATATGAAAAAAATTGGCGTTGATTCTTCTGATTATCACTATAAAAAACTATTAATTTCAAAATCATGTACTTGTTTATCTTGGGCTCTTGGCTATTAAATAGCGGAAACACTATGTGTTAAATATTTTGAATCCATGTTCATAATGTTAAAGTATTTATATAATGGCTACTTGTGATCATCCTGCTTCTGCTTTTTTGCAATCATCTTCTCCGTGTGTGGATATTTGTACCGATATTGATAATTACGGGTTCAAACTGGTCCCACATTTGATGTCTTGTGTTTGTCGTGTTTTTAAATTGGCACAGGGGAGAGGATCATTGCATCTTTTTTCTGTTTTTAGCGTATATTATATATGACATCGCAGATATAAAATGCAATGTTCACACAAATATGCTCAGTCAACTCGGCCACAAGAACACCAATCTCGATACTGGGAATAGAAACATGTCAGACTAGTTTGCTGACTGATGCTTAACAATCAATAACAAGTGTTGTACACCTTAACTAAGAGGTCTTATTCTATAAACTATCACTGTACATATATACAACTGTCATGACTCAATATAGTACTCAAGTAACTTTGTGCGCTATCATACTGAAAATACAAAATTTGGAGGTATCATGCTAAAACCCACGCTATCCTTCTCCCAGATTTGCTAGCGAAAGCATACGGCACAATGAGATATAGCATCTTATCCATGCTAATCTCAGATAAGACGGCCCAGCGCACTGATATTGTGATGAAGCTTCGAAATAAGTTGGTTTTGCATTAGAGGGGCAACCAAGTGATCTGATTAGCTCATGGACCGATAGGACCTTGAATTTCGTTGGTGGATTCATTGCGACATTGTGCACCTTATGCTCATAGATCTTGCCATTCTTGTCAAGTTTATACACAGAAGCGCCATCAAAGCGGCCATGCCCATCCCAAGGTACTCGAGGAATGCCGTGAGCAATCCAGCGAATCATGATCATGTTCTCAGCAGGCTGCCATATACTAACTATATCAACCCACAATGCTTTGAAGAAGATCCGGCCAGTAAAACGAAGCACCCAGAATAGCCTTTTGTAATTTTCCAGGCCCTTGAATGTATTCAAAGGATCTTGGAAGACAATGTCATCTCTAAAAAACAGTAACAGATATAATTAGGAAAAGATAAAATGATGGTACAGAAAAGGTAACAAGTTCAAATAGAGCATTGACATACTGTAGACTACTTACTGCATATCATAATTAGTTAAGTGTGACACAAGTAAATATCTGCAACTGTAGACCGAAGTTATTGATTGCAATAAAGGAGGCACAGTACATAGTGTGATCTACTGATCTTACTTGGTACTAGATAATCCAGAAAGTCTTTTTTTTTCTCTTTCCTTAGTTAATAACAATAATTCTTCTGCCTAAGTGTACTTTCAATAAAATAAAGTTTAGCAGATACTCAGGCACAGTGCTATGTTGCATTGAAATCGAATTCTTCAGCCCAAGCAAAATATATGCAAGCAGCCATGCACTGTGGTAGCTGTGTCGTTTAACTCTTTTTATCTTAATGAAATATGGGCTTAAAGCCTCGATCGCGGAAAAAAAAAGCCATGCACTGTGAGAAGGTTATTCTTCTGAGGTATATTGAGCCAGCACAATAGAAGCCTAGAAATGAAGAAGTATGCCTAGTGTAAGTTCCCACCTGAATTCTGGATCAAACAACCAAACAAATGGATATAACTATATGGAAAGTAAAGGTCATGTTGCTTGGAGAGAAAAAAAAATCATGTCTCAAAACAACTATAAAAAAAGCATCAACCCCTATAAAAAAAAGAGCGCCACAAGCAATGAATGGTTGTATCTAACAGTCAGACAATCAGTAAGATAAGAGGCCCTTTGTTGAGAACTAAACTCTAATAACAGAAAGGCAATAATAGTGTAGTATGGTGCATGCCTAACATGTACACACCAAAAAACCACTTTCTACGAATAGCAACTAACAGCACAAAAGCAAACTGAAACAGGATGTCATATCACAATAACTCCAATAATAAGACAGCATATCTAATGAATGGAACTGGCACCATAGGATGTCATATCACAATAACTCCAGTCAGCCAATCCACATTTCAGTTCATTGTGGGGAGGACCGAATCAAAATCAATGGTATAGGAGTGCAGATTCATCACATAATTGATAATCCTTGAAAATACTCACATTCTCCAATGGCTAAAGAACACGACTCTATAAACAAGAACCCCAATCATATCCACAGATAGCACAAGTTAGTAGTTCTTCAACGTGGAATGAATCGCACAACGGTGACAGCATCCGCGCATCTTCCGCTTATACCCACCTAGCACGTGTCCCTCGGAGGCTGCTTAGTGCCCGTATTACTGCTGCCTTTGGACGACCTTGTGCTAAATAACATTACATAAGAAGAAATATATCGGCTTCATTTTCTGAATACAACTCTTCATATGCTTGGTGGCACCACCACCAATAGGCAACAGCCGCTGCCCAAGTCCACTCCGACTCTGTTAGCCACTACATCAACCAGCAGAGGTAGTCTAGCTAAGAGAAACTATCACTTCCAGGCAAAAGGGATATTGTGAGACAGGGCCGACTTCCCCATCAGTCAACAAGCAACATATTGAGGCCCTATGCAATAGTATCCACCCTGACTTGTGAAACATTTTTAACTGCAGCTTGCCCCATCTCATTCTGAATATACAGTTTATATAAAAATCTGTCCCGTGGCATCGCAGTTAGTGCAGATCACAAGCCATATGGGAAGGCAGAGTAAGCTTATGTATGCACATGTTCTACCTAGAACTAGAAGGTAGTGTTTTTATAGTGTTAAATCTTTATTTGGAGTACAGAAAAGTCGTCTTAACGATAATCAATTGAAGCATTCATTACTGACGAAAAAAAAACAGTTTTCCAATTGGAACCAACCTAATTAAACAAGCTCAATCGAGTCCAATTAAGATAAAAAAAAAGACAGAACTTTGATGAGTTCAAGAGGATGCGACCAAATCGAACCTGTAGATGTCGAAGCTGGGCTCCTTGTAGAGCACATCGGGGAGCTCCTCCCTGAGCGTCCGGATCGCGTACCCCATGTTGAGGTAGTACCTCTGCCTCTCCTCGTCGTCCTCGTCCCCGCTGCGCCTCCCCGCGGCAGGCGGCGACTCCGAAGGCGTGGCCGGCGCGGCGAAGAGCGGGACCGGCACCCGGCCCTCCCGCACATGGTCGGCGACCCTGATCACCCGCCCCCTCGTCGCCGCCGCCGCCTCCCCATGCTTGACGCGGCCCCCCGCCCCTGCCGCCACCGCCACGCCTCTCCTCCTCCGTGCCGGCGGCCGCGCCGCCGCGAGGTCCGGCAGGTGCAGCAGCTGAGCCATGCCTACCTGAGTGACCGCCCTTGGTCTTGCTTGACCAGATGCCTAGATATGAGAAGGAGAGGAGAGGAGAGTGTGTGAACTGTATGAGAGGGGAGAGAAGTGTCATTACATATATATACACAATACACAGTGATTATTACTACTAGTAAAAATAGGAGTAGATAAATACGTAAAAAAAGGTAATGCCTTTTTGGGTTATGGATATGGACATCCCGGTGCGCGTCTACGTCTCTCTCCCTCTCCCTCTCCCGGAAATTGACTGACGCGATGAATATCCATCTATCTGATGCTCCGGCCACGGCTGCTGCCGGAGTCCTATGTGTGTCACTGTTTTGTGGGCCCGCTGTAGGCTTGGCCTGATTCAGCTACATGAGTTGAGGGGAGGTGTGGATAACGAGCCAAATGTTTTTATTTTCAAGCTCTCGTCGAAATGGACAGTCATGGTCTCCCCTGAACTGTTTGAGACCTAACTTACGAGTAAGCTTAACTAGAAACTTTTTTTAATATGTCAAATTAAGCATGTTTTGTTATTATATAAGAGCATATTCAAGAGATTTTCCATGTCCTTCATAAATGGAATAGACATTTTAGTGAAAACTACCCTTCAACAGCTTACCTAAATGGTCATCTAAACATGTGTCCAAAAAAAAAGAGTTATTTTCGCTTCTAAAAAATTAATAATTTTTAACTTTGACCAACTATATTTAACAAAATATTAATATTTATAGTACATAATTTGTATCATTATGTAGATCTTTGAATATACTTTCATAATAAATTTATTGAGAGATATAAATATTACACACATTTTTTATAAATCCCGTCAAAATTGAGAAAGTTTGACCAGTACGATGTTCATAGCGACTTTATTTTTGCGACGGAGGGAGTAGCCATCTTCTATTTTGAATTTTTAGGTAGCAAAAAATAGAAGACGAGAATGATTCTCATGAGATGCTATTGAAGAGTGAAAATACATAGAAAACTATTTTTATGTAAATGACTCTCTAAATAGTAATTTAGAGAATGGAATTTAGAAAGACTTTTTATAGAGATGCTCTATGAGCTGAGGAGACGAAAACTATAGCACTAGAGCACATAGTCCAAAAAAGCCTAACCTTATCAAAATCAATACTATCTCTGTAAAACTAGTCTCAAGGATCATCGTCCATATAGAGAAAATCTATATATATTTTTTTTAAAAAAAACTAAATATCAGAGTCAGATCTCAGAAGCATTTCGTGGAGTAGTGAAATCCAGCCTGCTTAATTGGACATAACCATGCATAGTCGATGTCACATAGAAGAGAAATCCAAAACCAACTCTACGTTTCCTTAGTTTCAATGTCAGAGATATCCTTATCATCTGTATAGTATTGAGTGTGATGACTAATTGGAAGAGAGTAATTACACCGACGAATAGCTGTTACCACGTACTACGACAGATCAGGGGTGCGACCACAGCAGCAGGCAGCCATAATCAATACAGTAAAGGATTGGCCATAGACTAGTTGCAGTTTAGGGACTGTTTAGTTCCATCTCAAAATCCAAAATCTAAAATCCAAAATGTCAACTATTTTGGATTCCAAAATTCAAAATACAAAATATTTCAGGGCCTGTTTAGTTTCAACCAAAGTTTTGTTTATTTTGGATTCTAATGATGGGAATTGTGAGGGTGACACACAAATCAATGCAAATTTTGAGTTATTTTGACCTCTTGAGTGCAAAGCACAAAATAGAGAATGAACCACCTTTTATCAAATATTTTGGGTGGTGTTTAGTTTTATTTTGCAAAATAAAAAACCAAAACCCAAAATATTTTAAATTTCATGGAGATCTAAACAGGCCCTTAGTAGAGTTGTACCTAGTACGTCAGTCAGGTAAGGCAAATGAATGCAACGGGCACGGTGGTGACGTCGTCGACCTCGCGGCCGCAAACGCAAGGTGGCTCCAGGTGATGCCACGACGGCCGGTATTATGCCTAATCGTCCGTTTGGGAAAGCGACAGGCAGCAGACGATCCAGAGGTTAGCTGACAAATACGCCTTCATTCCTTTTAAAACCTGATGGCCTGGTTCAGTTCCTTTCACCCAACTGGCCTGATATATATAGATTAGAGACTAGTCTCATACATGCTCCCTCCGTCCAACAATTAATCAAAGTCTTTTAGAAATTGTCAGACAGATTAAGGACCCTGAAAAAAAAGACGAATATATGCACCTCATTTCCTTTCCTTTTTTTAAAAATATTGGCAGTTATCGTTGGCATGCACCTATATGAGTGAGTGTACGTACGTATTGAGTGTCTGCGTTGTACTGTGTACTCTCAAAAAAAAATTAGCTTCCACATTAGTACATTTTACTAGTATTTTTTTTTGGTGTTGTTATACTAGGCGTCGACCCAAAAAAAAGAACTAAAGATGCTAAGCCCTTGATTTTTTATGGCTAAAAATGATTATATTCATGGCTAAAATGATATGTACATTTTTTTTTTCAACGCGTACATACATGACCAAGCAAGTACTCAGCTAGAGTAATAATTCTCAAGCTAGTCGCGAGAGGAAATAACTGAGGAAATGTGGAACCTTGCAGGGCTATTACTTTACTTTTCAAAGGAAAGGAAATCGATCATCATCAGGAAATGTAATCCGCAAGCAAAACGAGGACGCGGCGCAAGCTGAAGGGCGAAGGCTGCTGGTGGCTTGTTCACACACGCACACACACTAGAGAAAGCTAGAGAGCATAGATAGATAGATGGAATGGTGGAGTGATGGCGATGGTCGGTGGCGGTGGACGACGACTTTGCTTTTTCCTGGGCGTTGGTGCGTCGGTGTTGCCACCTGCCTCGGGTCAATCGCATTATGTGTTCCTGGACGGAATGCATGCAGCATGCTTTGTGTTCGTGCGTCATACCATGTACCAGGATGCAAAGCCAAAGGCTGGACCATGCGTGCTTTTCCCAACAAAAAAAAGGAGGTAGGTTTAGTTCGTGATCCATGTAACGTAACAGCAGCAGCGCGATATATGATGCATTGTCAGTTGTCACAGGCAGGGCCACTAGTCTGGTCCTTCAAGTATTTGATCGATTGAATCGATCGGCCCTTTGATCAGATCAAAATAGTTGTTACAAAATGTTAGGATTTCCTCCTTTATTACTACTTTTGTCACCATCGTTCAAGATTATTAGAAATGATATATACTGCTCGCTCAATTGACCGGAGCAGCATAAGAAGTCTGCTGGCCTAAAAAAGCCCAAAACTGGCACAGTTTTGGCCCGTCTATTCAAGCCCATGGAATCCGGCCTATATATGGGCGCGGCTTGGCGGCAGGGGAAAATAAAAGCCATATGTTTTTGTAAAATTAACATTTTGTCTATATATATAATAAACAACACGAGTTGAGCATAAATCCGTCCAATCTTCAACTAGGAATAAATCCTCACTCAATCACGCTAGCCACGCGTCAGTAGCACTGTTCAACGGGAGCCAACAGTGTTCATCCGAATTTACTAATCCTTTGGCCAGCACTGTTCATCAACCTTTACTAATCCTTTGTCTACTATTCATCCGTCCATCAACGTTCACACGAATTTAACTCTTTGGTCCTATTCATCCACCTCTTCGTATAGCTGACGCACGTCCATGTTCAGAACTATACCTATTCCCGTCATTCCAGATTATAAGTTATTTTAACAATCTTAAAAAGTTAAAACATCTCAAATTTTACTAAACTTATATGATAATATATTAACATTATGATGTCAACTAAGTATCATTTGATTCTTGATCAATTATATTTTCATAGTATATATCATAAGTCTTTATAATTTTCTATATAATTTTAGTCTAACTTAAGAAGCTTTGTCTCTTTAAGTTTTTTGGAATGACGTATAATTTAAAATGAAGGGAGTATTTTTTTCTCTTCCACAGAGATTTCCTCCTACGTAAAAAAACAAAACCAACGCAGCGTAGCGAGTCCACTTTTGTGTGTTTTACAAGGTTTGGACACTCTATTTTCTGTCCATCTAATGTGATACGTGATGCTCTCTTACATTTTGTTTGTTGCACGCGAGTAAATTCAAGCTTTGTTGTGGTTAAGAGCTGTGTTTACATCTACTTGTTCCTCGCCGGTGATTAGACTTTGAGAGCCTAGACTAGAGGCCATGCGAAGCATTGACTGTTGATCTTTTCATGCATGTGAATGTTGATCTCTTCATGCATACAAATTGCATCCATGATATGTCCATAGGCATGCTGGTTGTTTACTCTACACGACATCGAATCCTATAGAAGAAGTTCTCCATATTATATATTATAAAACTATATTTTGCTATTTCTGTTTAGAGGTCATTTTTGTATTTAGTTGGTATAAATTGATTATTCATAAATAATAATAGTCCAATTATTCGAACATTTATCTAATCTTTTTTATTTTGTCTGTTTTGTTTTATTTCCTTTGAAATCTTCTAGGTTTTTTTCCATAGGAATAATCTTGATTTTTTGTTTTGTTTATTTAATATTTTTCATTGCTTTTATAAGTTTTATTTGATTCATTTGATCAAGATCCTGTGTCATGCAATCAAGTGTTTATGGTAATAAAATTATGTGTTCATCGTTGTTTACGGTAGTATATGATCCTGACCCAATAACCGAGTATCAGATGAGTATATGATCCTGACCCAATAACCGAGTATCAGATGCTCAAAAAACACTATCAATCGCTACATAGACACTCCAAAAGATGTTTGTGTCTAACCCAACAATCAAGTGTCAGGAGATCAAGAAACAATCAAAAGAAAACGTTGTTCATATGATATTTTAAAATAAAATGACTCTTAGTATTGTTCATGACGTTAATTGTTCATTATTTTCCTATTTTCTATTTTATTTTTTTGTTTCTTCTCTTTTCTATGGAGTTTTTTCTCCTTCTAGAAACCAGTGCGGCTGCAGCGCACCCACTGTGCTAGTACATATATAGATATGAAAAATGAAGCAATGGGATTTGGTGTATGCCCCACGATGACACATATATGTCTAATTAGGATGAAATGTATGTATCAATTAGAAATCAATCAATTTGTTACCCCACTCCACCAGAGGAGATAGTTATTAATTAATGAGTTTTTTTTCCTCTCTAGGCCTTATTTGGATGCGCATGTATCTATCTCAAATTAACCACATGGATTAGAGTGAATTGAAGTGTATATTAGTTCAAATACACTCCAACACATGTGGTTTAACAAGGCTAACTAAAGAGAACAGAGATGTTTATATATATAGATAGTTAGGCATGTGCTCAGTTCTTTTATTTTATTGTAATTGAGAAATGCAAACTTATAGATGAACTTCCAGCTAACTATACCGAGTATAAACAGTACGTATATACAAGTCTTGATCGTCTTGAACGTATAGCGTGTGCTGCAGATCATGCTGGGCCGGGAAGCGTAGTATACTCCTCGCGCGCATGTCTTTCTTGCTGATCACCTAACATCGTCAAGCATGAGATGAGCATAAAAAGCACACATATGAGTAGCTAAGTAGTACTAGTACACACGCATACATAACCAATGAAAATATCTTAGCACTTTGTTCGCTTGAATTTGTTTTAACTTATTCTCTCACATAAACATTATTTAATTAGTCGAAATCAGTTGATTTTTTTTACCAGCCGAATTGGAAATCCGAACTACGTATAGTGTAGAGATATAAAAACTAAAGTAAGTACATACGTATATAATTAAACCGTGACATTATAATTTTATTACAAGGCAAAGAGCATAGATATAGCAATGTAATTAATATACAAGCTCGTTATCATCTCTGTTGGTGAATTAATCCTCAGCAAAATTAAAGAAGATACATGCATAAATACATATCTCGTTTGTGATCGATCATTATGTGGATCAGATAGATATCCTGCATCTGCAAAACCAACTAATTCCTCCATGCATTTGTTAGAAAAATATAGACCCATGTCTTTCGTACCTTGTAAATAATGAAGTATATGTTTTATCCCATTCCAATGTCTCTAGTAGGACATGAGCTATATCTTGCTAATAAATTAACAGCAAATGCAATATCAGGACATGTATGAGTAGATAGATACATTAGAGCTCCTATAGCACTTAGATATGGCACCTCAGAATCAAGAATTTCACTATCACATTCTGGAGGTCGAAAAGGGTCTTTGGTTATATCAAGGGATCTAACAACCATTGGGGTACTCAATAGATGTGCTTTATCCATGTAAAATTGTTTTAGTATTTTCTCTATATAAGTTGCTTGATGCAAAAGAACTCCATCTTTAAGGTGTTCTATTTGCAAACCAAGACAAAACTTGTCTTCCCCAGATCCTTCATTTCAAATTCTTTCTTCAAACAATCTTTCGCCTCAGTGATTCCCTGAGAAGTGACAATTAAGTTTAGATCATCAACATATACAGCTATGATCACAAATTCAGATCCAGATCTTTTTATGAATATACATGGACAAATATAGTCATTCTTATACCCTTCTTTTATCAAAAACTCACTAAGACGATTGTACCACATTCTCCCAGATTGTTTCAACCCATATAGAGATTTGTTCAATTTAATTGAATATTGGTCTCGAGAACCTGATCCTGGTAGTTTAAATCCTTCTGGTAGTTTCATATATATGTCACTATCAAGTGACCCATATAAATATGATGTAACAACATCCATTAGACACAAGTCAAGATTCTCTTTAATTGCCAGGCTTATAAGGTATCTAAAAGTTGTTGCATCCATCACAGGAGAGTATGTTTCTTCATAATCAATTCCTGGTCTTTGTGAGAATCCTTGGGCAACTAGTCGTGCCTTATATCTTGTGATTTCTCCTTCCTCATTTCATTTTCTCACAAATACCAATTTATAACCAACGGGTTTGACACCATTTGGTACACGAGTTACAGGCCCAAAAACTTCTCGTTTTATAAGAGAATTCAATTATGCTTGAATTGCATCATTCCATTTTTTCCAATAGTTTCTTTCTTTGCATTCCTCGATTGAGTGAGGTTCTTGATCCTCATTTTTATCCATAATTTTTAGCGCTAGATTATATGCGAATGCATCATCGATGATGACTTTCTCACGGTTCCAAATTTTTCCTAACATGACATAGTTTAATGAGATCTCATCTTCTAAAGAATTAGGTACCTTTGTCTCCTCTTGAGTCATGTCTTCATTTCCTTCAGGAGTTTTTTCCTGAATTATTATTTTCTCTATTTGACCATCTTGATTCTTTGCTCCTTTCCGTTTTCGAGGATTTTTATCTTTGGAACCCAATGGTCTACCACGTTTTATGGTAGCCTTTGACTCATTAGCAATACATGGTTGTCCCTCTTGGACATTAATTTTTTCCAGAAGCATTAGCAGCTGGAATATATGACTTGGTCACTCTTTTTAAGTCTGTAAAAGCATCTGGCAAATTATTTGCTAAACTCTGTAAATGAATTATCCTTTGAACTTCTTGCTCATATTGTTTTGTACGAGGATCAAAATGAGATAATGATAATTCATTCCAGCTTATTTCTCTATTCAGCTGTTTATTTTCTCCCCCTGTTGTTGGAAAATTTGATTCATCAAAATGACAATCAGCAAATCTTGCTGTAAATATGTCTCCTGTTGATGGTTCAAGATACTTTATTATGGATGGGGATTCATACCCAATATATATTCCCAACCTTCTCTGAGGTCCCATTTTTGTGCGTTTTAGTGGAGCAATTGGGACATACACCGCACAACCAAAAATTCTTAGATGGGAAATATCTAGCTCTTTGCCAAAAACCAACTGTAGAGGGGAAAAATTATGGTAACTTGTTAGCCTGATGCGATTCTCCGTGGGGTGCGCGCGAGCGCACCCCGCGGGGGTAGCCCCTGAGGCCCCAGAGGAGTGATTAAGAACTCCTCGGGGGGCTATAATATGTTGTATCGAGGGGTTTTTAAGGATACCTGGATGCGTGGCACCCTGTCGAGGGGTCGATTCTATTCCTTTCCCTGAAAAGAGAAGTGTTCGAGGGCGGCTGTCGAACCCTACCGAGGGCGAGCCTTTGCTCCCTCGAGCACCACTGGAGTCAGAGCACCCCGCCCGAGAGGTCGACTCTATCTGCCAGGTCACGAGATTTTCGACCCTCTTTCGTCGAGGGGTGCCGTGCGTAGTCGGGCCCTCGAGCCCTCGAATGGCTAGGCCTTCACTACCTCATAGCGTCCTTCCCACGGATCCTTGCGTTCGGATTGTGGGGTGAAGAGCATCGTGCTATCCTCGTTAGGACGAGCCCGAAGTCCTCGGTGAGCTGTTCTCGGGCATGAGTCCATTAGAAATGGTGCCCAGTACGGGTAAAAATCCGAGTGGGAACTCGTGCCCCATTCGATAGGGGTCGACCAGTGGCCCGGAGTCGTTCTCATTGTTAAGCAAGCCATACGGCTTACTAAGCACGACCATGTGGATCACCAAGGTGCCAACCCCATTCGATAGGAGTTGGTGGCTCGATGCCTCCCAGCGTAGGGATCCTTAGGTGTTCCTAGGTATGCCTCGGATATGTCCCAGGGAGCCTCGAGAGTTCGTTCTCGAGCTAGGGGCACGTGCCTGGCCTCCCCGGGACATCCCTGACTCGCGTACTCGAGGGCGGCTGTCGAACTCCGTTCGTGGAGCCAGCCTTCGCTCCCTCAAGATTTGGGGGTGGACCGGAGTCCGTTAACCATGGGTCCTTCCTGACCTCAGGTACTCGAGGGCGGCTGTCGAACCCTATGTAAGGGCCAGCCTTCGCTCCCTCAAGATTTGACGGACGGTTCGTCATCCGACGCTATCCTCAGGAGGAGGAGTCCTGCCTTGTGGACCACCAAGGGGAAAAGCATGTGGTTGTTGTATTGAACTTGGGGACATACCTGTGCTGGAGCTCTCGAGGGAGGCTGTCGAACCCCCGGACGGGCCAGCCTTTATCCCTTCGAGGCCGTGGAATGAACTGGAGTTGACGACCTGAGGCCCCGTCAGGCCTCGGGTACTCGAGGGGGGGCTATCGAGCCCGTTCGTAGGCCGACCTTTGTCCCCTCGAGATTTTGGGGGTGGACCGAGGTCCTAACCCGAGGTCATTTCTGGCCTCGGGTACTCGAGGGTAGCTGTCGAACCCTCTTTCGAGGGCCAGCTCTCGCTGCCTCAAGATTCCTTACCCTCGAAGATGACGTTTCCGGCCGCGCGCCTTTTTAGGCGGTGTCCGTTCGGCGCAACAGTGGCGGTTGCAGGGCGGAGTGCGGCGCGGAGCCCGACGATGGGACGGAATGCCTTATCCTGGAGGAATACGAGGAAGGGGGTACAGGCGAATTAAATGCGGAGATTCTCTTGCCTGTCTGCCGGATCCGTCCGTTGGCCTCCCGCGTATAAGTAGCGAAGGTGAGGAGTCGGGTGTTCTTTCCGCACACTTGCCTTCCTCGCCTCCTTGCCTTCGTCTTCCTTGCCTCCTTCTCCCCGCTACTGCCTTAGGCATCCCGCGAGCCGGAACTCTACGCAAGCGAGAGAGAGAAAGAGAAGGATAGGGAACGTACCGTCCGCCCCTAAGTCCGAGCAAACCACCGTCCCCATGGCCAAGTTCGACCTCGTCGGCCCCGATGACTGGCCCGCCTCCTTGGTGACCGCCTCGCACCTGACGGGGTTGGTGGAGAGTGGCCTTCTTCGGTCTGCTACCACAGCGGAGAGGCCGGAGTGGCTGCTCCCGGCGCCGGACCACGCCGAGCCCAACCCGCCGGAGGGGTATGTGGTGTCGTTCGAGATTTTCCACCGGGCGGGACTAGGCGCCCCGCCCAGCCGCTTCCTGCGCGCGCTCCTTCACTACTACGGCGTGGAGCTCCAGCAACTCACCCCCAATGGCGTCTGCCAGGCGGCTGTCTTCGCCGCGGTGTGCGAAGGCTACCTTGGGATCGAGCCCCACTGGGAGCTGTGGCTCCACATCTTCAAGGCAGACATCTTCCATGCATCGGTCGGCAAGGGTACCCGTAGGATGGTGAGGGTCGGGTGTTGCTGCATCTCCGTCAAGCGGACGAAGTGCTGGATCCCGGGGAAGTTGTCCTCGAGCCACTCCGGATGGCACTCCGGGTTGTTCTACCTGAGGAACGACGACGATCTGCTCCCGGCGTACACCGGGAGGACACTCGACGCCCAGCCCGACCGCTGGGGATATGGCGTCTCGACGAACAAGCAGGACCGCCTCAAAGGCTTGCTGGACACGCTCGGGCGCCTGAAGAAGGAGGGGCTCACGGCGGAGATCGTCGCGTCGGCGTTCCACCGGCGGCGAGTCGTGCCACTGATGGCTCGACCCCTCCGCATCGACGAGATGGGCCCGGGGGTCGATCTCTCGGGTTGTCGCCTCGCCGAAGACGAACTGGCCCCGGATAGGGTGGTCCGCCGCGTCCGCCGCTTCTTCGCGGGGTCGTTCGACCCCAAGAACGTCGCGAAGATCCCCATGAAGCCGGATGAGGGCTTCTTTGAGTTGGTAAGGTCCTCTCCTCTTGTCAGAGTCCGCGCGCTCGCCCTTTCCGTCCTCTTTGCCCGTGTTCTAACTGCCTCGCGTTCCGCAGGGGAATGTGTCCTTCCGACCCTCGCCCCCGCCGGTGAAGGACGACCGGGCCGCGAAGCAGGCGAGGCGCCTCCATGCGGAGAAGCAGAAGGCTGACAAGGACAAAGCCAAGAAGGCCACGTCCAAGAGGGCCCGGGAGAGAGAGGCGAGAGAGCAGCGCCGGGCCCGTCAGAGGCGGGAAGGCCTTGACGAGGAGTTGTCGCCCTCGGAAGAGGAGGACGAGGAGGAGGAGGACGAGGAGGGGGTGAACTGGAGCGAGGTGGAGGAGGAGACGGTGCCTGAACAGGCGGCCGTTGTAACCGGTGAAGGGGAGGGGTCGACCTCGAGGTCGGCCCCTACCGTCGAAGCTGGGCCACGGGAGGAGCGCCCCGTGGCTTCGCAGGAAGAAGTGCCGCGGCAGACGCGCGCGCAGACGTTGCGATCCCCGTCGGGGGGTCGATCGAGCGAGCCCCCGACGCCTGCCGCGTCGAGCGTACGGGCGTCGGGCCCGTCGGTGCCGGTGGAGACCGGCAAGGGGACGACGGTGGCTCCATCGGCCCCTGCGCGGGAGGCGGTGCCGAGAGCCGCCTCGACCCCCGCCCCCCGGGCGGTGGTGCTCAAGGGTTCGACCAGCCAGACGGTCGCCGGGCCGAAGCGCCGGGCTCCGAGGGGGTAAGTCGCTCTCGAGGGCGTTGTTCGTATTTTTCTTTTTGTCGATAATGACCCGTGCTTATTGTTGCACACGGGTTTCTTTTTCAGGTCGAAGCGCCCGCAGGGAGCCGTGCCCGTCGCCCCTGCCAAGAAGCTGAAGGCGGGGGCTGCGGTCCAAGCAGCCGCCGAGGTCGGTCCTGCCGCTCCGCCCCCTTCGACGCTCACCCCCGAGGCGGCATGTGCAGCCACGGCCCGGGAGGCGATGGAGCGGGGGAAGGCGCAGGGGGGCTCGGCGTCTGCTCGGACGACGGAGGAGGCGAGCCCGCCAGCGGTGGCTGCCGAAGCGACGGTCGTGGCGCCCGCACGGCCGTCGGAAGAAGTCGCACCTGGCGCCCCGGGGGGCGCGGGGCTTCCGCCGACGGCGGTCACGGCCGAGCAGGTGGAGGTGGCCGGGCCCCAGGCCCCCGTGATCGAGCGGGAGGCTCGGCTCACCCGACGCCGGGGCGTTGGCCCGAGGGCCTAGCTGCATTGGAGGCTCGACTCCGGCTGGAGCGTGAGGGCACGACTGCCGACGCACCCAAGGGCTCTTCGTCGACGCCGGGGCTCGAGGAGGAAGGTCGGGTCGAGCAGCCCGACGCAACACCCGCGCCGGCTGTTGACACAAAAAGCGTCAGATCTGTGAACACCTCGGGCTATTACCCAAAGCTCGATGTCGAGGGCGTGCCAGTCGATTTGACCAATCAATCGACAAGGATGATAACTATGACAAACTTAACGAGACGACGGCGATGCGCCCGGATGTCAAGGCTCAGATTGATCAAGGATAGCTAGAGCAGAGCTAGACGAGGCAAACAACGATGCGCCCGGATTGCCAAAGCCTAGAGGTACTCCCACATGGAACTAGCAAGGATTTGACGGAGATCAGGGTGATGCAGCCCGTCGAAAGCTTGAAGAACTCGTTAATAACTACAGCTAATGCAGTAAAAGAGTAAATTCCGATAAAAAGTAGAATAAGATAAAATTGGTTTGTTTTTGAATTGGATTCTGTTTTTTTTTCATAGCCCTCGGGCACATATTTATACTCTCGCATGGAGAGTTGTACAAAGATACGACACATATCTTTCCTAAAACAAACTCCTACTTTAAAGGAAACTGACTCGCGTAGGAGCCGGATAACAATATTTATTTCCTAAACAAACACACCTATTTTAAGGGAAAATAAACGACCCATGCAAGAGTCAGACTCAACCTACTATAATAATACTAGTATAAGACACTAGTTTCCTTATACTGCTTTTCGATGGAAACTTTCCATCGGCAGACCCCTTTAATCCGCACCTTCCTTCTTTGGCCACTTGTAATCCTCTGCCGTCGCTAGGTGCTAAGTTACGCCCATCGGCATCAGCAATATTTTCCCGATCAGCAATCGACAGCATCTCTTCGTCGGCAATCGGCAACCATCTTCCATCGGCAATCAGCAACGAGCCTTTATCGGCAATCGGCAACGGCTCTTTTTCACCAATCGGCAAGGACTCTTCATTGTTAATCGGCAATAGCAGCTCATCGGCAATCGGCAATGACTCTTCATCGGCCATCGGCAATGACTCATCGGCAATCAGCTTCAGCAAGACTTCACCAATTGACCTTTGTCGGCAAAGATCATCCGACCTCCATCGGCAAAACACTTAGTCTTCCCGCAGCACTCTTCCATCGGCACTATCGACTCCTGATACCGATGGAGAACGGCCGCTGACCAGTCAAGCCTCAGCCCATTTGACACGTGTCAAAAAACAGTGTCAACACCGGCCCAGGGCGGGATGTTGATGGAGCCCACCCCCGCCGAGGTGGACGAGATGGTGGCCGAGCTGGTGGGCTCAGCGGGGACGACCATCGTCGTGGTCCCTCGGGCGGAACCGGGGGCGGCTCGGCTTCCCCTCGAGGCCGGGGGTCGTCATCTCGAGGTAAGCCGTGCTTCGACTTACTCGAGACGCAACAGGTTTGCATTGCTGAGTACTAATTTCTTTGAGTCTTTCACCGCGCAGGGCCGTTCTGCTGGCCGGGGTCTTCTTCTCCTGGTGGCGACGGCTTGGCGGGGCCGTCGACGTCCTCGCGGGGTGGCCCAGAGGACGGGAGAGGACAGGCGGAGGAAATCTCACCCCTTTCCGCTTATCGAGGGGAGGGCGATCTGCGCGGGGGCGTCACGGGGACGGTCGAAGGGAGGATCGCCGCCCGCAGCGTGGCCTGGGGCCAGGAGGTTCTCGAGTTGGCGGGCCCTCGAGACCCTGAGTGGCTTTTCCTCACGCTCGACGACCAGGCCGAGCTCCGACGGTGGGAGCACGTCGAGGAGTATCGGGCCTGGTTTGAGCACTCGGTACGTCGCGTTGCGGAGGTCGCCGCCACGGACATACGCCAGGGGATGGAGGTGGGTTTTGTTCTCCCTTAGATTGTACTCGAATTGTCTGGTTGCTATTTGTTGACGGTCTTCGCTTTTATCCTCGTCAGTCACTGCTGGTGAGGTCTTACGAGAAGTCCCAGTACATCCTCCGGGTGCAGGAGCAACTCCTGACCCTCCGCGCCTCGCTGGATAGGGCGGAGGATGAGGTCGCCCGCGCGAAGGCTGAGACGGCGGCCGTCCGGAGGGATGCCGAGTCGAAGGTCGCCCACGCGAGGACCGGCTACGAGTCCGTGCAGAAGGAAGCCTTGGCGGCCTTGCAGACGGCGCAGGGGAAGCTCAACGACGCCCTTCAGTCGACCGTCACGGTCGGGCGGGAACGGGACGCTGCCCTCAAAGCCAAGCGCGAGGCCGAGGAGGAGGCCGCCCGGCTGAAGGAGGAGCTGGCCCAGGCGACGGAGGGCATCCGAGGGCTCCGGGGAGACCTCGACGCTGTCTCCTGCGAGCGCGACGCTCTGGCCACCTCGGAGGAGAAGGCTCGGACCCGCGCGACCTCCCTGGGCGTGGTGGCGATGAACCAGAAGAGGGCCCTCGATGACGCAGGCAAAACCATCGAGGGCCTCGAGGCCAAGGTCAGGGATCAGACCTCCAACCTTGTCGACGTTCGCCGCCAGCTCGAGGAGACCGAGCAGGCCTACTCCATCCTGGACGTGCATGCCCAAGGTGAGTGTTTCGAGAGTGTTGCAGAATCTGTCCTGCCTCGACCCTCTTTCTGCTCTTTTGGGTCTTGACTGTTGCGTGCTTGTTTTGGCAGAGCTTGCGACGGATAATGCCCGCGCCCACAAGGACCTGGACAATCTTCAGGGCCTCCTCGGGACTGAGGCGAACCTCAACGCGAAGCTCTCGGACGCCATGAACACTTTCTGCAACGACCTCTCGGTCAAGCCGGAGCCGGAGGTAGAGGGCGATGCTCGGGGGGACTCCCTGCTGCGCCGCTTCTACTCCATGACGCGGGGGTGACGGAGAACGTCCGTGCCGCCCTGCATGTGGGCGTGAAGAGGGCCCTCGTGGTCGTCAACTCGCTCTACGACGTAGACCTCAACCTTGTTGACGACGGGTTCGCCACCGACCCGAGGCTGACCGAGGAGGAGAACGACGCGAAGTGCCAGGAGTTGATGGATCACGCAGAGGTGCCTGGAGGCCAGCTAGCGAAGCTCTTTGAGCCCGAGGTGATCCCCTCGGTGGACGGAGAGGGCGCCGAGTAGCCCTCGAAAGGTGTTGATGAGCCAACGGGTGATGCCCAACTTCCTGCGTTGCTTCTTGAGGACGGCGACCCCATCGAAGAGTAGTCCTGGGCCTGCGAGCCACATCTGGACAAGAAGGTCCATGCAATAGTTAGGCCCTTGTACTGATACAATGCCAAGCCCCCGAGGGATTTTTGTGAATAAAGCATTTTGATCGAGATACACAGTTATTTTTGTTTTTTCGAGCTCTTTCTGCCTTTCTTTGCCTGAGTCGATGCCTGTGAACTAAGTGTTGGACGCACGCTCGTATCCCTGGAAGGGGGGTGGCGAGCGGGGATACCGTAGCCCTAGGGCGTAGGTGAGTCCCTGGCTCGACGACACCCGCGATCCTTAGGGAGTTCGAGGCTCCTTTGCTTAGTTATGAAGCGTACTCAAGGGAAAGAACGAGAGGGAGAGTCGAGTTTCGAAAAAACATTCGAGTTTTTCGGGGACTTAGGAGGGGGGTGCCCCCCTGTTAGCCCCCGAGGTAGGCTCGACTTTGTTGGGGCAAAGTCGAGGCTACCTTAGTGCTGTAGACGGGTGCGTCTCATTATTTCTACTTCTCGAGCTCTCTCTGCTTTTCTTCGCCTGAGTCGACGCTTGTGAACTAAGTGTTCGACGCAAGCTCGTATCCCTGGAAGGGGGGTGGCGAGCGGGGATACCGTAGCCCTGGGGCGTAGGTGGGTCCCTGGCTCGACGACACCCTCGACCCTTAGGGAGTTCGAGGCGCCTTTACTTAGTTATGAAGCGTACTCGAGGCGAAGATCGAGAGGGAGAGTCGGGTTTCGAAAAAACGTTCGAGTTTTTCGAGGGCTTAGGAGGGGGGTGCCCTCCTGTCAGCCCCCGAGGGGAGCTTGACTTTGTCGGGGCAAAGTCGAGGTTACCTTTGAGCTGCGAACGAATGTGAAATGTGTTTCGGGAACATTTTATTCATTCGAGGATTTGTACATAAATGCGAAAATGTACAAGGCCCTGGGGCCTCAGGGATAGAAGCGACGTAGCTGTTCGATGTTCCACGCGTTGGTGGAGATCTCGCCCTTCTCGTTCTTCAGTTTGTAAGTGTCGGGCTTCAGCACCTCTGCCACGATGAAGGGTCCCTCCCAAGGTGGCGTCAACTTGTGACGCCCCTTGTTGCTTTGTCGACGGCGCAGAACGAGGTCGTCGACGTTGAGGTCCCTTTTGCGCACGTTTTTGTCGTGGTAGTGCCGCAGCGTCTGCTGGTACCGTGCTGACTTGAAGAGGGCCGCATCATGGGCTTCCTCGAGCTGGTCGAGGGAGTCCTCTCGGGCTACCGTGTTGGCTTGCTCGCTGTAGGCTTTTAGTCGAGGGGACCCGTACTCGAGGTCAGTGGGGAGGACGGCCTCGGACCCATAGACCAAGAAGAACGGGGAGAACCCCGTGGCTCGACTCGGTGTCGTTCGGAGACTCCATAGCACAACGGATAGCTCGTCGACCCATCTCCTTCCATGTCTGTTCAGCCGGTCAAAGATCCTTGGCTTGAGGCCCTGCAAAACCATACCATTGGCACGCTCGACCTGACCGTTAGTTCGAGGGTGGGCAACCGCGGACCAATTCACCCTGATGTGGTGATGGTCACAGAAGTCTAGGAACTTTTGGCCAGTGAACTGCGTGCCGTTGTCGGTGATGATGACGTTGGGGACCCCGAAGCGGTGGATGATGTCGGTGAAGAATAGCACGGCTTGTCGAGACTCGATGTTGGCGATGGGTCGAGCCTCGATCCACTTCGAGAACTTGTCGATAGCCACAAAAAGGTGAGTGTGGCCACCCTTGGTTCTTTTCAGGGGGCCGACCATGTCGAGCCCCCATACTGCGAACGGCCAAGTTATGGGTATCATCTGAAGAGCTTGGGCGGGTAGGTGGGTCTGCCTGGCGTAGAATTGGCACCCCTTGCAAGATCGAACGAGTTTGGTGGCGTCGTTGACAGCGGTCGGCCAGTAGAAGCCCTGTGGAAAGGCACTTCCTACCAGCGTTCTCGGCGTCGCGTGGTGGCCACAAGCCCCCGAGTGTAGATCTTTTAGCAATGCCCTCCCCTCCTCGAGGGTGAGGCAGCGTTGAAGTACACCCGACGGGCTACGTCGGTATAGCTCGCGGTCGTCCCCGTACAAGACGTAGGTTTTGGCACGCCGAGCTACGCGACGGGCTTCCGTGCGGTCTTCTGGGAGTTCGCCCCGTGTCAGGTACTCGAGGTAGGGTGCGCGCCAATCCGTCGGAGGGGTTAGTGCAGCGTCAGCCCCGTCGATCTCCATGACCTCCCCCCCGCTCGAGGGGGGATCGGTCGAGGGGGGTGGATCGACCCCTGGCTCGAGGGCGGGAGCCCCTGAGTCCAGGTCGATGGACGGCATGTGGAGATCCCTCGAGAAGATGTCGGGAGGGACCGTGCCTCGAGTAGACGCGATTTTGGCCAGCTCGTCGGCAGCTTCGTTGTACCGACGGGCAACGTGGTTGAGCTCGAGGCCGTAGAACTTGTCCTCGAGTTTTCTGACCTCCCTGCAGTAGGCTTCCATCTTGGGGTCGTGGCAGCTCGAGTCTTTCATCACTTGATCGATCACCAACTGGGAGTCCCCTCGCACGTCGAGGCGTCGAACCCCAAGCTCGACGGCGATGCGCAGGCCGTTGACGAGGGCCTCGTACTCGGCGACGCTGTTGGAGGCGGGAAAGTGGAGGCGGATGACATAGCGCATATGGACCCCTGAGGGTGATATGAACAGCAATCCGGCGCCTGCTCCCGTCTTCATCAACGACCCATCGAAGTACATGGCCCAGAGTTCGCTCTGAACCTGTGCTGAGGGTAGTTGGGTGTCGGTCCATTCTGCAACGAAATCTGCCAGTACCTGAGACTTGATGGCCCTTCGAGGGGCGTAGGAGAGGGTCTCCCCCATGAGCTCGGCCGACCACTTGGCGATCCTTCTAGACGCCTCCCGGTTCTGGATTATCTCTCCGAGGGGGAAAGATGAGACCACAATAACCGGATGGCCCAGGAAATAGTGTTTGAGCTTACGCCGCGTGAGGACGATTGCGTACAGCAGCTTCTGGATGTGGGGGTACCTCGTTTTGGTCTTGGAAAGGACCTCGCTCACGAAGTAGACAGGCCTCTGAACCGACAGGGCGTGTCCTTCCTCCTCCCTCTCGACTACTATGACCGCGCTGACTACCTGGGTAGTTGCTGCGACATAGAGCAAGAGGGGCTCGGCCGGGCTCGGGGGTACCAAGACCGGGGGCGAGGTGAGCAAGGCCTTGAGCCTCGAGAGCGACTCCTCGGCTTCGGCGGTCCACGCGAAGTGTTCCGTCTTCTTCAGGAGGCGGTAAAGGGGCAGGGCCTTCTCTCCGAGCCTCGAGATGAAGCGACTGAGGGCGGCGAGGCACCCAGTAACCCTTTACACGCTCTTGAGGTCGTTGATCGGGCCCATCCTCGTGATGGCGGTTACCTTCTCGGGATTGGCCTCGATGCCGCGCTGGGAAACTATGTACCCTAAGAGCATGCCTCGAGGGACCCGAAGACACACTTCTCAGGATTTAGTTTTATGCGATTAGCCCTGAGGCACCCAAATGCGATGTCGAGGTCTCCGACCAGGTTTCCGACTGTTTTGGACTTGACCACGATGTCATCGACGTAGGCCTCGACGGTCGGCCCTATGTGTTTTCCGAAGACGTGGAGCATGCATCGCTGGTAGGTGGCCCCGGCGTTTCGCAAGCCGAAGGGCATGGTGAGGTAGCAAAACATGCCGAAGGGAGTGATGAATGAGGTCGCGAGCTGATCGGACTCCTTCATCTTTATTTGGTGGTAGCCGGAATACGCATCAAGGAAGCAAAGGGTTTCACATCCCGAAGTGGAATCTACTATTTGATCGATACGTGGTAAAGGAAAAGGAACTTTAGGACATGCTTTATTCAAACTGGTGTAGTCTACACACATCCTATCCTTCCCATTCTTTTTCTTTACAAGCATGGGATTAGCTAACCACTCGGGATGATGCACCTCCTTGATGAATCCGGCCTTCAAAAGTTTGTCGACCTCCTCCCCGATGATCCTGCGCTTCTCCTCGTCGAAGCGGCGCAGGCATTGCTTCACCGGTTTGGACCCGGCTCGGATGTCCAAGGAGTGCTCGGCGACCTCCCTCGGAATGCCCGGCATATCCGAGGGACTCCATGCGAACACGTCGGCATTCTCTCGGAGAAAGTCGACGAGCACTGCTTCCTATTAGGGCTCGAGGGTGGCGCTGATCGTCAGCGCCTTCCCATCCGCGAGGCCGGGGTCGAGCGGGACGGTCTTCGTGTCTTCCGCCGGCTTGAAGTTGCCAGCGTGTCGCTTGGGGTCGGGGATCTCTCCAGACAAGTCGTCGAGGGCCGCGAGGATCGCCGAATCCTCGCGGGCCTCGCTTTCTCCACGCACTCGACGTCGCAGTCGAATGCGTGCTCGTAGGAGGTGTCGATGGTGATGACCCCCGAGGGCCCCGGCATCTTGAGCTTGAGGTAGGCGTAGTTCGGGACCGCCATGAACTTGGCGTATCCTGGTCTACCGATGATGGCATTGGTAGGTGCCTCGGAACGCAACCACCTCGAAGGTCAGCTCTTCCTTTCGGAAGTTCGAGGGGACGCCGAAACAGACCGGTAGCTTGATGCTGCCGATCGGGAGCGCCTTCTTCCCCGGGACGATCCCGTGGAACCCCCCCGCGCTGGGCAGGAGCATGGTCCTCGGGATCCCCAGGAGGTCGAGGGTCTCGGCGTAGATGATGTTGAGGCTGCTTCCCCCATCCATGAGCACCTTGGTGAGGCGGGTGTTGAGGATGATCGGGTCGACGACGAGCGGGTAAGCCCCTGCGTTGGGGATGTGCTCGGGGTGGTCGTCCTGATCGAAGGTGATCGGCGTATGGGACCAGTCGAGGTACCGCGGAGCCTGGGCTCGAACGGAAAAAACTTCTCGACGCTCCCTCTTGCGCTGGCGCGCGGTGAGGCGAGTTGAGGGTCCCCCGTAAATCATGTAGCAGTCGTGGATTTCGGGGAAGCCTCCTTTTTTGACGTCGCCCCTGACGTGGGCGTCACAGGGCGGGTCTTCCTTGCCGTCATCTCTCCTGAAGCCAGGAGGGATGAAGTGCTTTCGGAGCATGCGGCAGTCCTCGAGGCGGTGGTTGGCCGACCCCATATGATAGGGGCAAGGCTCCTTCAGCATCTTATCGAAGACGCCCCCGTCGGGAGGGGGCCCTCGAGGCTTCCTCTTGTCCGCCGCAGCGACAAGGTCGTCGGGCTCGTCGTCGGGCTCGACGTTGGGCTCGACGTTGCGTCGGCCCGGCGGGTTCTTCTTCTTCTTCTTCCGGTCGCCGTTGCCGTCGTTGTTCCTTCTGGGCCCACCGTTCTTCTTGGGCCCGTCGTCCGAGCCTCCAGGCTCATCCGCCTTGCCTTTTCCCTTCCCTGGGGGACTCTGGAAGAACGCACCAACGGCCTCGTCGCCAGCCGCGTAGTTGGCGATGACGTCCATGAGCTCGTTGGCGGTCTTGGGGGTGTTTCGCCCCAGCTCCCGCACCAACTCCTTGCAGGTTGTCCCGGCGATGAACGCCGTGATGACCTCGTGGTCGGAGATGTGGGTCAGTGCGGTGCGCTGCTTCGAGAATCGGCGAGTGAAGGCGCGGAGGGTCTCCCCTGGCTTCTGCTTGCAACTGCGAAGGTCCCAGGGGTTGCCCGGCCGCTCGTAGGTGCTCTTGAAGTTGCCCTCGAAGATCCGGACCAGGTCGGGCCAGTCCTGGATCAAGTCCGGGGGTAGCTCCTCGAGCCACCTTCGAGCGGTGTCCGGGAGGAACAGTGGGAGTTGTTGAATGATGACGTGGTCATTGTCGGCTCCACCCAGTTGGCACGCCAGCCTGAAGTCGGCAAGCCAGAGCTCTGGCTTGGTTTCACCGTTGTACTTGACCAGGCTGGTGGGCGGACGGAAACGGACCGGGAGGGAGGCCCGCCGGATGGTTCTACCGAAGACTCGGGGCCCCGGCGGCTCCGAAGACCGACATCGGTCTTCGTCGCTGTCGTAGCGCCCACCTCGGTGAGCGCTGTAACCTCGAGCCTCGGCGTCGCCGTACCGACGTCGATTGTTCACCCGAGGGGGAGGTCATCGACGAGGCGTTCCTGAACCGGTCGTCGCTCGACCTGGCCCTGGGGCGCCTTGTTCTGGTGGACGGAGACCTCCCGATTTTGTCCAGGGGGCGCTGCTTGTCGCTCAGAGGCAGCCCCTCGACGCCTCGAGGCTGAGCTCTCCGCCTGCTGCACGGCCGCAGTTTGGAGAAGCCCCTGGATTTCGTCCCTGATACGCCGTGCCTGGGGGGTCGATGGCGCCGGCATGTCGCGGAGCAGCATCGCGGCCGCTACGACATTCTGGCTGGCGCGGTTGAAGACTCGGGGTTCGACGGCCAACTCCTCGACGATCTGCCGGTGGACTTCCCGAGCCCGCTCACGAGCTCCTCCACCCTGAGGACGCTCTCGATCCCGCTCGAGGGCGTGCTCGAGTTGCTGAAGACGCAGGCGCTCCTCTTCGAGCTTGCTGAGAAGCTCTCGGACCTGCGCAATCTGGACGTCTGGGGGCGGATCGGCTCTATCAGGACTTGGGGGGTTGGCATCTCGAGCTGGTGTAGCGTTGGCCCCTCCTCCTTCTTCGGTGGCCGCGGTGTCGTCGACGTCATCCTGCGGGTCGGCTTGTTCCTCGAGGTGGAAGCACTCCCGGGTGGAGTCGTAACTCTCGTCGAGAGAGTCCGAGTCGGGGTCGGCATGGTAGAAGTGGGGGAAGGACCCCATGCGCTCCTCCGCCAGGCGCCGCCGTAACGTGCCCCATGTACGGGGTAGTCCTGGCTCGTCTGGTGAAGAGGTGGTGACGGGGTTGGACATCGCACGCGGTGGAGTCGCTGGAGACCCGCTACGTGCTTGTATCTGCAAACCTGCGAGGTCAGAGCAGAGTCTGGCACTGTTGTGGAGCCCGTACGGGAACGGGTCACGTGGCGGTGATGGGGTCGAGGGTGTCGGAGAGGCCACGGGGACCTCTGGTGATGACGATGTGGCAGAGCCAAAGTCCCACTCAGAGGGGCGCCCGCCCTCGGCCTACAAGCATAGGTCAAACGGACTCCTAGGGGAAGGGCCCGCATCACCTGTTGGGGCCGGGGAAACGGCGTCCGGCACCTCGGAATCCGCACGACGACGAGCGCGTCGGAGCCGCTCACGCCTCCTCCTGATCGCAGGCCAGAGGCGCAAGCGGAGGGCCGTCGTCTGACCCTTGCTATCCCCGGCGTAGCGGTGCCGCCGACATCCAGGCCGCGGGTGGAGGGAAAGACTATGAAGTTGCCCTGGTCCGTGGATACGAACCCTAGGCTACCGAACCAGACGACGGCGGTGAATGGGAACGGTGGGATGGTGGAATCCATCTGAGAGAGTAGTTCGGAGTTAATCGACACGCGAATCCCCCTACCTGGCGCGCCAACTGTCGGTGTTATGACCCGGGGGTCAAGACCACCAACGAGTAAATTTGTATATCGCGTGCTCCCTCTCTCAGACGTGATGCAAGATGGACACAAGGTTTATCCTGGTTCGGGCAAAGAAGGCCCTACGTCCAGCGGGGGGGATGGCTTGTATTATCTCGCACCCAAAGCGTGCTCGTACAGGGAGGTACAAGCTGTGTTACACGGAGTTGGCCACCCGAGGGGTCGATCGCGTGGTGGGGTGTGTGGAGGTCAGAGCTGGAGTCTGATGAGTGATCCAATCGTCCGAATCCCCCTTTCTCTACCTCGGCGTCCCCTTTTATAGACCAAGGGGAGGTCCAAGGGTACAGGGCCCTAACTGCGGCAGTACGGGTAGCGTGTCCGAGGCACAGTGTTAGCGGAGAGACGTTGAGCACTATGGCGGCATGGCCTTCCCGTCCTTCTAGCGTCCCTGGTCGTGGTGGCAGTAGAAGTCGCCGCAGCACGACGTCCGCAGGCGGGCACGAATCCCACGGCTGAAGCGGGACGGGGCGGATGGGACGGCCCCCATACTGGAGTTGTTGGAGAGAGGGGTCGAGCCCCCCGGTCGAGGGAGGGGTCGAGCCTATGGCCTTCTGCTGCATTCCCGAAGTCGTCATCGAGGGTCGCACTGTTCACTTTCCGAGGGGTACTGCTGGAGTCTGTACTCGCGTAGTGGCGACAGTGGCGGCACAGTTGACAGGAATCGGGGACTTGACGGGGAGTTGGCGGATTTGATAGCGGACGCGGGCGCCCATGTCGTTAGGTGGTTTCACTTTAACCCATGCCGGGAGCAGTTGGGTTAATCGAGCCTCTCGTCCGGGGGTCGTCCGTTCGACCCCTGGTCCGTCGCTCATCGTCGAGGTAGGGTCGAAGCAGTGACGGGGTCGGAGATGTCGAGGTAGAGGCCGGGGGGTCGTTCGCTCGCCCCTCGGTCCGTCATTTATCGTCGAGGTAGGAGCCGGGGGGTCGTTCGCTCGCCCCCTCGGTCCGTCATTCGGCGTCGAGGTGGGCCGGCCCGTGGCTTGTCGCCACAGCTGGTGTAGAGGGGGCCCTCGAGCGATGGGCCGTGCCTTACTGAGTAGTGGGCTGGTCCCTGCCTTAAAAATAGTTGTTATATTTAGCGTTAATCTATCGAAGGGTTTAGGGTACCCCTTACCTTCGTACCTGATAATTATATTCAGAAACACTTTTATAGTCTTGCAACCTTAGGTGCAACCACTCATAACGAGCTTTAGGGAGGATCACTATCTTTTGATGATCAAATCTTTCTTTTAGTTTGTTCCAAAGAACAAGGGGATCCTTATCAATAAGGTATTCAGCCTTTAAACCTTCATGGAGGTGTCGGCGAATGAAAATCAAAGTCTTTGCTTTATCTTGGCTAGATGCATTATTTTTTTCTTTGATCGCATCACCAAGCCCATTGGCATTCAAGTGAGTTTCAACATCTAGCACCCATGACAAGTAATTCTTGCCCGAAATATCTAGAGCCGTGAAATCAAGCTTGGCAAGATTTGACATAGTAAACTACAAAATATATAGATTGCGAAATTCAAACAATCATACAAGAATAAAATATAGAAACATATACAAACAGTAATTTCTTATCATAGAAAAAATATTATGATCAAGGTAAAGTTCCTTACCTAGTTCTTGATAGCTTTTAGAGAGTCGTGCTGATAACGTGTTATATAATAACTAGTTTCACTATCAAGAATATGTATGTAAGAATATGTAGAATAGAAGTAGAGAGGATGAAAATGAGTTGTTCTCTTTTCTCGTATATCCTTTACAATACATAAGCCCTTATATATATAGCTTCATATGAGGGATGGAGTTACAAGAATAAATACAAGAAGAGTTACACCATTGAATCATGAAGATTGTAACTTCAATGGTATAGGGGTTATGGACATCCACCTTAATATTTCATAACAAATCAATTTTTTTAAAAATGACTTGAAATTATCATCGTCCAATAATAAATAAAACAACTCATTACTCATTAGCAAACAAACAACTTATTGTCTGAAATGCATGCATACGCACTACCCGAAAGGCCGAAACAATAGCTTATACGAGCAGGCACCGAGCAGTGAAGTCGAAGGAGTGTAGCATTCGTGTCGATTTGAGCAGCAAGGTCGACACCAAGCAGTGAGGTCGGTGCCGAGCGGCGAGGTTGGCGCCGAGCAGCGGTAACCGAAGTCGACCAATAAAGTTGATCAGTTGTGCTCGGATACAACCAAGCATGTCTTGCTAGGAGGATATAAGGGGCTCAAGTTCAAAATTTAGCTACACACCGCAAGGTGCAGTGGGTACTCGAGAAGGATAAAGAATGTATCTTTGAGATTTATGAACTTTGAGTGGATTTCTAGAAAAAGAAACATTGAGATTTATGATATCAAATTAGTATTATTATATTTATTATAAAATATATTTTTATATAGTGATCATTTTATGTTATAGATGTTGTTATTGTTCTATAAAGTTAATTAATCAAAATTTAAAACTATAATTGATTTATGGGAGTACATCTTTCAATAATAAATAAAAGAACTCATCAGCAAAGAAACAATTTATCATCTGAAATGTATGCATCATGTATGCATATGCATATACACGCAGGAAAGGCTAAAACAAAAGCTTTCTACAAAGTGTATATGTACTGTACCCTAGCAAAAAATCTGAAATTCTGGATCAACTGGTCCAAAACACGCACCTAGCTTGGCAAAGCCCAAAAGGTGGCAACCGAAAGGCCGACTGGGTGCTACCTATCTAGTAGTACCGGCCATCCTGCACGCACAGTGACACATCTAATAAGCTACAACGAACCGTATATAGCACATCATGGAATAAAATCCACCGGCCGTCCAACCAATCTCGGTCCACGGCGTCCGGCGGCGGCAGCAAGAAGATGCAGGCAACCAGAAGCAGCAGGGTATGGTGATGCACGGCGACGGCGACGGCGACGACCAAGAGCAGCACAGTGCAGCGCTTTTTGGCGACACTAAGGGCCGGCCGGGGAGATGCCACGACACACACAACAAACGACTATTTTTTTTTTGATAAAGGATATTCAATATCCGGCCTCTACATCACAGCCAGGCCGGAGCGAGTCGCCGCGTTGCGTCATCTTTCCGAGCAAGAATATATGTGTACGTAAGTTGGTTGGAAGGTTGGAAGAGGTAGTACGTGAGTCCGGTGCGCAGGTTGCTCCATCATATCGATGCTCTTTGATGTAACAGGAATACAGTGAAGCAGATGCACGATGACGCATGTATTCTTTTCTGTCCATTTTTTTATTTGGTTTGATAAAAAAAAGTCAATACAATATAGGTACGTGTAAGCACTGATACACTAGCTCAAGATCAAGTTTAGTAGAGAGATTTGAAGGGCGAAAGCCTAATCAAGTTTAGCTCAAGATCAAAGCATCTCAAAACTTATATGATAATGTATCATTAGATTCTTCATATTATTTTATACTTATTTGATGTCATAAATCTTTATAATTGTTTCTATAATTTTGATCTAATTTAAGATGGTTTGACTCTCCAAGATTCTTGTAATACCTTATAATTTAAAAATTACTAGAGAGTTGAAGGAAGAATACAAGCTAGTTGAACACAGTGCATTACCTTTTTCCCCCTTTTTATTTGAACAAGGGAATATAAAATAGTTAAAATATAGGACAAAACTAGAATGGCCTTTTATAGGGAAATAAGGCGTAGAATGTATTTTCGAGGGTATTGGCAGCATAATAAATATGTGATCTCGGTGTCTCTTGAACCAAGGCAACGGGTAGCCGTTTAAGTTAGATACTGTTGTCCATTAATGTCTATCATATCAAGAAGACAAGAACTATGGTGTGTGTGGTTATCAGATTAGGGTTTTCTCAATATATCCTGTATGAGCTAATGCAGGCTAGATGGAACCGTATTGAGAAGAATAAAAGTTTAGGGAGGTCAGATGAGTATGTGCAAAGACAAAAAAAAAATAGAGATATATTGTTTGGCTGCTTACATAATAATCGAATACAACTCGTCTAGCATGTCAGCATGTGAGGTTAACGCTGCATCCGTCGGGCTAGTATTGGCTTCAGCTAGCTGTCTCTACCGGGTCATCATGAGACCGTGTGCTTGCGTGGACAAAGTCAAACTGGAACTTTTGTATCCATGCAACGAAAGGAGCTTATTTTCCGGCTTACTGATGTGCAACCTGTATTTCTGAATCTAATCATTACATTTTCATTGTTGGGTGTTCGCTTGAGATGAATCAACTGCCGGCACAGTACATCACTGATGCAAATAGCTGCAGCCGCAGCACTTACTTTAGTCCCGTGATTATGTCCTTTCGTCTCCTGTCCTGCATGAGGTTACAAGAGTCCGGAAACCTTAATCACAGTAAAACAGTCTATGGTACAAATTATTAGTCATGCTATAGTATTTTTTCTCTCACAATAAAACAGCTAAAAATAACATCAACAGATTTATCATCTGCAGAAACAAGCAACCTCTGTGTAGTAACCATTGCCACCGATACATGTGGATAGGAGGTGAGAAGATCTACAGCTCTGATTGGAGAAGCCTAGAAAACTTCACTTGTCTCGTCTTCCGCCTAGGTCCAAGGTCTATGGGCTATCCGCAGATTTGCCGACCATAAAAGTGGTTTCCCAAACCATATTACTCTATCATCTTCTGCATTTCGGACTGGCCATTTGGGTACATCTGAACCATCCCTCTTGGCTCTTGCTTGACAAAAAATAGCTCTTTAATTCAATGCTTCTCCAGAGACGCGCGTGACACATCTCTCTTTTGATCACCTGATGCCATCTCCAGTTTCCTTCCCTGACCAGAGCTGCCATGATGAAAGAGAGAAATGCAAGGATTTTAAGGCATGCCGTCGTTCATGCCAACGATCTGTTGAACACGAATCATGAAATGCAAAACGTTGTTGCCCTCACCAAAGCCTAAGGCTTTGCTGTGTTCTCTGCATTTCTTTTACTGTTACACTGCTCAACACTTCAACAGGCAGCTAACTGTTTTTTCACGACCGTGCTTCGGCACGTACTTCAACATAAAGGAAAGTACTTCCTGGGTAATTTATACAATGGGCCACAAAAAAGAACAATTCTGAACAAGATCTCGGATGATCTCGACAGGTGCAAGTTTGTGAGTAGTTCAGTATTTGCAACCTCTGCAGGGGTGATAACATACATAGGGCACTAACACTTGACGGCCCCAAAAAAGGGTTAACCTGCAGAGTGTGGACTTTACAATGCTGCATCAGCAGACTACATCTCCTTTGCGTGTACATTCTTGGGTCCTTTTGAGCACATACGTAGTTGCCCTTACAAAACATCACAACGCCAAAAAAAAAAAACAACCAAAAGAAGAAGGAAAAATTGCTGGAAGGGACCAAAACGATCATTGGGCAACCGGTCCCTACGAACGTCGTGTAACGAAAAAATCCAGGACTCAGGGAGGCCGACGGCAGTCCCTGGAGAACAATAGTCAGACTCTCCTAACATTGCAATCGCTGTCCGACGCCGCTACTGTCCCTTGCTGGCGAGCCTCCGCTTGTACCGCTTCAGCACAGAGGCCAGGTTCTCCTTCCCCTTGGGGAAGGCGACATCGCCTGCTGCTGTGCCGCTCCTGCCCTTGCGGCCTGAGACTGCGGTCTCCACGTCCTTGATCATCTCCAGAACCACACCTGCAGTTGTGAAGGTGCCCCGGATTGGTATGGGGATGGGACCCATGGCTGTTAGCCCACTGTGGGGTGGACTATTGAGCACTCTGATGTCTTTCTGAAGACAAGCACATATGGTCAGAGCACTCCGAGGCTTGGAGAATGCAGGGTCCAAGATTCCCTGCATAAAATAAGTAGCAAAAGAATCACAAAATGAATCATTGTAAGTGAACAGGACAGATCCGTATCTTTTTTTTTTCTACATTATGATACCGTTTTCAATTGTTTCTGAATTTATCCAAACATAAAAATTGTCATTTTCAACTGGTTTCACAACTACTTTCAACCATCTTTTATATTCGTTAATTTCATAAATATCAAAAAATCCCAAGCGGTCATTTTTGTTTTTTATATTGTAATACCATTTCCAATGAATTTCACTCCTAATTGTAAGCAAGTATTAAAAACAGGATATTATCAATTGCAAGAAAAAAAAACTTACAGACCAAAAAAGAGCACAAAGTTAAATTAGTTCAGGACCATAACAACTCACCTGAAGACGGTTAAGGACATAGGTATACTTGCCCCAAAGTTCTGGTCTGCTTTCCACTAGAGACATGTCCAGCACTCGGCGGATGCACCAGACACCAAAACTAACGACAAGTGATGCACGCCAAACACAGTCCTCCCCACAGTTGGGAAGTGTGCGCATGTATTGGATGCCCGCCTGATCAGAAGAATGTTGCTGAAGATCACCATGAAGCAGATGATTCTCACTAGTCCCTTGCATCAATAGCTTCTCAGATGCAGCAACTCGGTCAATTAGATCTTCATCGCAACCACCACTTTGCTTGAACAGCCACCCTGATCCCTCTAGCTTAAGGAGCTTCATAATACAGAATCTGAGGGACTGAAGAAGCTTCATCTCAGATTCCTTATAAGAGAAATCATCCTTGGCCATGCCACCTGATCTGCCTGAAAGATTAAAGTCGCCTTTACTGAGCTCTGCGCTTGACATGCCAAACAATTGCTCAAATGGTTGCTTAGCCCAAAGGGATCTAGCACTTGGGCTCATGCTCGACTGTGCCGAGAAGATATCACTCTGGAGCTTAGGAGGTGAAAGCTCGTCAAATGCTAATGGAGCCGCAGGCCTGGCTGTTGAGTTTGCATATTGCGATCTTTCTGACGCCAGCCTGCTAATATATGATTGGGGTCCAATGGCACCACCCAACTTTGCTTCATTCAACAGTGCAGCTCTACTTGCAGCGATTATTCCAGACATATCAGGTGAGCTGTGGTACTTTTTTGAGTAAGCAGGGGAACCAGCATTTTCATTCCCATCAACAGTGGAAGGATCATAATACGATCTTTCAGGCATCATTGAGCCTACACGGGATGTTGCAGGAATCTGTGAAGGAGTAGCACTCAGTGAAGCAAGCAGGTTATGATTACGAGCATGCATCATGGAATCAACATAGGTTGGCACAGCAGAGACAGATGATTTTGGAAGCCGCTGTGGGTCCAGTCGCATGCTAGAGTAAGGGTTTCGGCTGGCATTCATCTGTTTCAAGTAATATGAGAGCTCGTACCCATGAATTGTTGCAGGTTGGTAGAACTGATTGTTGTCTGAATAAGATGTTGCACTAAAATTTGAGTTTAATCTTGCACTTTGCTCAAGTAGGCTGTTGCTTGAGCTTTGCAGCTGTGTATTTGGTAGCTGCATACCCTGAGACCAGCTTGACAATCCCATGCTCGGCCCCCTCTGAAGCCCATATGCAAGTTCCAAGTTTGATGTCTCATTCTTAGGGGACATCAGGTCCACTGAGCTTGACAAAAAAGCTGTCCCCCGCAATGAGTCTCTCACCAGTGGGCTCTTAGGTATTTCAACAGCTTGCTTATCCGTTCTTATAGCTGTGCTAGGTGTTCTATGGTCTATCCCAAGCAAGATACCAAACTTTTTTGTGCTAGCTTCTTGAGTGAGCTTACCATGGTAATCAAAAAGATGCCCCCAGAACTCATCAAGAGTAGCAGCTAGCTGCCTCCGTGCTGCACGGCCCAAACCGGATAACCTCGAGAGACTACCATTGCCATTTCCTGCATCTGAGCCTTTTCCCCTACTGAAGGTAAGGGATGGTGGACCATCATCAGACACACAAGGGGTGCTATCAACAATTGACTTCTCAGACTCTAAAGCATGCATATCTTCCTTATCCTTAGCTGAGAAAACATCTGTTTCTACTAAAACATCTCTTTCAGTCGTGATCCTAGAGACAACACTTTCTACCGTGCTTTCCTCTAACACAGTAGAAGTAGGAACCTTCTCCAATGGCTCCGGCCAGTTGATTGCAACAACAGATTTTGACTCCTCACGAGTAAATGACGGGGAGGGGCAGGTTTCAGGAGCAGTGGATGCATAAGCAGTGGATTGTTGAGAGTCGGGATCAGATTCTACAGCAGTGTCAGAAGTATCAATATAGTCCATGGCCAGTTCCAGATGGCTGTCAGGCACATCCCTGGGAGAAGGGCCAACATCTGATCTCTGATCTTCCTCATATGTAACACTGTCCACCTTAACATCTTCCCTTTCTTGGGGAGTATTCAAGAGTTCTCTCTGAGAATGCACAGACCATTCATGGGATTCAGCTTCATGACTTCCAGATCTCAATGGTGTAACAGCCAGGTACAGTGAAAAAGCCACAGATACACATGCAACTAAAATAAAAAAAGTATATGGGAGCACCACAGGACTTCCAGTATATCCTTTCAGATTGTTCATCCAGCCACTGTCGCCAAATAGCATTTCTGCTACAAATATGATATTTGAAAATAGCATAAGGAGAAATGCAAGAAAACCCAGTATCTCCAGATGCAAAGACACTCTATGAGCTCCCATTATTGATCTTGATGAAGCAACACGAAAAAGTGGAATGACTGAAGATGGAAGGAGCATGGCCTGGATAATCTGGCATATAATTAATAATTGGTAAATCCCTTCAGCTCCTGCAACTTTCGCCCAGTACAGAGTCGGAACTATGGCAAAAACCTTCAGTAGCAGATGATGTCCAGAAAGAGGAAGGTTTATACCAAATAAATGCTGTGAAATCACTTGGCTACCGATAGCAGATGTCAGCGAGATGATGTGGCTGGAGAAGAGAAGAACCACTAAAAATATAGTTGGTGCCAGAGGGTTTACAAAAATCTGCAAAGTACTCAAAAGTTCAGTTTTCTATAGCAGAGTAGGATTGCTTCCTACATAATTTTTCAGCAGAAAATTGGCACAGAGCGGAGTAAACAAGTAGGAAATTTAGGTGCTTACCTGATTCATTAGCTCTACAACATCTTGGAAGGTAATGAGAAGAGTATTAGTGGATTCTGCTGCTGCAGAGTTCATTAGAACATAGTTCACCATAAAGATTCCAGTAAAAATGAACAATATTGAAAAAAGATGGTCGTGAAATAAGGCGCCAAGACCAACTACAGACGAATTTTTCTGACCCTGCAAATACAATGTTTCTTGATTAAGAATACACACAGAAACTGAAGACAAATCAGCAAAAACAAACTACCACAAGTGCACAAACTGTCACTATTTTCATTTTTTTGACATGTCAGTATTATCCATTGATCACAATGTGAAAAGTTAGAAATTGTACAATTTTGATGTTTTGTAATATGCTACAAACCTAAACATAAGATGCAAAATTTCATGAACTATCAGAATTTTCCAAAAGCTGAACACAATGTGTACAGATGAACAAAGTGTGGATCCTATAGTGAAAACTTATATGAAGTTATGCGAACAATTGAAACATGATTAATTACATCTTGTTTTATTTTGATGCAGTGTACCCACAATTCATTAAATTAATAAAGGAAATAAATATAGTTTACAAGTTGTATCCGATATCCAACTGGCGTGAGCAGAAGTTCGATATAATGATCTTGTTGCTGACTCTTAGGAGTTTCCAAACTCGTATAGACAAAAGCCAAAATTGAAATACATGTAAATGTATGGTTTTGAACTATTTCTGGAAGCCGTCCACTAAATTTTAAGTTCGAGTGCACTAATCAAACAATTTACCTGGACAACTGATGAATGGATGTAGAAGTTGTGTGCCATTATGTTTGCACCAAGAAGCGCCATCAGAGAGTAAGCACTCTCACCACTGATCTTGGGAAATATTACATTCATTGTGAGAGGAATTTGTGGCTGGCTAACCAATAAGCCAAGCACATAACTAAGAAGTGCAAATCCTGCTATGCAGGCATTCACTGTCCCTTCCATCTTCTTTCCCTAGAGCAGACATAAAGGGTAAGTAACTAGCAAACATAAAGTCACATTAGTGTATCAGTGTCTGTGCAAGTATCCATCTTGAAGTAGTAATCTTACCAGGTGGGATATAGCATATGGTAGCAAATTAGACACTACTGTTGCAAAGCATATCCCTGTGACGAGATCATCATAATCAAACAGGAGGTTGAATCCGAGTGCTATGCCAAAAATCTGAAAATTCCAGATCAATCTAGCATGTCAGAACTACTCCATGTAACATTGACTTACAGGATGGGAAGTCACAGTAAACATCAAAAGATATTAGAGACATGGACATCAAAGGAAGTATGCAAATACCATAGTCAGCTCTGATGTCAACAAGGACAATCCAGCTTGAACACCCAGGAAAATACATGTTGACTGGTTGTACTCTTGGTGGCATATCTTTGTTTCATGTGAAGGCATGAAAAAAGTTAGCAACTTCAAAGGAATATCATGAACAAGTAAGATGAGAAAAAGATTTATTTTCCTCCAAAAAAAAGCCCTTCTACAACCAGTAGTATTATAATTGAACTATAGATGGAAAGGAATTATTTAACAAGGCAAGTAAATTGGTACATTTTTTTTATCAACGATCTGCATAAATGGAATATCTCACATGTACTTTTCCTACTCCCTAGTCTTCTCAGTTCCTTCTGGTCCAACTCAATATCAAACCATCATATAGCGTTGTGAAATGAAAATAAACATCTACTGAACTAAATCTCAAGAGAAGGCCAGCAAAACCAAGGAACAACATCGATAAACCAGTACCTCTGCAAGATTCTTCCCTGTGACAGTGCCAATGCAAGCAGCAAGGTACTGACATACAATGGCAGTGAAGTTGAAAAGGAGAGCCAGCAACACCAGGTCGAATCCAAAACGAGAACCAGCTTCAACGGCTGCCACCCACTTCCCGAGATCAATGTACCCCATTGAAATCAGGAGTGCTGGTCCAAGGGCATGGAAAAACTTAGGCATGCCACCCCTGGACTCCGTAACTCCCATGCTCTGTTGAACATCCATGGCATCCATGGTACGGCTAAAAAAAAGAGAATGCCTTCCTGCGCAGCCGCAGATCAGTAGGAAACCGTACCAGTAAATAGAGAAGCAAACAGTACCCAAACAATAGTCTCTCAAACAATCCTGCTATTATTCATACAACATCTGATCAAAACCCCCGAAGCCTGACACCACTGATCCAATCATCTGCATAGGAACAATCCACAGCATTTAGGTGTCTCCAGTTCAAGCAGCTTCATGGCAAGTGAACAGCCATGGTTCTTGACAAGGGCCGTGCCAGATATGGATAGTAGACCTCAGTTTCCTTCTGAAGAAATGGCAGAGTGTACTAGGCAGTTTATGCACCACAAGGAGGTTTTCCCAGGAAGAAAACAGTACAAAAAGGTTGGATTTTTACCAAGAGGTCAGCGGATCTTTGTGCCCAAGGAAGCAGTAAAACCTAGCTTGTCTGCCTGCAGATAGATCCAAACAACCCAATCAGCAACAACAACCGGAATCCTTCAGGGAAAGAGAACCAACTTTTAGAGCGCCAAAATCAAAGGGAAAGGGAAGTTGCAATTGCAACAGCAACCAGAGCATAAAAAGGGCAAACGAAGAACACCTTTTGACCGAGTACCAACCAAATACATGAATAACATCCAAAAAATCATTTATTTCGCATGAAAAAAAAAACTCAAAAGCTTCTACCTTTAAGCCAAAACTTTCTTCGTAGGCGTTCCCTGACCCAAGCGTAAGTTTCATCATAGGCTTCATTCAGAACTCCAAAGGAGAAGAGAAAAGCAGCCCCAGTGACACTAGGCACTCGCAAGCCAAAACATCACCAAAAAGGCGGGTGATTCGTAGCAAGGGTAGATAGGCTAAGCTAGCGCAGCAAAGCAAGACCCCCAGCGTTTGGTTTGCAGCGTTTGCTTGCTCGATACAGTAGCAAGCTCAAGCTATGCGGCTCGAAGCTCCGATTCCAGCGACGGAAAGCTCGATTTGGGTGACAGCTACCCCAACGCGGGGGCGGGAACTGATTCTGGTCAAAAGGACCTCGATTCAGGTTATGGGGATCTCGATTGTGGCAGCTCGATTGGGTGCCCTGGCATTAGGAAGCTCGATTTGTGCCGCACGGTGTTTCCGCCGCCGGCTCCCTCAAGTCTGAGGCAACTACGACGGGTCCTCGAGATGAGAAGCGTCGAACTGGACGGCGAGACAAGCAACTACCTCAGTCCAGGTGGAGCTGCTAGGTTCGAATCGTGGGCAGCGGAACTCGTGGAGGTTGCAGCCATCGATCCGCCCATGTTGCAGAGCTCCGGCCGGGGAAAATCCTTGCCGACGCGGCCGAGATTGCCGATGAAAGGTAGGTTTTTTGCTCGTTAGCAAACGGGCAGCCTCGGATCTGATTGTGAAACTTTGGTGAGGAGAACTAAAAAAAATAACGAAAAATGAGACGCTTCCTGGGGACCTGCTTCCGCTCACCAATCGGCCGCGAGGAAGAAGCAGCCCAACGGGATCCACTGACCAAACCACGCCAGTACTCGCGTTCGTCTGCGTAGCGTAGCTGCGGTTCCAACACAGCAATAAAAGAAAAAAAACGCAAGAGGAGCTCGAAAAACCAGCAAAAATCGCGGGCAAACGCAGGGGGCAAGCAATGCGAGAATCATACCTCTTGCTGCTGCTGGTAGGCGGCTGAGGACTTGGAGCCAATTAAGGAGGGGGGGGGGGGGGGGGGGGGGGGGATCGATGTTTTTTTTTTCTCTGGCCTGGGGCCTCTCCTTATCTCAGGAAGGAGAAGTGGGGGGAAGGAGGGAAGGGGACGAGCTGCTCAGGCTTTCTTTCACCTTCAGCTTGCTCTCTGCTTCTTTTCTTATGTGTCAAAAAAAATTCCCCTTTTTTTTTCCGTTCCGTCTTGGCTTCTTCAGGTTTTTTTTTATTATAATTTTTCTTGGAAGATTATGCGCTTACTATTTGCTGTTGTCACGGGGTGACAAGAGTGGGTTTGTGGACCAGCCCTGATTTCAAGAAACTGTGGTGCTTACGTTTTTTGGGGAATTCTTGTCATTTGTTCAATTGGATTAACTTGTCGCTTTAAATTCAGAAATGTTAAAAGGTCGGATATATATATATATATATATATATATTATATATATATAATAAAAGGGAAAGTTTTAAAGGATCTGAACAGGGAACGTTGTCACAAAAGTTTACAAGTGCCGAAGAAATTAATTAAGAAAATAACTATAAGTAGGTACTATATAAAACCACAGAAATGATTGCATAGTGCTGGTTTGCTTTCACTGTTTGGGATAACATGAAAGCGTCAACGTGGCAACCTTTTGACAACATCCTTTTGATTGTGTTGGACTTTGGGCACTTAGTGTGATAGCCACTTTTAGTTACTTGGTTCGTCATCAAGATTGGTCCATAAAGACCATACGTGCATACTAGGCCCATCCTAACCTGCTAGCTAATACTCACATTTTCAACTATTTACGTGTTTACCTTTTTAAAAAATTAATACAATATATGGAATGACATGTCTAGCTTTTCTAGCATTACAATATTTCTCTACCTTTTACATGTAACTACATGTAACTATATTTCCAGAGCCGGGTGCATGTAGTCTATGATTTGTCTCCATCATAGTAACCACACTCTTTGAACAATTGAGAACGTTATATTATTCTTAGCGTTTCATCTCATTTCAATTTTCTTCAAGTGATTTATTGTGTCATTGGTTGTTTGGGTTAGTCTTTCATGTTACGATCCTTGGTTCTATGAAATAGTGTGGTGGTAGAAAGGTTGGAAAGACGGTTAAAAAGCCACCAGGTAGAGGAAGACATTTTGGCATATGTGAGGAGAATAGGCGGCAGTGACAAGCATGTCAAAAAATGGAAATGAGATTAGCAACATGTTGCATGAGAAGGTGGTTCTGTGACACATGTTTGGAACATAATAGATACATATTTAATGACGATTGACATATATCTCTATGAGATAAAGGAGGATCCATTTGTTTTGCTTGCTAGGCTGGGAGCTTTAAATAAACTTTATTCTTCTCAGTCGTTTGATGGTATGTACTCTAATTTTATCAAAAACGAAGCCAATGTCCCAAGAATGTTAGTAAAGAATTCAAATTGTTTAAACACGCCATCAATGAACCTTATTCCTCCTCTACAGGCATGGCGTTTTTTCAAGGGATGTCTTTTGTGGTCGACACTAAGGAACTGTAGCATTGTTTGCTGGTCGAATACTTCTTATGGTTGGCTTTACATGGCTAACTCTAGAGTCTAGACTGTAGCTATATGGCACTAGTAAAACTTGTAGGACTCAGACCTTAGTGTGCTTTTTGTGATAAGTGTAGTGAGATGTGTTTAGGGTAGGGACAGGGAAGTCTAGTGCAGGATCCTTCTAGCCGCTGACCAAAGGACTCTAGTGTTGGTGGATGTTATTATTATAGTGAATAGTGGATTTAGGACAGAAGTGCATTGTGTAATGATCGATGCAAAAGCTTGTACTCTCTTGTCCTATTGGTATCATGGTTCATCTAGAAACAACACAAAGGTTTTCCATGGTGAATCAAAGTTGCCAACCACATTGGTCAGTAAGATGGTCGAAGAGGACATCTACTAGATTTTGGTAGGAAATGGACATCTAGCTTCGTTGTTGCCTTTGTTGAGTGATTAATGATGCTTTTTATGGTTGTTTCTTTGGGTTAGTGCAATGTAGAGTCATTGGGTGTGTGTTGGCTTTGAGTCAATGGTAAGCCTATTGTTCGAAGTTTGCAACGTGTTCACCTAATTACCTAGGATCGTCACTAGCTATCTGGACTAATGTGTTCTTCTTTATGAAACACGTGTCGAGACGTGATCGTGAAAAAAATCAAATAGTTTATTTAGAATTTTGTTGCATTTTGCAAGCCTGATAATGACATATGATTTGTGAGCCTTTCAAAATTTGACACACTAATAACCATATACCAGTGACTCAGATTGACACCACGTTTCACTGTGATCTGGGTGTCCAATGTTACAAGACTCACTAATTAAATGTCAAATATCAAAACCACTATGTACGCACATTCTTATTAGCATTCATTGATAGCTTACACTTGTACGTCATACTCTTCTCTAGTGATGTCTTAGTTCCTTTTTTGCAGGTTAGGATTTCAAGTCGATTATGATCTTTTGTGAAGTGATCATCTTCCTAGGTATCAAGTCATAGGTATACGAGCTAGAACAACAAGTAGCAAGGGCTATGCTTTGCTGGTGGAGGCTACCGAGAGGTCTCATTTCATGTTGATTATTTTCTTTTATCCCAGGAGTCAAACAAACTTTATATATAAGATAGAGTATAAAGGTTCCCTTAATTTAACCTTATCGAGGAAATTATGACTGCCAAGCAGTACTTGGCACAATCCAACCCAAACAAAATACTAACGAGAGATGGACCGAAGCACAACACTAGGAGAAATATATTTCACAACGCTAGTGAATATGTCGATCATCACGGAATCGATGCCAAATTGATTTAGCTTCATAGCAATAATCCTACGTGCAACTAAAATTTTGTAAAAAAAACTCAATTAGGAATTACCTTGAAGTCATGCTGCAATTTGGCAAATTAGTATGTTGCTTTTAAAGAACTAACAAAAAAATCAAATGCATGTGTGATTATCATAAAGTCAATTATCTCCAGAGGCAACCAAAATATAATTAGGTCACATGAAAAATATGTTTGTTAAGTTTTTCTTAAAATAAACATATTATATATGCCTCCAAATATACAGATATATTTAAGTTGTATATACACACACTCCATTGTAAGAGTGAAAAATATCAAGATGTTTTTGAAGATACTCTAGTAATTTTATAAAAATGCAGCTATTTTAACCTTGACCCTATATGTATGTGTCACCATTTTAACACCATGTCGCATAAAAACACCTGAATTAAAGTTGCTACCATCGAAAAGTCATTGGCTGTGGTAATAATTATTAGGGACAATTGCATCAATGTCCTTCTTTTCAGCTCTAAGTGTATGTTTGCCCCTATTTTTTTTAACTTTGCACGTTTGTCCTGTTTTTCGAAATCAAAGGTAATGTTTGCCCCTATTTGTTGACACCGTGAGTTGTTGGAAAATACTAGATTAAAAAAATTGTTTCGAAAAATGAAAAAACGAGAAAGACAATAGTACCCCTTATCCAAACTCTCTCCCATTCTCGTCTCGTTCAGCAGTGTTAGGTTTCCAGGGAGAGCGCGGAGCTCCGGGAGCGGCCTACGACACGAGGCGCGCGGGCGGCCGGCGTGGACCCTCGGCGCGCTGTGCGGGAGGCCGTTGCGGACCGTCGGCGCGCTGCGCGGGAGGCCATCGCGGGGCCGTCGCGGGAGGCCGTCGTGTGGGCCCTCGGGGCGTGGCTCGCGTGCGCCCGGCGTGGGGCGAGTGTTGTGCTGTGTGTGCGAGTGATTGTGTTGTGTGTGTTGTGCGTGTGTGCTCTGCTGTGGTGTGTGTGTGCCCTGCTGTGCTATGTGCTCTGTTGTTCTCTGTGTGTTGTGTGCACTCCAGTCAGTTAACCTATAAAACCTCGCGCTATTTTTTATATGTTGTGGTGGATCTTTCATGCCATGCTTGCAAAATATATTACTTTGATGAAATGTCATTTATCCAGATCTTCAAGTGTACAGAGAGTTGTCATTTGTTACCCAAATATGTATGTCATTTGTCCAAAATAAATGGAATATAAGTCAAGTATGTCAAATATGTATGTCATTTGTACAAAATAAATGGAATATAAGTCTATACAAAAAAATTGAATTGATTCTTGGGTCATTAATGTCGAGGGTATTTCTGTTTTTTCAGCATGTACTTAACATTGTTAACTCCCCTAAATGAAATAGGGACAACTGGAGGCTTCAGGTTCGAAAAACAGGGGCAAATATGCAAAATTAAAAAAATAGTGTCGGGTACAAAGGTAAGGGGTACCCTAACCTGCGATAATCTAATGCTTAACATAACAACCATTTTTGAGGCAGAATCCGATCAGTCGCCCAATCAGTGGGAGAAGGCCCATCAAACGAAGGCTTACCTCATCAACAACAGTGACCAGTCGTGGGCCGGCCCATTACTGGAAAAACAGTAGGCAGGGCACCCCTCCGCCTCGACCTCGACTGACGGACAGGGGTCGAACGAACGACCCCTCCGCCTCGACCTCGACTGACGGACAGGGGTCGAACGAACGACCTCTCCGCCTCGACCTCGACTGACGGACAGAGGTCGAACGAACGACCCCTCCGCCTCCGCCTCGACCTCAACTGACGGACGGGGGTCGAACGAACGACCCCTCCGCCTCAACCTCAACCCCTCGAATGACGGACAGGGGGTCGATCGAACGACGCACGCGCAGGAGGCTCGATTAGCTTACCTACTCACAGTATGGGTAAGGATAATCCAATGCGCCTACCTGCTCCCGCCTAACGCCATGGGCACCCTCTGTCACGGTCAAATCTATCAACTCGCCGCTCATACCCGGACTCTCCGACGATCGTACGGCCACTGTGGCCATGCCTGGAGTACGGAGGCCAAAGGCACCCCCCTCGAATATTGAATGGGGCAGCCCTCGACCGTGTTTCCAGGGATATGTCGGGGTCACGTAGGCCTGGACGCCCCTCGACCCAGGGGCTCGACCATCACCTCCAACCACTCCGGCATGACTCCCGTCCAGTCCGCTCCGCATCGGCTGTGAAGCTTGTACCCATCTACAGGAGGCTAACCGTACTGCGCCATGACGTTCGGCAACGTTCAGTCTGCTATCACCATGCCCTGAACACCGGAAGGACGGGAAGGCCACGCCGCTACAGCGATCGACGTCTCATCGCAAGCATGGCGCCGCGGACACCTCTCCCATGCCTCTACGGTCTAGGATCTCTGTACTCTCGGGCCTCCCCTTAATCTATAAAAGGGGATGCTGGGATAGAAGAAAAAAGGCATGCGCATTCATATCGGCTCACGCATTCGAACATCAGAGATCTCTCAACAAGCCGAGACATCAGCTCTGACCCGCATACACTAAGAGCCAAGTCGCACACACCGCACCCGATTGCTTAATCAACATCTCAAGCAATCGATCAGCTCACCTAGGATAGCCTTGCTAGTCCTAGGCTTCAGCTCACTCTGAGCACCCCCGTGTAAACCTGCTTGTACCCCCTGTACGAGCACTTCGGTGTAAGATAATACAATTCATCCTCCCCGCTGGACGTAGGACATTCTTTGCCCAAACCAGGATAAATTTTATGTTCTTCTTACATCACATCTGGGAGAGGGAGCACGCAATATACAAATTTACTAGTTGGTGGTCTTGACCCCCTGGGTCATAACACCGACAAATAGGGGCAAACAAACAGTTAGAGCTGAAAAGAATGGCAGTTATACAATTGACCCTTATTATTAAGAGTCCCACAAAAAATATTAAGGGTTAAATACTTAAATGTGAAAAATTTCATAATCAAATGTCACAAATTAAATTTCGCTCATTGTTAAAACTTCAAAGGTGATCCATGTGAAGATATGGGCTTGCCCAATGGACGGCCTCGGCATTGCCGCCAGCGTGAGCTGTGCACGCTGCCTGCACTGTGCACATGCTCCTCCATCCATAACCTTATTTTATATATATATATATATATATATATATATATATATATATATATATATATATATATATATATATAGACACACATAATCTAACTAATTGCAACTTTGTCTATCCCTTCAACGAGATCTCACCCTCTGTGATGCACTATCCAAGTTATGTGTTGCTTTGTTTATTGGAGAAAACTTGGTCAGATCAAGTACTATAAGGTAATGGGACATCCACAGCAGCTTACGACCTATAGAAAAAACCATTTAATTCGTGTTGAGATAGAGAAAAGAGAAGAGACGAGACAAAATACAAGCATGCTACTTACGCCTAGCCAAGGCTCAAGCAAGCTTGGTAGAGAAGGAGCTGAGAGAGTTAGGTCATGTTTGCATTCTTCTGGGCTTTTGAAAACTGGGTGGGATACAAACATGTCAATTTTTTATTCTAGTTTTTGTCATGTTCTTAAAACCAGAAAGTTGTTGATAAGCAGCTTTTGACAGTTTCTTATGATCTATAGAGCAATAATGAAGTCAGATTCTTAAAAACTGAGAGATCCAAACATCCCACCATTTTTTTATCAAGATTTTACAAACTAGAGGCAAAATTGGTTTTAAGAATCCAAAATTGTTCTGAACAGGATCTTAGTAGGCTAGACATTAATGGTGTAGTCTATCTACATAGCTAAATTAAGGTATTGTAGGGTATTAGGTTGGTTAATATAGGACACAATAATAAAATTGAGGTTGTGGTTGCCCTTATTATTAGCCATGCTCTTCTTAAACCATATTTGGTGCGCGGTTTATTAGGTCAGCTTCGGATCCTCCCACCGAGGCAAAGTATTGTGACACTAGTCACTACCGTAACAAGCAGTCGTTTAAATCCACAAAATGAAGAAAAATATGCTAGAAAGGGAGGATTCTAGAAGCCATAAATCTTGACTTCACTAGCTCGGTCTTATTCTAGAATGCTAGTACTACAATGGCATTGGAGCTGGAGCTAGCCTAATCCACGCCAGACGGATTCTTAAACATGGTAGCACGGTGATTTGTGAAAAAAACAGTAATCAGAAGGATCCAACTAAGAGCCTGTTTGATTGGGATCTTGCAAGCTAAGGTTCTCAGTTCTCACTACAAATTTACTGTACTAACACTATTAATAGGAGCTCAAATTCTCTCTCTCCTCTCCTACTCAGACAACAGATAGGAGTTAGAGAAGCCAAAAAAATTTGGCTCCCGCAGCTCCATGTGTCATTGAGAGTGAGGGCGATCAAAGAGAAAAATAGATTTCATGAACGTGGCCGGATCCAGCGAATCTATACCAAAGAGGCCTTAATTGTAGTGCTAGCTGATTAGGCTCTCTATTATGGGGATTTATTGCCAGTTCATTAGGTCGTTGTGGAAATTTATTTAAAAAATTAAGAAATATTATTTTCTAGTGATAGACACAACATATATAGTCATTAACGGCAAGACTCATCTAATTGTATTTTCAATTATGCCTCCTTAGATTATAGGAAAAAGGGTTAGTGTTTTTGGTCCTCGATCATGAGAGATAAAACAATAGAGCATGCTAACAATTTTAGAGCATACTAATAATTTTCAATTCTTGATCTTGATAAGCAGGGGCAAAGCTAGGTTATAGGTTGTGGGTGCATATGCACCCATAAAAATTCGAAAACCCAATAATAAAATCAAAATTTCACCATGATTTTAGCTTAAATTCTCACACCTATGAAACAAATGTATAGCACCCTCTATTTTGTTCTAGCTTCACCACTGTTGGTAAGCAGAAAAAATATATTCGTTTGTAGATCCTTCCAGATGTTTTTTTTTTCAATATATATATATATATATATATATATATATATATCAGCTTTTGCGTCGACATGCAATTTATTGGGTTGGAGATGTACATATGGCCAAACTAATTATAAATGAGTGAGGTGACGAGGTAGGTCAGTTCTGATCGATGGCGTAGCAGCCAGGTGAGGCCAAAATAAATTTGGCATCACACACTCTTGACACTAGTATTAAGCGTTAGCGTCAAGAAACTGTCTGTACACGAGGTAAAATACAAGATAAGAAGAAATTAGTTTCTGATAATTTTACTAAAACAGTTGGCTATAATAACCAAATAAATATAAGCATATTTAAATTTGCCCCATAAAAAAACAATAACGACCACCACTAATTAAAGTACATATAACAACAATAATGTTGCTTCTTTGCAAAAATCAATTTTGTTCCTTTTTTGGTATTGCAGTACGTACAGCTATATTTATTTTGTTTATAGCTGGTATAAAAAGAAACTTCCGTCATTTTAAGTTATTTTGAGCCATAAGGATACTCACAATGCAAGACTCTATCATATAAAGCTCTAAAGAATCTTCATGATAAATACCTATATATAATCCAATCATTGGATCTAGTACCAAAGGTGATCATATAATATTACGTAAATTGCATAGCAAACCTTGCTGATCAACAACAACTATCACCAGCTCTTTATTGTGATTAGTTTTTTTTTTCTCACTCACTCTTTTGAATAGTCAAGACACACACATGTCCATGTCATCAAGTTAAATCGCAACAGACAGGTCATACCCCCCTCTTGCACATTTGATAATGTGAAAAATGGGATGGGACCTGCCAACGTGACCACACAATGCAAAAAATAATAAGAAAACAAAACTAAGGCGATGGAGACAACTTGCCTTCTTCCCATTTATTATAATTTATCCTGCTGCATTTATCTTATGTAAACTACTGAACCATTAGCTATTCTTTTATCCTTGAATCCACTCATCCCTATAAGAGGTAGAGTAGTTGACTACTTAGGTAGTAGACACCTTGCTTTTGCTAATCTCCCAACACATCATCGTTGTTTGATAAAGAAAGGTTGCACAAAATACTCAGGCATTTATTTGTTCTTGCATCACACACAGTCAACTATATTGTATAAGTGTACGCCTCTACCAAAGCATGTATATATATTGGCAAGGGCTAATTACTAATTTATAGTTAGTAAAATACAAGAAACTATGGTGGATCCACCAGGGCTTGGCGACCCTCTAGGCCTCTATTTGAGCTCCTCGGCGTTTATATATGTTCATTATATTAGGTCCAACTATTAGGTAGCCTACATATATATAATAAAGGAGACAAGGTCTGATGATCCATTGTTTAACCCATTATTAAACCACCTTATAGCTCTTAACAAAACACTGAGTCCGCCATGTACTGTATGCATGTGAAGTGGTTGCTATCAGACCCCACATTATTATATAAGTATTCTTTTTCTTTTTATTTCCTTTAGATAAGCCAGAAATATATGTATAAGACCTTGAAAGCAAAAGGAAAAACACGATTATATGACTATTGAATGGAATTATATATACATAACATGCCTTTTTCAAATCTGTAGCAAATAGCATCAATTAACTAATTAAGACCACTATTAATTCATTTGCATGAGACACATATTTTATTTTTGTTGATTATTATTCCTAAGGTAATTGAACTATTGGTTCCCATCAATTTCCTGAGCGTAGCTTGTGGTTGATGCATGATGTAGATATAATTTCCATACATAGTCAAGTAATAATTAATATGATGCAAGAATTGTAAATGAAAATTAATCAATTGATAGAAGCACCAGTTAAGCTTCCGACACAAAAATTGTTATACATTCGTAAACTTTTTGTATGATGGAGGGAGCTAGTAATTCAAAACCTACATTGTGCATGCTTGACTATAATTCCTTATTATTAGATTATTCGTGCGTATGATATATACTAAACTAGTCTTAGTGTGCAAATTTCTCTTAACTGATCGACCTTGTCTCTGGGCCAAAAACTTTCATGTGTTTAGTAACACATACACACATACAATCAACTGCTCAAAACCTAAGGAACCACTTTTTTTCGCATGCACATACCCGTATAAACACATGTAAACTCTATTCCTATAGGCACCCTTGAAATATTCAGCCGACATGCAAAGTTAACGAAATCACCATAGTCGATGGGTACATTCAGAGAAATTTCGATATTTGACATTGAATTCGTCCGCCTCACAACATTTGACATTCAATTCGTTTACCTTTCGAAATTTGACACTGGATCTTCGAATTCTTTCAATACAAAGGATTACTCTCTTTTTATCTCCTTTCTTATTTTCAATATATCACTCTCACTGTTCAGGACATGGAAAAGTACAATAGTACCCCTTCCTTCTAAAACAAAGATTCCAGGTCCAGTCTCGGTTCGGCAACTCCGCGCCGTCGAGACGGCTCCGGCCGTCGCCGGCCGCCCGGCCCTCACCTCGAACCTTCGTCCACTCGAGCCCAGGATACTGATAGACCACATCACAGCTCTACATGTTCCCGCGCTCCCTCAGCTGCGTCGTGTCCATGCGCGTCGCGCACGAGCTCAGTCGCCGATGGCCGGAGCATGCAGGCCTCGTGGCCCGCTTCGAGCAATGCGGACCAGAACGCCAGCACGAGCGTCTCCGGCATGCAGACGACGTAGAAGGTGAAGGCGTTGATCTTCGTTGCCTTTCCAGGGCGCGCACGTGCTTCTGTTTACGAGCAGTTCCCATCGCCACGGGCTGGGGCTGCTCCCCGCGCGCCCACTGCGCCGGCTCCACCGGCCGCGTCAGACCCTCTCCTCGCGCAGGCCGCGCCCTCCTCCGCGGCTATCACGGGCTTGGCTGCTGCAGCTTGACGGCAGCTCGTCAGGAAACAGGGTGGTCGGGAGGGGAGGAGGAGGGCAGAGGAGGGGGCTTGGCAGCGATAGAGAGGGTGGTCGGGAAGGGGAGGAAGAGGGCAGCAGATAGGATGGAGGGGTTCACCGGCGACGGAGTGGCGGCGTAGGGAGCTGACAGGCGGGTGCTTGTCCGTACGGCAGCACACTGACGGCACACAGAACCAGCGTATGGATAGGTAGAAGTATCTAGGGGTAGTTTGATCTTTTTACATGTCAGGGAGAGATGAAATGATTAAAGGAAAATAGAAAAAGAGATGAAATCATAGAAATCCCTTGAATCGAAATAATTCGTAGATCTAGTGTCAAATTTTGAAAGACAAACGAATTGGATGTCAAATGTTACGAGGTGGACGAATTCGAGGTCAAATATCAAAATTTCTCGTATATTCAGGTGTCCATGTTTTGCATTTTGCGCTTTGATGTTTGTAGCGCAGTAGTGGACTCGAGATTTCCTGGTGACCTAGCAGAGATAGTGGCTCTGCGAGCTCGATCGATCAGGACAGAGGAGTCAATCAAATAAACAAACAGATACTGTAGATAAATAGGAAGATACGCAACGGTTCCTAAAGTCAGCACAGGGTCTCGTCATGGACTCCACACAGGAGAAATTGGCACACATTATATTATATATATTGAAAACTACTACCTCACATGCTCTAATTAGAACATCATTCTTGACTTCCATAAAGTCAAACCTTTTTAACTTTAATTAATTATATATAAAAGAGTATTAACGTTTATAATGTATAATTAATATCGTTAGATAAATTATGAAATATATATTACAAAATAAAACTATTTAGTGATATAGATATTGCTAATTTCTATAAAAGCTAGTAATCAAATTCGAGAAAGTTTGAAGTATTGATCGCTTCATAGTTCTGAGCGAGATTAAGTGATCAATACTTCAAACTTTCTCAAATTTGATGATTATCTTTTTTTTAAAAAAAATTAGCAATATCTATATTCACGTGTACGATTCTAACCAATTCGTCTACTACTAGAAAAAAACATAAAGTACGTTTTCAAACCTTGGGAAATAGTTCCCTGAAAATATGAATAGCCGTGACGATTGAGAACGAAAAGAGAGACACCAAGAGGCGACAACGTTGTTTCTAATTGAAGCTTATAGTGAAACGTACGCTAGAGCTTAGCACGGCGGGCGCGCGCGCAGGGACACGTACATGCATGCATCACACATCAGATCGTGTCACATCGCTGCCTGCCTGCCTGCATCATGGAGTACTCCTACTAGTAAACAAGTATGAACCGTTCGTTTAATTTCTTGGCAGTTGACGGTGACTATATATCTCCTGGACCTGGAGTAGTTTTTTGGCTGTGGATCACCAGTCAATTCATGCATCACGTACTCCAAGCAGTCACTGATCGAGAGAGCCGCCCATGCATGTTAGTCCCCCGTGATTCATGGGCCATATACTAATAATAACTCTAGATCCTCTCAGTTCGTTAAGGAAACTAACCACGTACTTGGCCATTTTAAGATCCGGCAGGGAGGAATCTAGCTAGTGTATTGCATGTTCATGGCTTTCTGTTTTTCTCTGCGGCTGATAAATCGTCTTATGTTTTTTTGTTGTTGTTTTGTCGTGACTGATGTGTGCAAACGAACAAGCTATTTATCTAGCTAGGCACCAGGTGATACATGCATGTAGATATATGTAGATATTTGTAAGGCAGCATCACTCCGTCAAAATCGATTTTCCGCAGCATTGCCTAAAAGCCCTCCGCGACGGATACTAGTTTTGCCTGCTGCGAAAAATCTCATGATGTACCACAGCGGACATTTTTTTATTTACCGTGGCGGACTTTTTTGTCCGCTGTGGTAAATCAATTTACCGCAGCGGACGTCTTAAGATGTCCGATGCGGTAAATAGGGTATTTACTGTACCGGACGCCTTAAGATGTCCGCTGCGGTAAATCGATTTACCGCAACGGACGGCCTATGAGGCCCGCCACGAGAAATATTGAGACCCAACTGGCCCAAAGCCAGTCCATCGTCATATATATATATATATATATATATATATATATATATATATATATATATATATATATATATATATATATATATATATATATATATATATATATATATATATACACGGGATTAGGGTTTTCAGCCACTTTCTCCCTATTTCATTCAGCATAACGGCGACTCCCCACGCCGCCTCCCTCCCCACGGCTCACTCCCCTGTGCGACTCCCTCCCCACGCCTCCTCTTCCCCCACCACACAACTCCACTACGCGAGCCTCCTCGGCGCGGGCGCGGGCCTCCTCGGAGCGGGCGTGGGGACGCGGCGGCGGAGCGCGACGCGGGCTCGTGGCGCGGCGGCGCAAGCTCACGGCCTCCTCGGTGGTGCGTGCGCGGGGTTGCGGCGGCGCTTGCACGGACCGGGATGGGCTCGGCGTCGCTAGTGTTTCGACGGGATCCAGACCCAGATCGTAGCCCATATGGATTTTTCTCTTTTTTTTCAAAATATTTACCGCAGCGGGCAATCGTGCCCGTCGCGGGAAGGCCACGATTTACCGTGACCTTACCATCGCAGCGGACGTGTTTGCCCGCTGCAGAAAACTGTTTTCGTCCGCCGTAAATAAGCATTTTTGACATAGTGCATGCAAGTGCAGGAAACAAATTCTATGCGGCACCGTCGCAAGGGGTTGTAGCGTGCGACACCGTCGCCGTTCACTCCATGCATCAAGCAACACATGGGCTTAATGGGCCGGATTAAAAAATTAAACACCAGCAAGAACAAAGGCAATTAGAGGTGCCGCAGTCAGCCTGCCATGCGACGGTGCCGCATAAAATTTTTTTCCGCAAGTGCATTCATGTATCTGCGGAAGTATTTTGCTGATATGATAACTATTTATTATCAAATAAAAACAAGAAAATTATATCTTTCCATCATGAAACAATTTTGTCCTGTTGCCGAGGTACTAATATACAGATCGAGCATTTATAAAGACGGACCAAAATTAAAGTTTATATAGAGAGATGGTCAGACGGCTGTGAAGTTCTTTTCCAGAAATCACAAATCAAGCTCAAAAAGATTCCTAGGAAGACCGCACCAAGCAGACACATGGTCGCACGATTTGGGCTTCCTTGATCCCCTGCTTTCAAGTGTTATCCAGGTGCACAGCCCCCAACCTATATTAGTTCTACTCACATCCATCTTGAATCGCAATGTAGCGGTACTATGCAGCACCAGAGTTCTTTCTTGTTTCCAGTCCGAAATGAACTAGCTATCAAGAGAAGCCGCAGAAGCATCTTTAGCCTATGCTGCAATCATTATTATTGCTCCATAAGACCATAGTTAATTTATTGGCTGGTTTAATTATCCTGTTCCCCATTGGAAATTAGTAAAAATATTTCTGCTCGGTATGTATCCAGGTAAATTTTAAATAATAAAGAATAATCTCAAAAGACATGGCCTCACACGGCTAGCTAGATCGAGCTGATATGTACACATTTCAACGTCAGAATTGAGCACGCAAGCAGGGTATGTAGTTACGGCTATGAAAGGAACATCATGTAATGAGGACCACTGATCCATAAACGAAACTATAGTAGGCGCTTTTGAGCAACTGTCGTGGATAAGAAAAGTGAAAAGTCAAACAAGCTTGCGTGCTGGCTCAGCTAGATTTTCTGCATCATCCAAATATGAGGTGTGAAGTAAGACAAACAAACATCAACGTCGTCCTATAATTTGGAACGAAGTGAGTCCTATAATTTAGGGGAGTTTGGATCCAAGAACTAATGATTAGCTCACATTTTTTATATCAATTAGAAAACTTTAAATGTGAGTTAATTTTGGAATAATAAGAGCTAATATATAATAAGGACTAATCTATAGTTAGAATCTATTAGTCTTATTAGCCCATAATTACCTCATATTTAATCTATTTTCACAGGTAAGCTAATTTTTAGCCCTAGGATCAAACATATCTTTACAATAAAGAGAGCATCAGTTGCCCCGTGTACTAATGTGAATCAACGGTCGACTTGCTACGTGCGACCGCCGGTCAGATATAATTGGAGAAGATGGCAGCGGGATCATCGAACCATGATCCACATGAACCGTGAGAGAGAAATGGCGCGGCGGCGGCGGCGACCCCAGCACCAACTCCTCCATGACTAAATGGTTTTTTACTATTATATATTGCCTGACCAGAAACTCTTTTATTTACATACATCTTGGATCATCGCTTACTTTAAGCATTGCAAACATTATACAGAAAAATTAATTAATTAATAATTAATTAACACATAAAAATAGTGACCACTGGCAATATATAGTAGCATCTCGGCCTGCTTCTGCCTCCCCGGCTGCATGCATATATGCTTCGGTCGCCCGTTTCGCGGCAAGAAGCTAGGCACTGCCCACTCTACTGTACTGCAACTGCAAGATGCCGGCGGTCAGTCAACTCTAGAGCAGATTTGTTTGCATGGCCAATTGGCCATGCCCGGACGGTCATGGATCCAATAAACTGCACCAAGCGTCGACTACGCCTTTGGATTTGTTCGGGATTCTTGCGCGTCAAAGATTTGCCTTTTTTTTACAGGACAAGAGGAGTTGTCTGATAGGCAGACTTTCGTTGCGGAAGACAAAGCCGTTTCTTCTCTTCTAGAGCTGCCAATAGCAGAGAATGACGAACATAGTGCGAGCATGTTATCGTCATCCAACTTTGATGATTAAAAAATGGAGTAAAATCCTAATAATATGTGTCACGTACAATCAAAGCATATAAGACGATGCAAAAAAATCAAACTCTATATGTAGCGTGAAGTGAAGCAACACTTAGAAGGTTGCTCTAACTATATAACCATCAACTAGCTAGGACCACACTTTGGCAGGGCTTCAGATCCTTCTAAAATGGCTTTAATTATAGCTCCTTTTGGTGGAGTAGCTTCTCTAACAGAATCAAAGCACTCTGTAAGGCAAAACTGTTTTGTAGAGTGCTTTTAAATAGAACGAGCATGAAATGGTACAAACTTCTTTTTGATCCAGCTCATAGTATAACAACTTTAATTGTTAGGTCAATTTCAATGAAAAATTTCATGATACATTTACCTGTTGACACAAAAAGCGTCAGAATCTGCGAACACCTCGGGCTTATACCCGAATTTGATGTCCAAAGGTGTGCCAGTCGATTTGACCAGTTAATCGACAAGGACGATAACTAGAACAAAGCTGAACGAGACGACGACGATATGCCCGGACGTCAAGGCTCAAATTGATCAAGGATAACTAGAACAATAGCAGAACGAGACGACAGCGATGCGCCCGGACGTCAAAGCTCTGATTGCTCAAAACACGGAACTTGCAAGGGTTGACGGAGGTCGATGGGATGCAGCCCGTCAAAACTTGAAGAACTCGTAGATAGACTAATACTAATGCGGTAAAAGGTAAATTACTGGTAAAGTAGATAAAAAAGTAATAGATTTGTTTGATATGCTTAGATATATCTTTTTACGTGGCCCTTGGGCACGTATTTATACTCCCGTATGGGGAGTTGTACATGGATACGACTCATACCTTTCTAAACAAACATTCTATTCTTAGGGAAATAACTGACTCGCGTAGGAGTCGGACCCAAATAATAATAATCTTTTCCTAAACAGACTCTTTTATTATTAAGAAGATAAAACGACTCGTGCAAGAGTCGGACTCAAACTCCTATCACAATACTGGTATAATAACACCAGTTTCCTTATCTATCTTCTTCGACGAAACCTTCCATCGGCAGATTTCTCCCAATCTGCAACCTTCTCCTACTGCCACCGGTAGCTTTCTGCTGACGCCAGCCACGTCATCCTACTTCCATCGGCAGCATCCACCATTCATCGGCAGCTTTCCGTCTTCATTGGCAATATTCCCTCTATCAGCAACAACCTTTGGCTCTCATCGGCAATGCTTCCTTGCCTTCATCGGCAACGTCTTGCCTCCATCAGCAATATTGTTGTCTTCATCACATCGGTAATGAGCTTCAGTTATCATCGGCAATGTTCTTTCTGCCTTCATCGGTAACATCCTCTCTACTCTCATCGACCATCTCTTTGCCTTCATCAATAGTGTCTTCCTGCCTCCATCGGCAACAAGTCTCTATCTTCATCAGCAACATTCTTGCCTTTATCGGCAATCTGACCGGTAATATTCCGATGCCGATAAGGAACGGCAACTACCCTTTTGCCGATCGGCACAATCCTTAGATCATATTGACACGTGCCAAAAAACGGTGTCAACACATGCCCCTCAATTTCGGAGTATAAGATATCTTATGCACCGAAATTTCTTCTACTGCATCTCCTCCAAAATACCTGCACCACTTCCTTGACTATTGCACGTAAGCATTGCAGAGCCACTCTCACAATCCTTCGACTTGTATCGAACATTTCCTTTTGTAGCCAACAAACTCATCGGCAGTTGTTCCCAGTGCACAAACTCTTCATGCTTAGCCTGCCGATGCCCCCCAAGTGTAACAGTTGAAACGCCAGGGCTCATCAAGCACTGCTCCCACGACAAAATGCCCAAGGCCATCGACCCTAGTTATGCCATCGGCAACATATTGACATCTGCCGATGGATTCCCATCTTTGCGCTTTGGCCTCCATCGCTTGTGTGAAAATTCTTCTTTGGAAGGATTTTCATCGTGACACAAATCTTCTTGGCGTTCGCGCTGCATCCTCCTTCTTTGAGTCTTTGTAAGACCCTTGGGGCACCATTGAGGAAGCTTAGTTTTTCAAACAGGCTGGTACTGTTTCTCATTGCTTATATTTGCACCACTCCTTATGTTTGGATCCCTGGAGAATATTTCTTCATCGGGCACTCTTGCATTGGCCATCCCTTCAAGCTCCCCTTGGTTCCTTGGAAAATAATAGTCATGCTTGCCAAGTCTATCATGCACGCTGACCTTGCCCCCCAGCCGATCATGCACTGACTCCTTTTCTCTGATCGGCCTACCATAACTTGATGCTCGATCGTCAAAACGGGGTTTCTTTTCTGACCGATCGGTAGGGTAGTACCCATTGCATTCAGGGCAATTATCGCAGTGGGTAGCTTGATGCCTTCTTCCCACCAATGAACAAAGAAGGGGCAACTACAATGATTTTTATGTCGATACCACTCTTGGCGCCTCTCTTCCTTCTGTTGCCGATGTTGCTCCTCCTGGGATCGCCTATAATCTTGCCGTGGCCGCCTGTGCGTGATTACAACGTCATACGGCGTATGCTTATGTCTCTTGGCGCTGCTGCCCTCATCGGCAACTCTCTTGCCCTTTCTGTCATCGGAAAACCCTCTTTCCTTCACTTCATGCATGGCTATCTGATGTTCAGGATCTACCGATGCACTTTTCTTGGCAGCTTCCGATGTCAGCACTTTAGTTTTTCCACTAGTTTCCACCACGTTATTTGGAAACGGGTGCTGGTAAATCTTCATCGACTTCTGGGTTTTGGAATTCTCAAACTTAATTCGCCCAGACTCAATTTCTGACTGCAACTGCTGCCTAAAGACTTTGCAATCATTGGTACTATGCGAAGTTGCATTGTGCCACTTGCAATACCTGATCCTTCTAAGCTCTTCAGCCGATGGAATTACCTGGTTAGGCGCCAGCTTAATCCACCCTTCTTGAAGCAATAGATCAAACATCCTATCGCCCTTGGTGATATCAAATGTGAACCTCTCAGCTTCTTTCTGGCCAAACGAACAAGATATCGGTTTCTTATCTTTTATCCATTCAGCAGCGCCGATACTTAGCTCCTCATCTGACTCAGAATCTTCCGTTTTCTTAGTCAAAGACACCTCTTTATCCCAATTTTCTCTAGGCTTGAAAACCTTGTTGTCTTGATCGGCAACCCTTTGCACAAGATGGCTCAAGCTTTCAAACTCTTGCGACGCGTATTTGTCCCTGATGTGCGGTAACAACCCCTGGAAAGCCAAATCCGCCAATTGCCGATCATCAAGTACCAAGCTGTAGCACTTGTTCTTCACGTCTCTCAGCCTCTGGACAAAGCTTTCCATCGATTCGTCATTACGCTATCTCAACTTGACCAAATCGGTAAGCTTCTTTTCATGCACGCCCGCGAAAAAATACTTGTGAAATTGCTTTTCTAGATCGGCCCAAGTAATCACAGAGTTTGGAGGCAATGAAATAAACCATGTGAATGTCGATCCAGACAATGACGATGAGAACAATCTCACCCTCAGTTCATCTTTGCTGACCGCTTCTCCATATTGAATGATGAAGCGGTTGATATGCTCCATCGTTGAAGTGTCATCTTGGCCAGAAAACTTTGTGAAATCAGGCACCTTGTACCGATTTAGGAGAGGAATTAAGTCATATGTCGGAGGGTATGGCGTCCGATAAGAGTATGTGTTAACCTTGGGTTTAATGCCGAATTGTTCTTTCATCACTTCGGCAATCTTATCGGCCCAGTACGCATCCTGTTCTTGCCGACTCATTGGTTGGACGTTGACCGGCGGAACTGGCTGATGCGCCCCTTCGGGTCTTGGTGGCAAAGAGCTTGAAGTAATTGGTGCATGTGCAGTACCAGTCATCTAAACATTATGCATCGGCTGATTGGCCGATGGGTAGCTTTGCACACTCACTGGATTATGTTGTGGCATTACATTCATCGGTTGCTGTACCGATGCTCCACCTTGAGCATTTGCCAAATATTGATACCCGGGTTGTACCACCTAATGCTGAATTGGTGGTGGAGCAATCCAACCAGGATTGTAAGTCATCGGCATATAATTCACCGATGGCTGATAGCTAACTGGAGCGTGTTGCTCCTGTATTCTGGAGCAATCAATAATTAGACTACCTTGAGGTCTTGGTACTCCAGCTTGAGGATTTGCCACAACCATAGGCTGACCCGTATTTGCAGGACCCTGCTGCATCGGTAAAGAACTTGCCGATGGTGGCATTAGAGGCATTTTAGGTATCTCCACCTGAAGCTCTTCTGACGGCAATTGCATACTTGGAGCAGACGTAGCATAATGCATCATAAGATTCATCGGCTGCGAAGACATTGCCGATGCCATAGGACCGCTCCATGCTGTACTGTTACCCTGGATTAGATTGAAATCAATAGATGGATTTGGAGGCATACCGTATCCCCACCAGTTGACGGGAGTTGGCTGACTCTTAGCTGCGGGTCCTGACATTGCCGTTGCCACCAGATCTGTATTCAATGGAGTGACGCTTGCAGGGCTCGATCTTGGTGGCGTAGCCACATCGGCAGACGGATCCACAAGAGTGGAAGACGCCATTGGAACTGCCGATGGGTTTATAGATGCCGATCCAGGTTGATGATACACTGGACCAACATAACGGGGTGCATGTCTTCCCTTGAAAGATTGCATGACAACATTGTATACAATATTGGACAACACATTGGAGTGGCTAACTAATGCTTGATTTAAAGCAGAATTAACCATCTCTTGCAATTTACCAGGATTGACGTCGAAAGTGACCTGCCGCGGCAACGGCAGATCTTGCTTCTGGATGGCTTCGCCACTCCTGTTGAGGCCGAAGGACTTCAGATATAACTGCTTGTACTCCTCCATAGCCCGCTCCATAGCCAACATCTGATCATCTTTCAGATCAGCTTCGGAGACTTCAATGACGTTCCTCGGATTGACATCGGTATTATCACCCATGATAGATGTATAATTGGTCCCACCGGGTGTGCCAAAAAAGATGTTGACACAAAAAGCGTCAGGATCTGCGAACACCTCGGGCTTATACCCGAATTTGATGTCCAAAGGTGTGCCAGTCGATTTGACCAGTTAATCGACAAGGACGATAACTAGAACAAAGCTGAACGAGACGACGACGATACGTCCGGACGCCAAGGCTCAGATTGATCAAGGATAACTAGAACAATAGCAGAACGAGACGACAGCGATGCGCCCGGACGTCAAAGCTCTGATTGCTCAAAACACGGAACTTGCAAGGGTTGACGGAGGTCGATGAGATGCAGCCCGTCGAAACTTGAAGAACTCGTAGATAGACTAATACTAATGCGGTAAAAGGTAAATTACTGGTAAAGTAGATAAAAAAGTAATAGATTTGTTTGATATGCTTAGATATATCTTTTTACGTGGCCCTTGGGCATGTATTTATACTCCCGTATGGGGAGTTGTACATGGATACGACTCATACCTTTCTAAACAAACATTCTATTCTTAGGAAAATAACTGACTCGCGCAGGAGTCGGACCCAAATAATAATAATCTTTTCCTAAACAGACTCTTTTATTATTAAGAAAATAAAATGACTCGTACAAGAGTCGGACTCAAACTCCTATCACAATACTGGTATAATAACACCAGTTTCCTTATCTATCTTCTTCGATGAAACCTTCCATCGACAGATTTCTCCTAATCTGCAACCTTCTACTGTCACCGGCAGCTTTCTGCTGACGCCAACCACGTCATCCTACTTCCATCGGCAGCATCCACCATTCATCGGCAGCTTTCTGTCTTCATTAGCAATATTCCCTCTATCAGCAACAGCCTTTGGCTCTCATCGGCAATGCTTCCTTGCCTTCATCGGCAACGTCTTGCCTCCATCAGCAATATTGCTGTCTTCATCACATCGGTAATGAGCTTCAGTTATCATCGGCAATGTTCTTTCTGCCTTCATCGGCAACATCCTCTCTACTCTCATCGGTCATCTCTTTGCCTTCATCAACAGTGTCTTCCTGCCTCCATCGACAACAAATCTCTGTCTTCATCAGCAACATTCTTGCCTTTATCGGCAATCTGACCGGTAATATTCCGATGCCGATAAGGAACGACAACTACCTTTTGCCGATCGGCACAATTCTTAGATTATATTGACACGTGCCAAAAAACGATGTCAACATTACCAAAACCGCCATGTCAGTTATTTGTGTTTGTAATTGTGACAAAACGAATAAAACTCTCTCTAATTTTGTCTTTATAATTAACCTGCCAACTTAATAATTTTGGTGAGATGGATCACAGTATTAAATGAGAACAAAACTCTTTTGAAAGTTCTTTTACTCACGTGACATCACTGAAAACAATAAAATCAAGTAGCAGAACTGTCCATTAGCATTGGGTAGTAGCTCTGCCTCTGGGGCACATGCTGGTGTGCTTCCGGTGCTCCACGTAGGCACACGCAGCCCATGCACGCACATGCCAGCCATGCGGGTGTGCCAGAGCGTGCACGGCACACGACGCGCTCTCCTACACAACATGCATGCATGTCGTCGCATCCATTTGCATTTGCATTTGCAAGCAAGCGTCGCCAACTTGCCCTGCCTGTCACGCGCTTTTAATTACTTTTTGTTATCGTTAACCGGCCAAATCAACGAGGATTCGCGTCCGCATCCTCGTCCTTGGAGTCCGTATCCGTGCCTCCTGGCTCCGTTACGTTCAAGCCTCGGCCATTTATCTTCTTGGGCCAAGGCCCACACATTTCCTCGACGGCAGGGCCTTCCTTGCCGGCTCCACAACATGGGCTGGGCCTGCATATGCATGCGCACAACATAGAGGCTCCCTCTGTTTGTGCTTCCCTGGAAGCTTATGGACAAACTAAGGATGCAAGCGGTAGCCTGCATATAAACTTGAAGCTTATGAACAAACTAAGGATGCAAACGGTAGCCCGTATATAAGCTTAATTTTGTGAGTTGTCGCTTGAACCCGCAAAAATTAAGCCTATACGTGAGTTCGCGGGCTAACCCACTTGCATCCCTAGGACAAATAGACAGGCAACACCTTACACAGAATTTTGCGGCTAAACTCGGCATCTAGAGGTCAATTAACTAGCTAGATAAACAAATGCGCACACAGAAACATTGCCGTCTTATTTAACCCTCCTTCCAAGTCTTCTCTCAACTTCTTCTCCGATGTTTCGTGCCTCTCCATATGACGGGGCTCATGATGCGCTTCCACCGCACACCTCATGGTCATGTCTGACTTCTGTTCAGCTTGATTACTTAGCTTAAGGTCTCAAATGGTCACTACTGTAAATTTCAACCTTATAGCCTTCACCCTTGTCTGCTACGTACAAATCATTTCCATGGCAATGAGACAACCAAAGCCAAAAGCTATTGCCCACGGGTTGCTGCTTCACAAATTAAAGCCCAGCCCAACACTCCCATAATCAACATGTGAGGCAATCTTGTCTTGTAGTAAAGCTGCACCTCCATACGCCTGAGACATGACCATATGTACTCTTTCTTTTTGGGAACTACCAAAAAGCTATCAATGGCTCTCAACATGTCTTCTTTGTCATACATTTCATCTTGGATTGCCACTGATGGCTGTACAAACAAAACACAAAAAAAGATATTATTTGTCAATGATCTCTTGAATTATCACTTACTGTCAATTTACATCTATACAATATCTACCAACCTCAGAGGAGAGAAGATTTTCAACGGCTTCTACGAACTCTGGCTTAGACATGCCAGCCACAGACAAGCAATTAGCAAACCTCTCGTGCAAGAACTTGAAAATAGCATCTGAACCATCTTCAAAGCATTTCAAGCTACCTACCTTGCGTATGAACTCTCTATGAATCTAAAATGTTGCATAAAAGGATAATCAAATATAAACACGGTGGGACAAAATGAAATCAAATTGTATTATTACAAACCCCAATAATAAATGTTAGTTGCATTACAAATGGACTTAAAAAAACAAAATGCTTGCTAGACTGAGAGCTTAGTCGAATAGTTCCTATTTAATGGCATTATCTCGACTAATTCATGCACAGAGAAAAATATTTTACTAATTGGCTAAAAATGGTTAATGTCTTTTACACGCATGCTTGTTGTTACCATGCTTTTCAAAGAAAAGAAAAAACAATGCATAACAGTGACAGAAAAACACAACAAATAAGTTAGCCACTGTAGTTTGCAAGTGGGCTCTCACAAACAGGAACATCACACAAATTAACATCGCTCATCACTGAAGTTTGCAAGTGGACGGAGGAAAGAACATCAGTCTTATGAATAATGTTTCCTTCAATGAGAATGAACTGTTATGCAGTGAACTTGTGATATTTTGTTTAGAGTAGTTAGAAGGGTAAAGACACCCATCCAAGATCTTTATGGCATTAGTTTGCTTTAAAAATGTAATAACTGCTTAGTCATTGTCATTTCAGATGGGCTAGCATTTCACTAATACACAAGTGTATTAATAAGCGTATTTGCCATTGCAGATTCACTGCAGTGCAAAATTTAAGGGTCACTGATTTATCATTTATCTAAAGCTTGCTTTGCAGTTTGCATTCAATAGATGATTGATATAAATTGTTAAGTATAGAATACACAACGACAGTACAATAGCAAGGGGACGAAACTTACCATCTGTTTTGAGACATTGAATCCATACATTTTTATCGCTTTTTCCAACTCCTTCCTAAGTGGGACATGATTGTTAGTTAGGTTTTTCTTTTCTCCAGGTATAAATTCATCAAAGACAAAGTTTAGACCCCATGTTAGCTCAGGAACAATATGCTCATTGAACCAACATCTGACATCCTGCAAAACACAATACAGGAGAATAGATAGATTAGGACAAACATATTAATCATTGTACACAAACCCAAAAAAAAAAAAAATTAGAGCAACACAGTAATCACCAAACGTTTCATCACACAAATAAAGACAAAACAAAAACTCACAAGTTTTGTCTCGATGACTTCTTTAAGCCGTAAATCTTGAACAATCAGGCCTTTTTTATTGCAGAATTGTAGGATAAAATTTCCTAGGTCCTCGCCAGGACTAGCAACACTATCCCAAGCAATAGATTTGTTATCAACCTTAAGAAATCCGATGGTAAAGATAACCTGCACATAGGATGGTGGACAACACATCAGAATATTTAAGTCCTAAATAATGCAACATGTTCAATAAGAGCATAGAACAGTAAAGGACCTACAAAAACTTTTGAGAGGTTGATAAAATAAACAACCAAATTAGCAATTAGCGAATTAAATTCAAGGCAATGTTGAACTGAATCTAGGTGAAGTGAGTGGAATTGCAAACAAGAACACACACCAGCACAAGACATTTTGGTAGTGTTTTCTGATTTTACTGATCCATATAAATATGCAAAGACAGAATGGATGATGGCCCTAGTGGCTAGCAAGACGTGGGGCCATAGTGGCCTCCTAAGACTTAGGCTGCTGCATGTTCCAACTAACCTTGACTCTATCTGACCACTGGACTCACTAATGCTAGAAACCAACTCGTGACCCAACATGAGCCTTATACTATCAGGCAAAGCATCAAAATATTGAAGGCTCAAAACATGCACCAAAAGCCCCAATAACAGGGCAGAAACTCGAATAAAATTCATAAAAATTAAGAGACTGAGAATATAACCAAACAAATAAGTATTGAAATTAGGAGCAACAATGTACATCTCTTGCATAACATAAATTCGTAAAACCTGCCCAGATATCCTGCAAAAAACGAAAGTAAAAAAAGGGTGAGGGATAAAGGTGTAGGGAAAAAGGAAAATGGATAACATGTCATGCTAGGTTAGAACAAATATACAGTACCTCAGGACGTCTGAAAACCTTGTCATCAATACCGAACATAGCAAAACCTGAGGGAGTTTCAAGCAACATCCTCCTAAATGAGCAGCGCTTAAAATCTGCATTTTCTCTGCGAGCGCAAGTGAGATTAAATTAATTTCAATGAAATTGCTAACAACCAAAGCCTTATATATAAGGCCTCCCAGCCCTTCCTGTGATCCTATCCCTATCCTAAGTTCCTAACATTATGTGCACCATCCATCACTATTCCTTTAAGCAACCAATATTGCTTTTGGTTTGGGTTCAGCAAATATGTTATGTGCCTATAAGCCTGCTGCTGAGGTTGCTCAATTTAAGATGATAAAGAAACATCTATCATTCTATCGTGAATCCTACAACTTGGCAACAATTCTAAAGCTAGAGAGGCTGATATGACTACTGTATTTACCCTCTTCTGTTTGTAATTTTTGTGCATCATAGATTTATCTATAAGGTGAGGTTCATACATCTGAGGAAGGAAAGTACACCCACCCTTCCTCACGGGGCATTGTTGCAATCACAGTGGAGGCGGTTTCTTCTACATGCACCTCTGTGGACAGCGTCTTATTTAGAACCACAATTGTATGCTTTGGTCTAACAAAGAGGAGTATAGTTCTCCGATCAATGACACGCAGATCTTGGAATAATAGAAGATAAATAAGGAATTAGAAGCAGAAATACACGAAAGGGAATGATAAAAGAACATTAGCCTACAAACTGGTTCAAATATCTTGTCATGAGAGAACTTAATGGTTATCCATATCATACTTAGAACTGAACGTGGCTAAATAATGGAATCCAGCGAAATAACATAGCAAATAGATAAATGTAGAAAATGGCAGTGCACCATCACGACAAAGTAGAATAGGATTAAATTTATATATACATGAACTGAGAAATTCCATCACTTACCGCTCTCATAAATAGTTACAGGGAAATTCATTTTGGAGATACTGATTGCAGGATTTATCAGAAGATAAACAGGACTGTGATGAACATCCAGCAACTGGATAAAAATAGTAAAAAGTTATACAGGGATTGAAATTAATGTGTAGCACAGATCAAACAAGCATCAAATTTGACAAGTACTTTGTCAATGCAACTATCCTCAAGCCATAAGAAAATCTCCTCCACTTTATCCAGCCATAGCATCACCTGTGCTAAGTACACTAAGACTAAGAGTAAATTACACCCCAGCCCCACATTTTCTTCATAACATAGCAAACACTAATCCCCTCCAATCTATACATATTATTGGGAGGGATTGAGGTGGAAAATTAGTTCATTTTCCACTTCAGCCAATATGGGGGATTGGGTTGATCCAAACAAGCCTAAAATTAGTTCAAGCAAGCGTCAGTGAACGAGATGCTCACCTTGGGAATTCAGCACTCCTTGGTGCCGAGACTGTCACGACAAGCACTCTCAGAGCTCAACACCGTCCAAGCGGCCATCGCCAGTATACAGCTCACCCAGGATGCGGACCAACACGCCTCCCCTTTCGGCAGTCCCGATCGTGGCTTGGACAGTGGTGCCCTATACACAATGCTTAAAGTCAGAGGTCAACAACAGGATGCCAGAGCGGCTTTCATCTGGAAGAACTCCGCGCCTCCACGAGTGCAACTCTTCATGTGGCTGCTTCTTCAGAAGAGAATTCAATGCCGTGCCTCTCTCTTCAAGAAAAGAATTGTGGATTCACCCGCTTGTGAAATCTGCATGGCGCCTTCTGAATCCTCAGAACACATCATGTGGGGATGCTGCCTTGGGGAATCTATTTGGCAAAGCCTTGGTATCCCAATCTCGGCTGATTCAGACATCAACCATCTGCTCACGATTTCCCCACCACCTGGAGTCCCCCAAGATCAATTCCCAACCTTCCTTGCTCTCACCTGCTGGCATATCTGGAAAGCCAGAAACGCCAAGATCTTCAGAAACGAAACCTCTTCTACTCAGCAGATACTAACCCTCTGCAAGACAACGGCTGAACTCTGGCGTCACAGATTCCCTAGAAGGCTCAGGCCGATCGTGGACTCTTGGTGCTCCTTCTTGGTGCTAGCTAGACAAGGGCAGAGCTAGCCCCTTCCCTCTTCAGTGCACAACCTCAGCTGCTTCCTGGTTTCTGGTTACAGAGGTCACAACCTGTGTGCCCCTGTAACAACATCATGTAATTCACAAGCTCTGTAACCCCCACACTCAAACATTAGCCTCTTTGGGCAAGATATATAAATTTTTCAGGTGGGGAACGACTCCCCCCGTTGACACTCAAAAAAAATCTCCATTGGCTTGAAGCGAAGTTGCATAGGTTCAGTACTTACTGGGCAGTGATTGTTTCATTCCGGAAATTTTTTGCGTTTCGGGCTTTCCATAATTGCCAGCAGACAAGAGCGATGAACGCTGGGAATAGGTCCTGGGCCATCCCCCCTGGGGGCTGACTGAGTATAAGTAGCTGATGTTTGAGTTCATTGGGAAGGCGATGCCGAGTTGCAGCCAGGTTTGCTTTGGTACCTCGCAGCCCCAAATGACATGTTCAGGCGACTCGTCTTCTGAATTGCAGATTTGACAGAGTGGGTTGTATGCTTTGTAAGGTGACTATGATTTATCAGTAATACAGGTTGCCAAAATACATGGTGAGACTCGGTGTGTGTTGCATCTCATCTCTTAATCGTGTCAAACCATGTGTACCAGCATGTAGATGCATTAGACGTTTTGTTTGTAACAGTCATATCTAAGTTAAGCGTAGAATCGTGGGTGAACTGGAGGCTGCCCAGTCCACGCCGCGACCGCGTCCTAAGGGCTATCCCCGCCGCAGCGCGCATGCCGTGCATGTCGCACGGGCGTTCCGTGAAGAAGGGCGCACCGTGCAGCTGTGGGTTGTGGCGGGGGATGCGGATCAAGCCTGTAATAAAGGAACAAGCAATGCATCAAAAAAGCTGCGCCATTTTCGCAGTGAACTCCTGTGTGTTCTCTCTGTGCTCTCGCGTTCTCGTTCCTCCTGGTGACCGAGCTCTGGGCATCGCCGGAGCCGGCACGATCATAGGGCGGCGAGCCGCCGTTCCTAACAGTGTGATCTGGCCAAAATACACAGTATGCCATGTATAATAAGTAACTATCATGGCCAAAACGTACAACATGCCTTCTATATAGTCTCGGACAACCAAAATACCCATGGTGTATATAGTTTCATACAGCCAAAGTACAAAAATTGCCATTGTATGGATGCCAACTACTATGTTTTTTGCTCTTAACCATTTCAGTGTTCCTCATACTTGATGTCCAAAATATTTTTGTTGCGCTCTTTGGTCTTGACGTCAAAGCGGGTTCCGGAGAACCTTCGCAAATCATTTGATAGACGTGTTAATGGCATTGGTAACCATATTGAAGACGATTTCAAGTACGTGCTAGTGCTTGCAAGGATTCTTGTTCCTGAGCTGACACCAAACTATAATTTCTCAAAGGTGAATATTCTTCACACATTTAGTGATAACTATCGATTTATATGTGTATATTTACATGCCTTTTTTAACTGATGTTCTCGCCTGATATGGTATTGAAGATTGAGGAAGCAAAAAGATTTGCAAATAATTATCAGGAAGAAAGACTTACTCTGTATGACAGACAGATTATATTGGGCGCACTTGATCATCTTGGAGTTTTCCTGGGCAAATAGAGAGTGCTGTGGCATTTATCAAACTGTATCTGATAGAGATAGAGGTGGAAACAAGAAGTGAACAAGAGATACTAATGGAAATAAGAAGGGATAGGCATAGGGAGAGAACAATGGCAACAAGAAAGGATGAGCATGGGGAGACAACAATGCAGAATGAGAAACGATCTGCCTGGCGTTCAATCTTAGGAGGATCGTTAGTCCTTGGTAGTATTGTCATACAAATGGTTTTGTCTAGGCGTTAGAATCTGTTGTAATGATTGTGACACATATGTACACTGCATTGGAGTTAGAATCTGTTGAAATGTCTGGATTGCTGAACTTGAAACCTATGTACACTGCATTTTGGGTTATCTGTTTTGTTGTTAGGTTTGAATTGTTTCGCTACCGCTGGCATGACCTTAAATTTTCTGTATTCGTCAGGCCAAGATCCTCAGAAATTATCTTTTTTTTAGAGGACAGAGGATGATGAAAGAAGAAAAAAAACTGTCATAGTCCTCGCATATTTATTTATTGATGAAGACAATATAAACGATGCCTAAGATATTCGGTGCCCGCTAAGGCGCTAACCGCTGCCGGCTCCTTTCTGTAGCTTTGAGTTCTTGGCCAAATCCTGGGTCCGCCGCTGGCCATGGCTGGTGCGGCGCCTCCCGCCCTGCGCATGTCGCACACACAATTCATCGAGCACCTACGCTGTGCGGCCTCGTCAGCCCGCACCTGTCGCGCCGGCGAGGCTCTGCACGGTTGGGCGCTCAAGTCCGGCGCAGCCTCCCACACGCCCGTCTCCAACTCTCTCATCACCTTCTACTGCTCCCTCCCGCGGCCCCTACTCGGCGCAGCCTTTGTCGTCTTCGCCGACATCCCCGCCGCCTTGCGCGACGTCGCCTCGTGGAACTCCCTCCTCAACCCGCTCTCCCGCCACCAGCCCCTCGCCGCTCTCTCCCATTTCCGCTCCATGATGTCCTGCACCTACGCCGTCCTCCCCACGTCGCACTCCTTCGCCGCCGCGTTCACTGCCGCCGCCCGCGCGCCCTCCGCGTCCGCTGGCGCCGTCGCACACGCGCTCGCGTGCAAGCTGCCGTCCTCCTCTGGCTCCAATAACGTCTTCGTCTCGACCGCCCTTCTCAACATGTACTGCAAGCTGGGAGCTATTTCTGATGCCCAGAGGGTGTTTGATGAAATGCCACATCGGAATGCGGTGTCCTGGGCTGCCATGGTGTCAGGGTATGCCGCAGGGAAGTGTTCTGAGGAGGCTTTTGAGCTCTTCCGGCTGATGCTTCGGGAGTGCCCATTGGAGAAAAATGAGTTCGTCGCCACAGCAGTTCTTAGCGCAGTTAGCGTGCCACTGGGTTTGCTTATGGGGGTGCAGTTGCATGGGCTGGTATTGAAGGATGGCTTGGTGGGATTTGTGTCCGTGGAGAATTCACTTGTCACAATGTATGCAAAGGCTGAGTGTATTGATGCAGCAATGACGGCGTTTTGTTCGTCTAAGGAGAGGAACTCCATCACATGGTCAGCAATGATCACGGGGTATGCTCAGAATGGGGAAGCAGATTGTGCAGCTAGGATGTTCCTACAGATGCATTCGGCAGGATTCTCACCAACTGAATTCACCTTTGTTGGGATACTGAACGCATCCAGTGATATGGGCGCATTGGTGGTTGGGAAGCAGGCACATGGTTTGATGGTGAAGCTTGGGCTTGAGAGGCACGTTTATGTGAAGAGTGCACTGGTGGACATGTATGCCAAGTGTGGTTGTATTGGTGATGCGAAAGATGGGTTTCACCAATTGTATGATGTCGATGATGTTGTCATTTGGACAGCGATGATTACTGGGCATGTGCAGAATGCAGATCATGAGGAAGCGCTGATGTTGTATTCCAGGATGGACAAAGAGGGTGTTATGCCCAGTTTTTAACTGTAACTAGTGTACTTAGAGCATGTGCGTGCCTTGCAGCACTGGAGCCTGGGAAGCAATTGCATGCACAAATCTTGAAGTGTGGATTTGGTTTGGGGGCTCTGTTGGAACAGCTTTGTCTACTATGTATTCAAAGTGTGGAAACCTTGAAGATAGCATGGTTGTCTTTAGAAGGATGCCTGATAGGGATATTATTTCATGGAACTCAATTATTTCTGGTTTTTCACAACATGGGCGTGGAAGTGACCCACTTGACCTGTTCGAGGAGATGAACCTAGAGGGAATGGCACTAGATCATATAACATTCATTAACGTGTTATGTGCTTGTAGCCACATGGGCTTAGTTGACAGAGGCTGGTTTTATTTTAGGGCAATGAGCAAAGATTATAGTTTAATTCCTAAGCTTGATCACTATGCTTGCATAGTTGATATGCTTAGCCGAGCAGGCCAGTTAAAAGAAGCAAAGGACTTCATAGAGTCAATAACTATTGACCATGGAACATGCCTATGGCGTATAGTCCTAGGGGCATGTCGCAGTCTACGAGATTTTGATGTTGGAGCATATGCAGGTGAACAACTGATGGAGCTAGGTACTGAGGACTCATCTGCTTATATATTGTTATCAAACATTTATGCTGCCCAGAGGAAGTGGAATGATGTTGAGCGGGTGAGACATTTGATGAGACTCCGAGGTGTTAGCAAAGATCCAGGGTGTAGCTGGGTTGAGCTTAACAGCCGAGTTCATGTGTTTGTTGTTGGGGAACAGCAACATCCTGAAGCGGAAAATATAAATGTAGAGTTGATTAGGCTAGCGAAACACATGAAGGATGAAGGGTATCGTCAAACATATAAATTCCTTTTTGATGATGGACTGGATGCACTAGGAGAACCTCATGAAGAAGAACAGTTGGAATTGATATCAACAGCGTTTGGCTGAGTTCCCAAGTGGTAAGAAAGGTTATTACTCCGATTATTTCAACCAAAAGGAGGAGTTAAAAGGAAAACATATAAATTCTCTTCGAATGGTGGTCGGTTTTCTGGGACATCTTCATTGCAAGGACGGACGAGAAGCATTCTGATTCTGCCACTTCTTACCTTGAGGTTCTTTTCTTGAGACAGTAACTTGTGGTTATTATAAAACATGCATCTTGATTATTACTTGCCTCATCGGGGCTTGCTTGTACTACTTCACAGGCTACACTTGGCAGGTTAACTGATATAATCTTACATAATACCTAGGATCGCAATGTTGAAATTGTTTTCATCACACATTTCCCTCATGTATGCACAATGAATATACATTTCTAGGGCTGATTACATCCATATTAATTGGACAAGCAAAACCCAAGAAAGTTCCACATTGATGCTGAGGAAAAGGATGACCAATCAATTAATGTACCTAGGAAATAGTGTTTGGTTGCTTTCACATTATTCATAAGATTTTTTCCATGTTGCAAAATAGAAGACAGCTGTGTAACTGTCAAGTAAATGCCACAAATTTGCTTGTTTAAAAAGTTTTGGAGCCGATGTATACCATTTCTCTACACGGTAGTTAGTTTGTACTGACTGGGTTTTCAGCTGGGTTTGCTAAAATATAGCCTTTGTGTAGTCCTCCAGCACCTGCTCTTAAGGTCGATTACCACAGATCCTTAGTTTCTGCTTGGCAGTCCAGTCCCCTTGGTCGTGTTCTCCTATTGCGCATGTTTTCTAGGTAATTGGGTGTGTGTTCCGATGGGGCTCTTTCGCCTTGCTCTTGTACCATTTTTTCTCTTCTGCGTCAACTGAAAAAAAAAGGCTGGTTTTGCTAATCTTTGAGTAAAAATTTGTGGATAATACTCACATATTATGCGCCTTTACCAATTCCCACTGTTGGCATGGATAGATGGTACTTGCGCCAACTTCCAGCTGGTGGTCTTAGACAGCTGTTATTTACTTTGCAGCTGATTGGAAAATAGTAATCAAGGTCCCAACTCCCAAGTTATAGGTATCTGTGATCGGAGGAAGTAACTACGAATTTTTTTTCTGTTTTGTCTTGTACTCTGGTGCTCCTTTATATGACAGCATATAAATTTATACCCACGCAGTCGATTAAAGCATGGGAGCAGCAGCAACAATCGCACCACCAGATCCAGCAGCAACTCTTGCTACAGAAGCATGTGCAACAGCATCCGCAAGAACAGCAGCAGCAACGGCGGCAGCACAAGCAACAGCAGCGCAGCGAAAACACTGATTTTACAACTAGTGCCCAGAATGGTACTGTTGCTGCTGATCCACCAGTGCCACAAAATGATATAGCTGCAAGTGCTTTATTCTGCAAAGATATATGAGGATAGGATGAAAAATACTGTTCAGAGGGATGTTTCTGAAGAGGCTTCGATGTTTCACACCAAAAAAAAAAAAAAAAGAGGCTTCGGTGAAGGTAATGTTCTCAATTGTATTACCCACTACTGCTTCAATATTTGCTAATTTATACACTGATGGTATGCTTTATTTATAGGGCAGCAAAGGCTCACTGGAAGCATTGGCCCATTACTGGAATCATATCCAACTTTAATGCTAAAGTCGCCTGGAAGATCATCTCTAGCTTCAGGGTACTGTCTACTCAATTTTATTTTGTAGCATATTGAAGGACTGAACGCATATCAACCTTGTGTTCGCACATTTACATGTGAGACATATCTAGTGCAAACTTTCTCAAAGTTGATTTGACTTTCCTCCAACTGTTATTAGGCAAATCTTCCATAAATCGGCTGGTGGTGTGTCCGGTTCATTACAGCAAGCTCAGTTCAGGAGCCAACCACTTCTGGGATCAACACAGGTTGACAGTTTATATTCAGATATTATATCCTTCTGTTGTTAGTATCTGTAATAATTGATGGGAGGAGTTTGTATCAGGATATGAAAAGCAGAAACAAATGTAGCTTTGAACCTGAGAGCGGCAGGTGTAGATGGGTCGCTATTTGGAGTACCAGGTGTTTGACATCGAACACTCTTGTTATTTGATGCTTCCTTTTTGTACATTCACTTGGTTTTGCACGACTAAAGTCCTTGTAAATGTAATATTCAAAAATAAAAATATAACCGTGGGATATTCTTCAGTCTGCATATCTAATCAAGATTTGAAGGGCTGCATCGGTATGTTTGTAACATACTTTTCCATCTTCGTTTTCATGCTTGGCAGGCTCTATCTAATCAGGCGGGGAACAATTTGACCTGAAAGGGTGGGGCCTCTCACAGTTAGTTCTTCACCTTTTCTAGGCTTCCATTCACTAGCATATTCCAAGTTATAATTGGAACCAAGTTTGCCTGTTACAGGTTCTTGTGCTCTTATGATATGTGCGTGTCCTTTTGATCATAAATAACTAAGAAAAATCAGGGTTTAGACCAACTCACTCACGGCCATGGCTGGTGCGGCGCCACCCGCCCTGCCTCGTCGGTCCGCACCCGTCGGCCGTCGCGCCGGCGAGGCTCTACGCGGCTGGGCGCTCAAGTCCGGCGCAGCCTCCCCCACGCCTGTCTCCAGCTCTCTCTCATCACCTTGAACTGATCCCTCCCGCGGCCCCTGCCCTACTCAGTGCAGCCTTTGTCGTCTTTGCCGACATCTCCGCCGCCGTCTGATTAGCAAAGATGAGCGGCCGTGGTGTCTCTTGGGACCTAGAGACTCCCCAACAGGCAAGGTTGTTGCACTCATGCATAGCATGGGAGGTTGTTTTACTCAAAACTTGTGTTATGGCTGACTGGATCAAATTGAGCACGAGCTTAATTTCCATTGAATTGGTACACATCGAGATTCGAGACTTGGCTACTTCGGCGGCGTGCACAGGACAGGCCAACAGGACACGGGAGGAGCACGAGCTAGCTTTTAATTGGTCCGCCGCCGATCAATATAAAAAGAAAAGAAAAGGAAAAAGGCAACTAGTCCTGCTCCTCTCCAGCTCCAATGATTATTGATTTATTTTCTCGTCTTTTATTCGCTACCAATGATATACTGCAATAATCAAATATCCGTCGCGTGTAATTGGACTGGATCTATCCGTTGGCATGGCACGCCCCGGTCCAATAATGATTCAATCATTTCGACGCGTACATACATACATACATACGTAGCTCGGTCGTCGTCGCTCTGTGCATGCATAGCGACGGCTAACAACTATTTCCCCGCGTTGTGCCTTTTCAAATGCAATGCATGGTCTATTTCAACCATTTGTCAACTCTGGTTCGGACCCGACCTGTTCGCACCACAACACGTATAAAAGCTGCGCCGCGCCCGAGCTGAAGATGCACACACACCAAGCAGGATCACCTAGCTAGCTAGTACTCGTAGCTTCTTCGTCCAGTTCCTCGTTCTGCAAAGCTATCTGCTGCTTCTTTCCTTCTCACGACTGACGACGATCGACACAATGCCACCACCGTCGCGGCGGCCCCTGCTCGCCGCCGTCCTCCTCGTCGTCTGCGCGCTGGCGGCGCTCTCGGTCTCCTCCGCGGACGCCAAGGTGCACCACCACACGTGGGACATCGAGTACAAGTACAAGTCGCTCGACTGCGTCGAGAAGCTGGCGGTGACGGTGAACGGCGAGGCTCCAGGTCCAACGATCCACGCCACGGAGGGCGACACCGTGGTGGTCACCGTGCACAACAAGCTGGAGACCGAGAACACGGGCATCCACTGGCACGGCATCCGCCAGAACGGCTCGCCGTGGGCCGACGGCACCGTCGGCGTCACGCAGTGCCCCATCCTCCCCGGCGATACCTTCACCTACAGGTTCGTCGTCGACAGGCCCGGAACCTACTTCTACCACGCCCACTACGGGATGCAGCGCGTCGCTGGCCTCGACGGCATGCTCGTCGTCGCCTCGGCGCCCGGCCCCAACGTGGAGCCCTTCGCTTACGACGACGAACACACCGTCCTGCTCATGGACTGGTGGCACAAGAGCGTGTACGAGCAGGCCGTCGGGCTCGCGTCCGACCCGCTCAAGTTCGTCGGCGAGCCACAGTCCCTGCTCATCAACGGCCGGGGAGTCTACGAGCCGTTCCACTCCTCCCGCCCTGTAGCTGGCTGCGCGCCGCCGCCGCTCTTCACGGCCGTGCCGGGGAAGACGTACCGCCTCCGGATCGGCAGCATGGCGTCGCTCTCGGCTTTCAACTTCGCGATCGAGGGCCACTCCATGACGGTGGTGGAGGCGGACGGCCACTACGTGAGGCCCGTCGTCGTGGACAGCCTCTACATCTACTCCGGCGAGTCCTACTCCGTGCTGGTCAAGGCGGACCAGGACCCGTCCCGGAACTACTGGGCGTCCTCCCACGTCGTGGCGCGGGAGCGCAACACGACGAGCGCCATGGCCATCCTCAGCTACGCCGGCAACGACCCGCGGGCGGCGCCGCCCAGGCCGCGCCCAGAGGGACCCGCGTGGGATGACGTGACGGCCCGGGTGGAGCAGAGCAGGTCCCTCGCCGTCGCGCACCCGGACCACGTGGCGCAGCATGCTGTGCCGCGGGGCCGGCCCGACCGCGCGCTCCTCCTCCTCAACACGCAGAACCGGATCGGCGGCCACACCAAGTGGGCCATCAACGGCGTCTCCCTTGCGTTCCCGGCGACGCCGTACCTCGTGTCCATGAAGCGCGGCCTGCGCGGCGCGTACGACGACGCGCGCCCGCCGCCGGACACGTACGACTACAGGAGCTACGACATCGAGCGGCCGCCGCCGGCGAACGGGACGGTGGCCAGCGCGGTGTACCGGTTGGCGCTAGGGTCCGTGGTCGACGTGGTGCTGCAGAACACGGTGGCGCTCAACGGCAAGAGCGAGACGCACCCGTGGCACCTCCACGGCCACGACTTCTGGGTGCTCGCCTACGGCGACGGCAAGTTCGACCCGGAGAGGGACACGGCCAGGTTCAACCTCAGGGACCCCGTCATGAAGAACACGGTGGCGCTCCACCCGAAAGGGTGGACGGCGGTGAGGTTCGTGGCGGACAACCCCGGCGTGTGGCTGTTCCACTGCCACATCGAGTCGCACGTGTACATGGGCATGGGCGTCGTGTTCGAGGAGGGTGTTGACAGGGTTGGGCGCCTGCCCAAGTCCATCATGGGCTGCGGACGATCCAGGACCCTGCCTTGAGGTCGTAACTCGTAACCAGGCGCCGCCATTATTATTTATTCCTTCGTCATGACATATAAATTAATTAATTATTCATGTACAATTTGTAATAAATCCAATCAATTTGTTCAACATTTTTCAAATCTGTATGTAACTTTGTACTAAGTAGTACTACGATTGAGTGATAAATAAACTCTTTGATTTCTTTCTCATATAAAGTGGGATTATTGCTCACTTATTGGCTTATTGTTTACTCTCCTGTACATGAGCTCTCAATCACATTGGATACTTTCTCCATCTCCAAATAAATTTATTATTAAAATATATTTAACAGTTTTTCTAACGATACTAATTATACACCATAAATAATAATGAGGAAAGAGAGTGAAAAACTATGAAACGACGTCTAGATAAGACGTCGAGTCGTCGTTCACTTCGAGGCGATGGACTCTGCTTGGTTCTCGCGATGGGGAAGGCGGCGTCGAGTCCTCAGATCCCGTACGTCCGCGCCATCCACACCCGCCGCCGTCGCGATTCCGCGCGCGCGAGATGGCTTCTTCGCGCGCCATCTCTATTGCCCGCCAGCCATCTCCCGCGTGTGCTCATAGAGATCACCCCCCGCCGCCGCCAAATTTTATCGCCCCGCCCCCTCTGCAGGCCATCTCCTGTTCAGATCCATGTCCATCAACTCCCTCGATTCCATCTCCTCCCGGAACCCATGCTCCATCGATCTGTGCTGCTGCTCCGACCGCCGAATCTGCCGGAATCCGTGTGCTCAAGCTGGAACCACTGGTGTTCCTCGAATGGGTGCTTGTCTCGTTGGTGGATCCTGGCCAATGTCATCTCCTAGCCAAGGGTAAGTATTTAGTGAAGGATTATTTGATGGGATTGCATGTTCAATTTGTTTTCCCGTATTGAGATTCCTAGTACTAAACCTGAGAGGCCAAGGTGATAGTTTATTTTCCCGTGTTCAGTTTATGGCTACTAGTTCAGTCTGTATACTCCTTCCGGAGGTCCGGCTGCGACTTCAGTAAATTTGTAGTGCAAGTCACTGGTGGCTTAAGTTTTTCCATCTGTAGAAAAAGACAAGTGCCATACCTAAAATCTGTAGAAAACAACAAATATATGTAGTAAAGAACACATCTTCAATTGCTTTATTTAATTCCATGGAACTAGTAACCGATAGATTTTAATTTCATGAAATTGATTATGTAATAGCAAGTGTGTGTAAACAAATGTGACCATTGAAGGAATTTTTGTAAGGTAACTGAAATCCTTTTTTATTTCCTATGATCAGTGCTATTTTAATTCATTTGATTAATGCTATTTTAGTACAAATGTGAACTGAAACCATTAATAGATGCTAGTATCTGAGTTAAGGTTTCCTATTACTACATGCTAGTATCTGAGTTAAGGTTTCCTACATATATATTTTTTTAGTCATCATCTTGTACGTCCAAAATACTTTCTCTGAACTTCTGCCTTTAATTTGTCAATTCAGGTTTTCTCACTTGAGGATGGCCCATGTGGCAATATCTGGAGAGCCATTGGAGTACCAGTGAGCATACTACCTAGAGGACGCAAACTTACCTATTTTGGTAGATTGGTTAGAGTAAGTTTTAGAAGTTATCTCTCCTGTTATTTTCTTATTGGTTGTTGTATTATATATGTCCCGTCCTGCTTTTACTGAAGTCTCACTTTCTAATTATTTCCTCATCAGGTTTATTTGCACTATTTCTGCAGCTATGATGGTATACTTCTAATCTAATAATTGTGATTTGAAGAGATGCTTGTCTTGCAAGCAGTAGGTCCTCTGTTATAGTTTGATGGAAGAGGTGCTTGTCTTGCAAGCAGTAGGTCCTCTGTTACAAAGATACCACTCTGATAATAGCACACTATCTGAACTGAAAGTAAAGATTTTTCACTGGGAACGTAGCCGAGAAGCATAGGATGGCCCTTGAGGTTATATTTATGCCTTCATGCCCTGCCCGATCATGTGAATTGTTATTTATAGTCGGATTGTTTTAAATTGTATCTGACCGTGTATTAGTCTTCTGGTTTATGATAGTGGTTTATGATAGTCTGTTGCTCTGGTTTATGATGGCTCTGGAGGGTCCATGGCTTTTATCGGGAGGATGCTGGAATGTTTTCTGTAGACTGGAAGACTTATGAAGCAACAACTGGAGATTATCTAGATATTTTAGTATTACTATCTATACTTCTATTCTTATTGCAATGGACCGATGGTACCTTTCATGGCTGTAGGTGCTTGTCACTGGTATTTATATATTTCTATCATTATTGGTATTGTAATGGATGACTCATACCTAGCTATTTTCTAAACTTCATCCAAATTCAGTGTGGAGTATTGTTTTGGATGCTTCAAGCCATATGGTACTGTATGTGTTGTGTTCATTTGCTAGTTCAGTGCTGTATGCTTGTATTGGTTTAGTTCAGTTGCCGGACTTGTATGGTTCAGTTCAGTTGCCGGTTGATTGTATATGCTATATAGCAATGTCGCATGGGCGGCATGGCTGCTGTGAGGTGTAGGGTGGATCATATGTAGTATGCCACAAATGTTTTTGTCTATAGAAACTACCGCTATGAACTTTGCATTGGGGAACATAGAGTCTAGAGATAGAGTCTTCGAGATTTAGACTCTATGGTTGGAGTCTGCACTGGGAGTGCTCTTATTATACTTGCTCTGATGGGCCACCACAGTGTTGTTTGGACACCGCCACAGGGTCAGAATTCAAGATTTCCTACAATTTTGCAAAATAATAACTTTTATAGGTGAAAACGTAATCTTGATAAGTTTAAAATAATAGTATAATATTATTTTACCTAATCATTGGGATTTGTTGGGCTGACGGCCTAGGCTGACGAATCTTTGGAAACTGGCGAATGTTTAGCCCATTACAGTGCAAATAGTGGGCCTGTTCCTCAAGGCCCAACTTGCTTGCAGGCTCTGTAAAGTGTAAACCCTGTTGCCGTCTCCCGTCCCGTCGCAATCGAGAAGCAGAGGCCAGAGGCTCCATGGCCCCAGCAGTTCCATCTTCCTTCCAGTTCCACTCCTCCCAAATCCCAACGAGGGTTTTCGGCGACGCGTCGAAGCTCCCGTCCCTCTACGCCGAGCTCGCCTCCAAGTCCTCTCGCGTCGCCGAGCTGGAGGCCAGAATCTCGGCCCTCGAAACCGAGAACGCGTGTTTGAGGGAGGCCCTGTCGGTGTCGAGGCGAGAAGCAACAGACAGTACAGGCGAGGCGGAGGAGGACCCAATCTCTCATCGATCGGCGGCATTTCTACGCGGACTCAAGCGCGAGGCGATCGAGAAGCGGGGCGGGGGCATGGCCTGCAACGTAGTTGAGGTCAGCGACGACGAGGAGGACGCTGCTGCTGCTGTCGCCGCCGACAAAGGGGGAAGCCCGGAGGAGGGCGTGGGTGCCGTCCCGGCTCCTCGGAAGTGGGCGGTGGCCGGAGAGAGCGATCGCGAAGCCGATGCGGAGGACGCGGATGGAGGTGGCGGGGGAAGCAACGGGGAGAGCAGCGCGGGTCTGGAGGATGACGATGTTTCCGTCACCCCGCGGGGGAAGAAGCGTGGCCGTGGGGCGGCGGCGGCGCGGGTGGTCACCAGTGATAGCGAGGATGATGGTGGTGCTGATGAGGATGGGTTTGGGAGTGGCAAGGATGACGGCGGTGATCAGGAGGGCCTCACGAGCAGTAGGAAGCGCGCCTTTCGTCGAGTCAGTGACAGTGAGGATGAGGATGGCGATGAGGGCGTAGCTCCGCATCAGTCTGGGAGTGGGGAGGAGGATGTCGATGATATGGTTTCCATCTATGAATTGCTCAAGAGGGTGCCTAGTGAGGACGGTGATGAATCGGATGAGGACAAAGGGCATTCCGCTCCCGCGACGAGGCGTTCTGCTCGGTTGGTTAAGAGGGTGCCTATTGATGATGCCAAAGGGCATTCCGCTCCCACAACGAGGCGTTCTGCTCGGTTGGTTAAGAATCAGTCAAAATCCTACCGTGCGTTTCATGAAGTCAGTGACAGTGAGGATGAGGATGCCAATGAGGGAGTGGCTGCGCCTCAGGCCGAGAGTGAGGACAAGGAGGATGTGGATGATATGGCTTCTATCTATGAATTGCTCAAGAGGGTGCCAAAAGAGAGAGCAAGTGAGGATGACGACAAATCGGATGATGCCAAAGGGCATTCTGCTCCTGCGACGAGGCGTTCTGCTCGGTTGGTTAAGAAACAGTCAAAATCTGACCGCGTGTTTGGTGGAGTCAGTGACAGTGAGGATGAGGATGGCGATGAGGGCATAGCTGCGCCTCAGACTGAGAGCGGGGACGAGGAGGAGGATATGGTTCCCATCGATAAATCACTTAAGAGGATGCCAAAAGAGAGGGCGAGTGAGGATAGCGATGAATCTGATGTGGTCAAAGGGCATCCCGCTCCTGCATCAAGGCGTTCTGCTCGGTTGGTTAAGAATCAGTCAAAAGGGCGAAGAGCTGCATGTCCGGGGCTCCACTTTGTTGAACAACCCAAGGATGTTGAAGGGATTGAAGATGATATGGAAGAAGACGCTGATATGAATGAGTTCATAAATGATGGTTCTTCTGATAATGCTAGTGGTTCTGCTGAGGAATCCTGTGACGAATCAGATGTACCATCTGTTCTGAATGAAAAATCCTCTCCAGGACTAGAAGTGTCTGACGGTGAGGTTGACTATAAAGATGTAATGGATTGCATTGGCCGTAAAAAGAAAGCTAAAGAGTGGGATTATGAGGCAGATATGCTAGCAGCATTTGGTGAACATCCTGAGCTTTGCTTGAAGGCTGTTTGTGCCCTCTACCGAAAGCAAACCGATGATGAACAGGTGGTGAAGGCCTCTTTAGTTCATAATAAGCAGGGATTTAGCCACAAAGATGCCCCAAGGTATGTTTATATGCATCTCATTGGTTTTTTGCACTACGGTATTTAGCTGATTTATTAGCAGATTCATTGCTCGCAAAAACGAAGGGGTGGTGTTTGAAGTAGCTTGAATTTCAGCATAGTAGGGACTTTCCTGTATACATGTATTTGTTACCGTAGGTTCTTGGGAAGGTACATTATCTAGATTGAATTTCTAAATGTGTCGGCATTTCTTGTTAGGAATCAATATTGCACTTGATTATTAACAAAATTTAATAGACAGTGTTAATTAGAAAAAGGTGTCTTTCATTAAGTTTCTTGAACGCAATGCTCAAACTGGCTATGATTTTTGTTCATCTAAACAGTTTAGGTTGAGAGGAAATTTCAGTGCTAAGTAACTTGCACGATATGCTTGTATATTATTTAGCTCCTCTGTAATATTTCATTTTAAAGAGTAAAGTAGAATGAAAAGATGAGCACTAAGGGAAGTTTTTAGTGTTCTCAGTCTGCTGATAGTTGATTGCACTCTCCTGTTCAATATAGGGGATCTCGGATAGCAGAATTTCTTCTGGATGGTGATCGGGTTGGTCCTCTCAAGAAGACCGTCTCGGATTTGGACGAGTATGATCGTTATGCTTTTGAGTTCTGTCGCAAGGTGTCTTCACACTACTCAAAACAACTTTTTGCAATTTACCAGAACAAGGAGGACCCTTACTTTCATCCATAACTTTGGTAATGTCTACACCTTACATTGACCCTGTATGTGTCCCCTTTAGTATTTAGCCAACTACCTGCTACACTCTTTGTACATACATGTTTAATTGTTGGCTCTCCTGCAGTAGTTAGGACCTGTTAATTGTAGCTTCGGAGAATATAGTGGCCTTAATATGTCATAGGAGTGTTGTTTAGGAAGACAAGTGCCTTATGGTGTTTGTGTCATCGGAGAATCTTATCCGTGCTACAATCCTGTTTAATATACATCATTAAGTTACTCTGTTTATTGCGTTGGGCGCATGAATCCTTCTCTTCTGCAAATGGATTTGTGACCAATTTACTGTTACTTCCAGACTCATATGCACTTATGTGTGCTTTTAGGCCTGCTAATGGGGTAAGACCTGCCCCAGCCCGTTTGCCTGACATAACCTGCTGCCAGCTCGACCCCGCCCAAAAATCAAATTAATAAACCCACCCCATTCTAGCGGGTTCACCCATTCTGTTTGCGGTTTCACCCTCTTGACTTATACCTGGCAGACGCAAATATCACATCACACCACGAGTGTGATGCTCGCTTGGCCGGCACACCACATACCCTCCCAGCTCGCAGATCGCCGGTGCGTTACCAAACCCGATGTGCAACCTCACGCAGCGCCACCGCCTCCTTGACCAGCGGCTGACCTCTGTGCCTTGCAGGATTAAAAGACATCCTCCACAAATGGCCCAAGTGCAGTGCTAGCGCCGCCATTCTGCCAGGCTGCTTGCGCCGTTTGCTGTGCTGGCCACTGCTTGTGCTGGCTTGCTGCGCTGTGGAATGCCGGCTGCTGCTCATTACAGCCCCTATGGGGAGGTTCTTCTCCAAGTAGTCAAGTTTGAACTCAAGAAAACCAGCGAGCAACATCTTGGCACTCGATTATTCCAAGTATACTTTCCATGAATCAACACCTTGATTCAAAAGCAAATATTTCTTTTGAATAATTTAACAAGCAAACGTTGTCGGGTTAAGCTGGAGACTGAATAAAATCATGCAAATGCTCGGGAGTTCTGCAGCTAATCCTCGGCAAGCTGCTGCCTCCGCTTGCCGCCTTGCCATGTCGCCCGCTTGCATAATTTGAAAACAATGTATAGAATTTCATCAAAGTCCTGCAGTTGCTTTCGGTGCAAATCAATGTTATTAAATGGAAGGGGAATGGTTTACCTCACTAGAAACCGGACAGATTGATACTTACTTTAGGCTTATGGAGAACATGACAATTTTATGGTAGAAGTAGCCAAAATGTAGCTTTATGTTATACAGTACTTGATCTAGGGATCTTGGCCAGCAAGGCGCATGACGTTTCCTTATAACCTATACAAGTTATTTTGCATTGCATTCTAGCAGGAACGCAACATCATGAAATTTACTGAACCTGAAAACTGGCCACACATCTTAGGCTCTGTGTCCTGACCACATATTTTTTGGCATTGGGCCCTGCATCTTGGGGCCAGCATTTAAGTTGGCAGATATGAGGCATAATCTCCTATTATAGATACATAGAACGTGGAGTTGTTAGCTCATGACTATATAACCATCAGGTGGTGCAAACCATGATAAAGACATGCATGTCTTGAATGTAACCGTCTGCGGTAGCAATTACAAGAGTAGATTCTGTTTCTCTCATTCACTACAACCTAACAAAAGCGCACGTGCTAGACATACGCAACTACTAGATAGATATAGATACAACAGTGAAGGAGCTCTTGTCAGCAATTGAATACTGAATATGACGAGGAGTCTGCTCTGCTGCATTCCTTTTCAGAAGTTATGGGCGGCCTGCAACTGACTGCAAGTCTGTTTTATCATGTCAATGCCTGCAATGTAGATTTCCTTTTCGTACTGATGTCGGGGAAAGGCACCGTTGTGCCAGGACGAGTATGATACATTCTTTTCAGAGGGTATGGGCTTGCAATTATGCTTTTATCATGGCAATGCCTGTTAACGTAGGTTTCGTTTTCGTATTGATGTTGGGGGAAATGGCACCATTGTGGCAAGAACACCTTGTTTGTTTCCTTTCCAAGCAATCTGTATTGAAAACACAGGGACCCAGCCTAATCTGCACCATTCATTTCCGAGCTCACTGGCTAGACATTCAACTAAATCATAATTCAGCATTTTGTCTGCACTCCCTGCGCCTCATCTACCCAGTGTGAGCTGAGACACGTGCGTCTGTAAGAGGCAGACCGGAGCACCACATACTGACTGCATTGTGAGTACCCACAACCACAAGTGAGCGGATGCCTCATGTGTGCCAGATTGAGATTGTACTGTTGCTCATCTTCTCTTGTGCTGTTGGCACCTGTGAAGTGTGTGGTCCATTACATTACCCGCAGCAGAAACTCTGTTTTTGCATGTGAACTGGGATCCATCATCCGTAGCAGAAACTCTGTTTCTGCACATGTAGTAGTATGACTGGAAGGATGTCTGAAACTATTGGCTGGACTATTTGCAATAGCCAGAACAATGTGGCAAGTCTGACTGTCAGTTAATGTGTTTGTTACAAGTTGCTTGCCGCGTTTGTACTTTGGACGACTTTCTGCAATTTGCAAGGGGGCAGTTATTGTCAAGATATGAGGACGGGCAGGCGACGGCGTTACTGGAAAAAAAAAAGAACTACGTACTGTTAAGCAAGCAGTTTGTAGTAGTTGCAATGTTGGTTGATGAGAACAGGAGGAGGATGGTTGTGGACAGGCAACTGCCGCGAATACGAGGCAATGGACAGAACAGATCACCAAATGGGGGGGCCGGGACCGGGGCCAAAGACAAGCAGATCTTTTAGCCCGGCTATCTCAATCCCGTGTCTCCTGTCCTCAGCAGGGCACCGACCCTGTAGCTGGAATAGAATGTGTCGCGGGAGGCATTCATGGCGTCGTTGACCTATATTTACTCCCAGGAGCCCCACCGGTTTGGGTGGCTTGGCCATGCTCTGCATCATCTTTCTGATCGTCAGTCAGAGGGACACATGACAATATTACTGTCGTGAGGTGCCATGCTTCGGATCAGAGCAAGGGAAGGAAAATAATGCCCCGTTTTATTTTATTTTGTTTATGTGGATGAATGAGTAAATAATAATATTATTATTATTATACGGTAATAAATCATGAGGCAGGCAGTTACCCTTACCCCACCCCTACGGCCCTACCAGTACAGGATCGAACTGGACGCTAGCTGCAGCTGCTGATGAGTGAGCTGAGCACCCAGGAAAGAGGAAGAGCATGGACGATAGTCCCCCCTAGATGTTTAGGCAGTAGGCACTGATGACTGATCCAATCCAATCCAATCCATACAGAAAGAAAGAGGCACAGCCATGATCGACCCATGAGGAATGGATGAGGCTGGAGCATGCAGCTCACACACAGACACAGACACGGCACAGTCTCCAGGGACCAAGCTCGGTAGGCGGTAGCTCACATGCCAGCAACAGACGAGGCGATGCCCCAAAGGAGGGACCTGAGCCTGACATAGACCCAACACTTCCAGGCCCCGGCAGCCGTCTCGGCTCCACTCCACCACCGCCCACCGCCCACTGGCCGGCCGGACCAGCAGGTCTCGGCGGGCGATCCAGTCCAGCCGCTGCCGCTATACTGTACTTGCTCGTGCGGCCATGCATTATCACATTGCCGTCGTCCGGCCACCCTAGGATGGTCCTCCGTCCGTGCGTAGACCACTGCACAGTCCGACACGTACGTACTCGTTGCCGTCAGATTCCTGGCCGGCCATGCTGTGCGTGCCTGCCTGTGTTTTTGTTTCTCTCCTTGTCCGGACCATGCATACCAGCAGCCAGCCTCCCGTGAACGTGAAGACAGGCTGTTACGCAAACACAACTGATCTTGTCAGATAGGGAGTGTGTGTGCTCTGGACTTGCTTTGGACGGAACACGGCGCCAAAAGAAAGGCCAAACAAGTCTGGCTCCCGATCGATCGAGCACGTACTTACATGTAGTACTACACACGGCTAGCTGTTGGTCCGGTCCTCTGATGCCATTGCCATGTCTATCCCAACCTGCATGCATGTATGGCTGGCCGGCCACCAGCAACTCGCAAGTAGCAGGTCTCTTGCAGCAGGCAGGCAACGGGTTGTTGGTTAGACGTCAAGATCAGAGCTGCGGCTGCGGGCGCGCGATTCCCTGTTCCGGGATCGCGCAAAATAAGGCCCGGCAGATCTCTCCCCGCTCCGGTTCCCTGCCTGCTTCTGATGCTTGGCGCTAAAACTGCATATATGCAAGTGGTCATGCTGCCTCTGCAACAAGCTAGTAAGGGGTTTAATATGACCAGACCAGCTGCTCCATCGTAAGATACCGACCATGCTACTCTCGTTTATTTTGGGAAAATACGTCAACATCCAAATATAATTTCTTTATATATATATATTGAGAGAAGAAAAATGTATTGTATTATATATGCGGTATTCAAGTCTACGGTACGGTAGAGTAAAGAGGGGGGCAATATATGAAAACCCCCAATCATCATCCGAGGTGAACTAGTGTCATTTCTTCAAACTAGACAGTCCGTGGAATATGTTTTGACTACTCCCCGTGTCAACTACTACAACTAAGGGCCTGATTGGATTGGTTGCCAGCCACATCTCGTCCCTCAAAACACGGGTCGATCATGTAAGAAAAATAAACTGAAAATATCAACAAGTAGAATTTTATTTTGTTTTTATATACCAGCAGTAGATATTGCTATGCGTGAAGAGCGAGCTGGAGTGCATAATTAAGGTCGCATTTTGTTATGCCAAATGGGCAAACAACGCATGCGTGGGTGATATACTATATATCAAGCTTGTTTATCTCGACTAAGCCTTGCTGCAAATAAACAATTAGTGGATCAAGAAAGTCGGGAGAGGGTGCAAATGGTTGGTGACATCACGAGAGTTAGTTTTGCACAAAAAACAAAAAAAAGGATGTGACGACGATTACACATGCATGTTGTTTCACAAACTCGCCTTTTGTGTGGTCTATCAATTCGGTAGAAAAAGCTAACAACAACCAAGTGTTTTCAGGCTCCTCGATCGGTAAATTTTTGGAAGTGGTTTTTGTTTTTTTTTTAGTCCGAGTCATGTTCAGGTCAAGTCATGGCTATATATACGCAATTCCATTCCAGCGGTCGTTCGCTCACTCTAACATCGAGCGAACGATCAGGCAGGCAGCTGGTGCATGTGTTTCAAAAAAAAGGCAGTTGGTGCATGCATTGTAGTTTGCTGACGTCATGAAAAAAATCAAAATATTTATTTCAACTTGCTATATTTTCTGAATCGTGTATATGTTTCTAATTCCGTTTGCACCGATGTATTCTATGCGATAAGACGAATAAAACTAGATCCCACTTATATATGTTTTAAAGATTTTTTTTCACTTTTTTGTTCTCTTATACTGCTATTATTCTCAGTAAAGTTTTTTCTATGTTCTATAAAAATTATGTTTATAAGTTAGATTTTCTAACTTGCATATGTGTATTGATGTCATAAGCTAGATTTCTAACTTTGCAACGTGTAAGATCATTTAAGTTATACGTTTAAGTTAGTTTTTACAACGTTTAAAATCACGAAGTCATACATATAAGTTAGATTTTTAACTTTGCAATGTGTTAGATTACATAAGTTATGCCTTCTAAGTTAAGTTTCTAACGTTGCAATGTGTAAGATCATGTAAATTATGCATTTGAAGTTAGACGTATAAGTTAGATTTCTAATTTTTCAATGTGTTAGATTACATAAGTTATGCTTTCTAACTTAAGTTTCTAAGTTATGTATTTTAAGTTAGACATATAAGTTAGATTTCTAATTTTTCAATGTGTTAGATCACATAAGTTGTCTTCTAAGTTATGCATTTTAAGTTAGACGTATAAGTTAGAGAAAACTTTACATTTTCCTTTGCTATAAATATAAAACTTTTCAAAAAAGGAAAGTTATGGGATTTTTTCACCAAAAAAGGAAAGTTTCGTACCTGTCTGAAATCGTTCGCTCATCTTGCTTCTCGCGGTCGTTCGCCAATTAGTGGCGCCCCTACATATATGATCCGTATTGCATTCAACCTGTCAGTCTTACTCAAGTTTAGTAGGGGGTCTCTAGTGATGGTAGGAATTTTTGAGTTTTGTGTATCATGAGATGAGAAAGACAGGTACATGGGGCTGCCCCGGCGCTTAGGGTGTACTGGATCGCCCGCTATCGTACAACCATCTTTCTTGTCTCCTCAGACACAAAACTATACCAAACCCTTGCTAGAGTTAAGGCCCTATTTGGAACGCGGGAATTTTTTCCCGTTCCTACGTTTTTCTTGTGAAAATGAACTGATTCGTGTGAAATTACTATGTGATTCTTGTGAAATTTCTGCGTTCCAAACAGACCCTAAGTAAGAGATTGACATCTTGAATACGTACAATACACAAGAAGAGCATGGACAGAGGAAGAGGGGAGCCCTCTTATTATCTTCCCTTCTAGATTTTACGCTATGTAAATTTAAAATTCGAATTCTTTTTTTCTTGGAAAAAAAAGAGTAGTACCTCAGCCCTCTCGCTCGGCCTTCTAACGGTGTACTCCCTCTGTACCTATTTCAAAGTCGTTCTAGCTTTACTTTTTATTGTCTCCATTCAAAGCACTCTGCATGTATCAAGTCTGAGATTTCATCCAAATTCAAAAGATAGTACATGAATTTGAGTGAAAGTCAAAACAAATTTGAAATAAGAACAGAGGGAGTATGTAACAATTAAAGAAACCACCGAGGCGCGTCGCAAAAGAAGGCGGGCGTTGAAGAAGATGCATGGTGGAGACACCATACATATGAAGCAACTAATTATAAGCAAGAGTAGCAGCAAATATATGGCGACGTAGTTGTGAGAGGGGTAACATCCTGCTGGTCTTATCCTCACTCACACTCGCTAGTTCGCTCGCTCAGTCGATCAGCACAAACGAACAAACATTGATGGCGTCGCTGTCGTCAGCTGGGCGTTGCTGTCAGCACTCACCACTAGTTGTGGGTGACTTGTCATCCTCCTTTGCTTGCTTGGTTCATTAACCAGCCAAGCAGCGTCATCACTTGCAGATCCACCCATCAATAAGAAGGCAGGAGTGATTACTACTAAAATCTTTTTTTGGGTTATTTGCCCCATTTTCCTCCCTGGAGACGAGCTACAGTGAATTGCCAGGAAATCAGCAGCTGGGCCGGACTGGACTACGGAGTACTCCTATATGTACTGTATTTACTGTTACCGCGTACAGCCACAGGCACGCAGTTGTCTGACAGCTGGGGCTGCCCCGTGCCCAGCTCGGACGGCGGGCGTGCTGTCCGCGTGTATATATGCAGGCAGTGTGGCCTCGTGGTCGTGGGGGGCGCAGGCAGTCCACTCCACTCCACTCGTGCGCGACCTGGTCCGCACCACCAAGCACGGACGTTTCGAGTTCCAGCCGCAGCCGGAGCCGGGCGAGGCGAGGACGAAGACCGCCGCCGCCGTTGTCTTGCCCCGCAGCAACGTCCACAGGTACGACGCTACCTCTATCTTCTTCTTCGCTGTCGCTGGTGGCCCTGGCCTTGACCCTTGCGGCCGGCCGGCCGGTCTTCCCCCTACCGCGCGCGCGCCACGCTCTCAGCTCTGGCTGTGCCGCCGGCCGGTCCGGAGTCCGGACTCGTCGGCAGGCAGGAGGAGCGGAGCGCGGTCCCCGGGGAGCTCCGATCCATTGCTTGCTCCTGCGCGGCCTCCAACTCCGATCCTCACGGGAGACATAGACATGCATGCCAAAGGAAAGGAAGCAAGGCTACGACTGCCTGCCAGTGATCCGTTTTCGCCGCCGCGCGCTCCGCCCGGCCGTGTGTCCATCTCTCCCGTTTTGTCCTCTCCACCCACCTTTTTTCCCCGGTTTGCGTTGCGAGCCAAAGCCAAGTGGGGCGTGCAGCACTGAAACAAACCCCACCCCACCCCGGTTGAGTTGAGATCGCTGCCGTACGTCGTTTTCCGCCCGCCCACCAACGGCCGTCCGTCCGTCGTGGAGCTGGGTCGAGTTGGAGGAGAGCACAGCGCGCTAGCTCATCAGTGCCACCGATGAGGCGCGAGTCCCTGGGCGTCACGTCCTCACTCCTTGTCCGGGTGCCTGTCCTTTTGTCTCGCCTCGCAGGTCCCTCCTCCGTTGCGAGGAGGAGCAGCAGCAGCAGGCGGGCGGGCGGTCCCGGCCCACGCCGCCATGCCGGAGAAGAAGACGAAGACGCTGCAGCCGCAGGCAGGCGCCGCGTTCTGCGGCGAGGCGGTGATCGCGGAGTTCGAGGCGCTGACGCGTGACGCGGCCACGGTGCAGCGGGACACGCTGCGTCGGATCCTGGGCGACAACGCGAGCGCCGAGTACCTCCGCTGCCGCGGCCTGGACGGACGCACGGACGCCGCCAGCTTCCGCGCGTGCGTGCCCCTCGCGACGCACGCCGACATCGAGCCCTACATTGCGCGCATCGCCGACGGCGACTCCTCCGCGCTGCTCACCGCCAAACCCATCACCTCCATCTCCCTCAGGTTTGTTCGGCACTGTCTGCGCGCTCGCTCTCGATCACCATGCATGCTCCCACCCACTAGGTCGGTCGCCATTGAATTGAAGTTGAACCCATGTACGTCATGCCTTGCCTTGCAGCTCCGGCACCACCCAGGGGAAGCGCAAGTACCTGCCTTTCAACCAGGAGCTCGTCAAGTCCACCATGCAGATTTACCGGACTTCCTACGCCTTCAGGAACCGGTGAGTAGTAGTAGTACTCCGTATCTCATTATTATTTTTTTCTCCATTCATGATTTGAGACACGTACGTCGTCGTCGATCTGATCCATCCACTCACGCGCACACACACAGGGCGTTCCCGGTGGAGGAAGGCAAGGCGCTACAGTTCATCTACGGGAGCCGGCAGTTCACAACGACAGGGGGGCTAACAGCAACAACAGCGACAACAAACGTCTACCGTAGCGAAGAGTTCATGCCGACGATGCGAGCGATCCAATCACAAGTCTGCAGTCCAGACGCCGTAATCTTCGGCGGCGGCGACTTCGCGCAGTCGCTCTACTGCCACCTCCTCTGCGGGCTTCTCTACGCCGACGAGGTCCGCATCGTGTCGGCCACGTTCGCGCACAGCCTCGTGCTCGCCTTCCAGACCTTCGAGCGCGTCTGGGAGGATCTCTGCGCCGACATCCGGTCCGGTACACTCTCCACTTCGCGCGTCACCGCCCCCGCCGTCCGCCGTGCCGTCGAGGCCCTGCTCACGGCGGCGGCACCGAACCCGAAGCTCGCTGATGAGGTGGCGAGTAGGTGTGCTCGGCTTAGTAACTGGTACGGCGTCATCCCGGCGCTGTTCCCTAATGCTAGGTACGTCCACGGTATCATGACGGGCTCCATGGAACACTACGTCAAGAAGCTTCGACACTATGCGGGTGGGTTGCCGCTTGTTGCTGCTGAGTATGGCGCGTCTGAAGGGTGGGTCGGCGCTAATGTTGAGCCTGAAACCCCGCCGGAGAATGTTACCTTTACTGTCCTCCCTAACATCGCCTACTTCGAGTTCATCCCGCTTAAGGCTTGCCAGCATGGCGGCGGCGGTGCCGTTGATGATGATGATGGTGATACGTGCTACGCTGAGGCTGAGCCTGTTGGGCTCACTGAGGTCACCGTCGGCGAGCACTACGAGGTTGTCGTCACCACCTTCGCAGGTACGTAATACTCCCTCGGTCTCGGCTCTCTCTCGTTTGTTTTAATTCATTCATGCAGCACGACGACGATGACGCATGGTGCTTACATACCACTTTTTTTGTATGCTTGTGAATCACCAAACTTCCAAATTAATTCTGACCTACCATATATCGATGATCGTCACTAGCTAGAGTAACCATTCCAGCTGTGCTTGCATTGAACAATATAATGCCTGCCTGCCGGTTTCAACCAAGAAACTACTGCTGTCGTTAGGCCGGCCTAGACTACTAGATGTTCATCTGAGATTTAGGTTTGGATGGTACGAGCTGTTTTTTTTTCTTCGATCACACAAAAGATTTGCGCGTTTTTATGTTAAGATAGGAAAGTTTGATACAACGCGCTTTAACAGCGCCCTAGTATACGAGCTGTTGTTGCTTGTACAGCGGCGAAAAACGTACTGCACAGTTCTAGAAGCTAATAATCCTGTTACTTTCATGGCAGCAGCTACCTAATTACTCCAGATCGAGACCAAACTTTGCTTTCTCCGTGCTGTGCTGTAGATAGTGAATGTACTAGTACTAGTACTCTCTTAACCTGTGGGCACAGTTCAGTGAGCTAGACACACACAGACACAGACACAGCTTCGGTTTCGTCTCACGCTTTCCTTTTTGTTGACTTGGTGATGATCGCCTCTAGCCGATCGAGTCGTCTGACGACGACCGCCGAAGGAAGGAGGGCCGGCTGGGATCGATTGACTCCGGCGGTCGCCGTTGCTCAGCAGCCGGCCGTCGGAACCCTTGGGCTTTTGCGATTGCGATCACGTACGTCCTCCCCGGCCGGTCTAGAACAAGGCGCGGCCGGAGGGAGATCTCCCTTTCAGAGAAAGCAGATGGCTCTTTGGTGAGCTAGCTGCGACCGTCGTACTCACTGGATGGATTTTATTCTGGCCACCAGTTGAAAAAAACCCGTCAGGAGGTCTGAAACCGACGTTAGTTGTTGTTGTTCTGTGTGTTTGGCAACCAATCTCTGCACTTTTGTGCGTCGTCCATGCATTTGTATAGATATCTGGGTAGGTACGGTCATCAAAAACAGGAGATGCATGGACGATCTTGGAGATCGGGATTCGGTAACAGTGTGTGTCGGAGTCGGTAGGTGCGTTATGAACAAAACAATAGTATTCAGCAAGGAAGAGGAGTGCACAAACTAATCCGGCTCCCAAAAAAAGTTTTTTTTTCAAAAAAGAAAAAGATTCTACTCCAAAGTCTATCTATTTTCTACGCATATGAGGTGCGCAGAGTGCGTGTGTGTTTGCAAATCTTATACGTGGCCATATATTTAACGCAGTTTTGAAATGAATAGAATATTTTTCCCTTGCACATCCATCATCAGTTGCAGTGTTACTGTCACAAACTCACAAGAAAGATACGCAGCTAGTAGTAGTAGTACTCTTCTTCTTGGAACCTACTTACACTACTGCGCCCACTGTCTGAATATTAAACTAGACTGAATGACAAGTGACACGGGTGATGCTGATGCAGCTGCAAAGACGACGACGACTTATTCAGCAATTTCAGTCTGAATGAAAATTAATCATTTGATGTGAGATGCCGTATTGTTTTGTTTTCCAAGAGAGAGAGAGAGAGAGAAGGCACTGATTGGACCAAAGACTTGTAGAGGTAGTTGAGTGCTAACAGCATCTACTCCTCCTAGTAAATATCGGCTGGCGTGTACTGTAAAATATGGATTAGGTGAAGAACTGGTGGATCGGCCATACATGCGTAGGAGTATGTTAAGACAAAAGAGCTGCTTCCATGGTGGTTTGTTGGTTTGCCGGCCATTCATTCATTGTTCTTGGCCGTTCTGCATGCAGCCCCGGCCTCCCCTGGGAACCTACTAAGCCAACTGAACCTCACCATCAGAGTCGCGTGCATTCACAACTGACGTGCAATAACGGCTGCTTGCTGCCGTCAAACACCGTCTAGTGGCTTCTTGGTTGTTGAATGAATCTTATTCAGAACGACGACGAAGCAGCTGAATTTTCAGGCTCGCTGTCTGTCTTTTCCCTCTGTCCGTTGTGTCTTACTAGTCGTCTCGTCCAAGCGGCAGCTACTCCCTCTGTCTCGAATTGTTTGTCGCTCGGGAATCGCGATCGTCTCACAGGCACGGCTTTCTAGCGACTAATAAAGCGGGACAGAGGAGTACTAGACAAGGAACCTTTCGCTTTCTCCCCTCGCCTCCTACCTCTGATGCTTGTGGATGTGGGGATTTTGTATGTTTTTCCATCGCCTCAGTTCGCAGACTTTGCTGCTGCAGCCTGGAGACTTCAACTCTGACTCCATGGACGGGGTATGCATGGGCACAGATAGAAAGGGCCTACAGAACATGATGTGTCCTGTGACCCTGTCAGATACTCAGATGAACGGATAAGATTTGCTTTCCAAGTGAAACACTGCTCAGCGTAGTTGTGGATCATTGTTGCTATATATATCTTTTCGACATTATTACAGTATAATAAAGGAGTAAATATATATACACACACATGGTATATATTTGTGCAGGGCTGTACCGGTACCGTTTGGGTGACGTGGCAAAGGTGGCGGGGTTCTACAACTCAACACCAAAGCTCAAGTTCGTGTGCCGTCGGAACCTAATGCTAAGCCTGAACATCGACAAGAACAGCGAGCAAGACCTACAGCTAGCCGTGGACAGCGCGGCCAAGATCCTGGCGGCGGAGAAGCTGGAGGTGGTGGACTACAGCAGCCACGCGGACGCGTCGAGCGACCCGGGCCACTACGTCATCTTCTGGGAGCTCAACGCCGACGTCGGCAACGGCACCGACGACGTGCTGCAGAGCTGCTGCGACGAGCTTGACCGCGCGTTCACCGACCCAGGGTACGTCGGGTCAAGGAAGGCTAGCGGTATCGGACCACTTGAGCTAAGGGTCCTGCAGCGCGGAACGTTCCAGAAGGTTCTCCGACACTACCTCTCCCTTGGTGCCCCTGTTAGTCAGTTCAAGTCGCCAAGATGCGTTGGACGGTCGAATAACTCCGGCGTCCTCCAGATCCTCTCTGCCAACGTCGTCAAGGTCTTCTTCAGCGCCGCCTACGACTGACGACGGCCGGCGTGTGCATGTAGTGGCAGGTGAAGTAGTTTGCAGACTTGCAGCTGTACGTGCAGGATGATAGATGTTCATGCATGCAGCAGCTTCAGGTGCTAGCTTGTTGTGATGAGCCATTGGTACTCTGTGTGCAGCATGTGGCCTGTTTGCAAGCAAGCAAGTACTAGTGCATGTCGTAGTTAAATCGATCGAGTACTGAAATAAACCTGTTAATATTTGATTTCTTATGGTAAGTTAAGATCGATGGATTAATTCTTCTTTCTGTCAGCCTGAGAGGCTCTCTGAATGTTCAACACCTGAATGAATGTTTAAAGGCAAAGGCAAACAGTTTGGACTTTGGACACCTGCATGTGACGAAAAGAGGCGAAAAGCACAAGCTGTACAGTACACGGCGACTGGACGACGTACAGTCGACAGGACAGCAAGCTACTGTAGTGAAGTAGTGATGGTGGTGCAAGTGCAAACTGCAATCTCCTTTCTGCCTGCAGTTGGGAGAGCACTCATATGCAGTTTGCAGGCACATGCATGGCCGGCTCGATCGGCTACACTGCACTGCACACTTGCACGCAGAGCAGCAGAGATACTGTAGGCACTGCTGTGACTGGCCGACACGGCGACACAGCGACGTACTGTAGGTTATTAGGTTACCGGAGGGCCCAGCAGACTGCAAACCAAGTACGGAGTACTCCGTGCGACAATGCAAACACTTGCTGCTCGATCAGTGTCTGTCAGTGATCGACCGGTCGCACGGAGTGGCACGTGTTCTTGCATCTTTCTCGTCTCTGCTCCTGCATATGCCCGGTTTTCAGGGACGTGAGTGCTCGAGAGAGAGCCTGTGTTGTTGTTGCCATTGGGCCTGCAGCATGCAGTGCAGCCACTTGCATTGCATTGCAGTGCATGGATCTTTTCCGGCACGTGCTGATCATCTCGTCTTCTGATTTCAGTGGAGAGCACTGGACGTTGTGGTAGTAGCTAGCTACTACGTACAGCAGTGGAGCAGTCTCGTGTCGTGGACCCCGAATGGATTTCGGCACTCAAAGAGAGTGAGAGACATGGATTTTCAGTACATGTTATGTTTCGTGTTGCACGGGCATACTGCATATATGATTGCAGATTTACGTGTGCTAGTAAATAGCAGGAAGGACGTCCAATAATTTGACGGTCACATCGTGTTATTATATCAAGCGGTACTATTTCCGCGCACAGGAGGCTACAGTCTCTTTTTTGTGCGTGTACAGAAGTGTATATGTGTACATGCAGCCCGTGGCCCGACGACACAGCTCGTGCCTAGGAATTTGGCCCGGGCCGAGCATGACATGGCCCAAGGTACCAGGCTGTGTTTGGGCCGCCTACCTAGCCCGTGGCACGGCCCGATGTGGGAGACGGAGGGACGCGGCCCAACAGGCTAACCCACGATCAGGCGAGCAGTTGCGACTGCCGTATATAAGCAGACCCCCCCCCCAAACCCTAAACCTAATCCCGCACTGCGCCGTTGTTTGTCTGCTTCCGCTCTCGGCCTCTTCCTCTCTCTCTCTCTCAGCGCTCTCGATCTCGATCCGCCGACTGCCGCTCGTTCCCGCCTCGGACTCCGACTGTCCCTTGCTCAGCTTCGATGACCTCGTCGGCTCGCCGCTGCGCTGCTCCTCCACCACGCCTCCCTCGGTCCCTCGTATCCCTCTACTGTCTCCTCCCTCTCCTTTCCCATCTAGAAAATGTGATATTTTTTTTGGTTGAAACTAGAAAATGATATGTATCATCACTTGCTTAATTTTTTGAGGTGTTTTTTCATGGCGGGCTTTTGGGTCGGCACGGCACGGTGACAATTGTCGTGCCCACCGGGCGGCATGGCACGAAAAATCGGCCCACGGGCCGTGCCTTGAGCCGAAGGCCAGGCACGAGCACGGTTCGATAGGCCTGGTGGCCTAGTGAGGCATGATGTCGTGCGAGGTCGGCACGACCCGATGTCCATCTATACAGATGCGCACGCAGGTTTGGTTGGTGGACATGAGAGATGGTGTCAGTCCTAGTAGGGACGATTGTTCCCATGATTGAGATTGGGAACGAGATTCGGAGGATCCTCCCTATACCCAAAGTGTGAATGGTTTCATCCTCATTTCATGATCGATTTTTAAATTCTAACCAAAAGCATAATTAGTTGGAAGAGAAGTTATTTCATTTATCAATTTCATAAAAAATTGCATAACTTCACACTTTAATGGAATGGCCTAGTGAGTAGGAAGTGAAGGGAAGGGATTGGACTGGCGGAAAGAGCCGCCATCGTCTCTAGGTTTTGGGCTTTGGGCCAAAATTCACAAGGACATGGACTACGTTCTCTGCCTAAATAAAAGGACGAAGCCCGCACTACAAGAATACGGCCCATTAATGGCGCGGGCGCCCCATTAGTTATTTTCTTAATTAAATTTCGAAAATCTTATATAGTGGAAAAATATCACCAAAAATCCGCGCTGTCAAATTTCAGTTTCACAAAACTATACTGTTAGCAACATCCTTTATTGCTCAAAGGACACCCTAATAAATCATCTCGCGCTTACATTGTCATAAATAACACAAAACTACACTTTTTGTGACATAAATATCACTTTTTGTTTGATGAAATGAGTAAACATGTGTAGCTTTGAAAACTGACATGGAGGAAGTATATCATCATTACTTATCAACACAACGTATTTGGTACTCCCTCCATCCAAAATTGTAAGTCATTCCAAGAATCTTGGAGAGTCAAAGCATCTCAAGTCTGACTAAGAATTATAGACAAAACTATAAAGATTTTTATAACATCAAATAAGTATACTATAAAAATATAATTGATAACGAATCTAATAATACTTATTTAACATCATAAATAAACTATTAAGATTTATAACATCAAATAAGTATACTATGAAAATATAATTGATAACGAATCTAATGATACTTATTTGACATCATAAATATTATTATATTATTATATAAGTTTGGTCTTGAGAAACTTTGACTCTCCAAGATTCTTAGAATGACTTATAATTTGGAATGGAGGGAGTAAGTACTCTAGTAGTCAACTGCCCTTGGTTTTTACTCAAATTAAACTGCCCTCGGTTTGGCATATACTCCTATCCAGGTAGCCTTCTAAACTAACAGTTTGATTTAGTATAGTGCTCTCAACTATTTCAGTTAGTCGTTGCAAAAAAATAATATTTCAGTCAGTCTAATTTGCCCCTAAAAAGGTTTTTTTTTTCTTTTGCATGCTCAAGTTGTTTTTCAACTTGAGTGCGAGTGCGGTGATAGCTGACATTGACATGACTTCTTATAATAAATTAACGCTAGAAATACAAAATCTTTGTAATGTATTTTGAAATGATTTGTGATGTCCATTATATCCTTACAAAATCTAAAATTATGGAGAAACAAAAACAAAAAGCAAGCCTTTGTTAATAGCTAAATCAGACCAATCGAAATAGTTGGAGGGAGGAAACCAAATCAAACGTTAGTTTGGACATAGGTCAAACTTGGGGAAAGTAAAAAAAATTCAATAGATAAAAACGACACAAATCACCGGCCAGTACAGAAGTAGCTTCTAAAAACAGAGGACATGATTTTTAGTGTGCATTCAATATTCATACTTAAAGATCAAACAAAGTTTATTATATTTTAACCGCGAGAATTGCCATAAAAAGTCTATTGTATTTTATGATTTCCATTTTAGACTTACAAACAGGCCAGATGCGTAAAATAATTGCAAACAAAAACAAAAAAAACATGTAGGCTGTGCTGAATTCTGTCACACTGACAAACCGCCCGCCACCGTTTGCATGCCATCTTCTTCAGTCGTAGGCTGTGCTGAAGAAGAGCTTGACGGCGTTGTCAGAGAGAATCCGGAGGACGCCGGAGTTGGAGCGGGCGACGCACCTCGGCAGCTTGAACTGGTTCGCCGGAGCGCCGAGGGAGAGGCAGTGGTGCAGCACCTTCTGGAACGTGCCTCGCCGTAGCACCCGCAGCTCCAGCGGCCCGATGGCGCGCGTCTTTCTGGAGCTCACGTACCCGGCCTCCACGAAGCGCCGGTCCAGTTCGTCGCAGCAGCGCTGCAGCACGTCGTCGGCGTCGGCCTCGCCGCCGCTGAGCTCCCAGAACACGACGTAGTGGCCCGGGTCGGACGACACGTCGGCGTAGCTGGTGTAGTCCACCACCTCCAATCTGCTCTGTGCCGCCAGCAGCAGGATCTCGGCCGCGCCATCGACGGCGAGCTGCACGTCCTGCTCGGTGTTCTTGTCGACGTTGATGCACAGCGTGGGGCCGATCGCTCCCCGGCTCACGAACTTGAGCTTCGGCGTCGCGTTGTAGTAGCCGGCCACCTTCACGACGTCGCCCAGACGGTACCGGTACAACCCTGCATGCTTGCCATTTCTGTGACGTGGCACATGACATGGCACGTGATGAACATGCATATATGAACTGATGACTGACGAACGTACCTGTGAAGGTGGTCATGACAACCTCATAGTGCTCGCCGACGGTGACCTCCGTCAGGCCGACGACGGGATCCCCCAGATCGGTGTTGTAGCTCGTCGTGCCGGTATCGGTAGTACTACAGGCCACCGCCGGCGCTCCGCCGTCGTCGGTGTTGTTGAGAGGGATGAACTCGAAGTAAGCGATGTCAGGGACAACGGCGAACGTCGCCGAGTCCGGTGGCACGTCCGGCTCGACGTTGGCACCAACCATCCCCTCCGACGCGCCGTAATCCATGGCGACGATCGGCAGGTCATCACCAGCGTAATGCCGGATCTTCCTGACGTAGTGTTCCATGGACCCAGTGACGATGGCGTGCACGTACCTAGCGTTGGGCCACAGCGCGGGTACCACCCCAAGCCAATCTCTTCGCTGGGCGTCGGCGCACCTGCGCGCGAGCTCGTCAGCCAGCGACGGGTTCGGCGGGTCGAGGAGCGCGGACACGGCCCGGCGGAGCGCCGGGTCCGTGACCCGCGCTACCGGCGGCGACGACGACGACAGGAAGCCGTGGCGGATGTCGTCGCACAGCTCCTCCCACGCCCGCTCTAGCGTCTGGAACGCCAGCACGAGGTTGTGTCCGAACATGGCGAACACGGTCCGGACCTCGTCGGCGTAGAGAAGGCCGCAGAGGAGGTGGCAGTAGAGTGACCCCGCGAAGTCGTCCGCGGCGGCGAAGACCACCTCGTCGGGGCTGCAGCGCGGCAGCTGCTGGATGGCCCGCGCCGCGGCGTTGTAGTCGTCGTTAAGGTATATGTGGGTGGTGGCTGTCGCCGCTGTTAGCCCGCCCTTGGTTGTGAACTGCCGGCTGCCGTACACGAACTGCAGCGCCTTGCCGCCGCCTCCCTCGACGGGGAACGCCCTGCTGGCCGGGACGATGTTGGGATCAGATGAAATCAAGACGACGACGGGCCGGACGTGCGCCGGCGTACGTGCAGCGTGCGTGAGTCATGCGTCGTACCTGTTCCTGAAAGCGAAGGAGGTCCGGTACACATGCATCGTCAGCTTGAACAGCTCGTCGTTGAAGGGCAGGTACTTGCGCTTCCCCTGCGTCGTGCCGGAGCTACAAGACATGTATGGCGCGGCGCCATGGATTGGCAAACAAGGCCGCCATGGAACGTAGCTTAGCAGCAGCAACGAAGACACAGTACGTACTGAAACCCACGAATTGAACCTGAGGGAGATGGAGGTGATGGGCTTGGCGGTGAGGACGGGGGAGGTGTCGCCGTCGGCCACGCGCGTGATGTAGGGCTCCAGATCGTCGTGGGTGGCGAGCGGCACGCAGGCCCGGAAGCTGTCCGGGTCGGTGCGTCCCGCGAGGCCATGCCGCTGGAGGTACTCGACGCCGGCGTTCTCGTCGAGGATCCGCCGCAGCGTCTCTCGCTGGACGGCGGCCGCGTCCCGCGTCAGCCGGTCGAACTCGGCGATCACCATATCCTCGTCCTCCTCGCCGCCGAGCTCTCTGGCCTTATTCTTCCCTGACATTGATTTACCTTGCCGCCTCAAAGTTCAAAGAGACGTTGAGCTCATGATATGATACACCAGCTGATCGATGATGCGTTAGCGTACTATACACCACTTCTTTTGGGTAAAAAAGCTGGAGGCCCTGGCCTGGATTTATAGAAAGGACGACGGAGCAGAAGTTCATCATGGCAGGTTCCAGTACATTATTTGACACGTCCAACCCTAGCTAGCTAACTAGCGTTGTTTGCGCCGTTCGTCATATTATGGAAGAAAAAACAAGGGGAGTATAGGGGACTAGACCAAACTCAGGTCATGAACATGCTCATGCCGGCATTTGAAGTCTTGTGCTCCATCCTTAGGTCTAGAAAAGAAATGACAAAGTCCTGTGTGCTCAGTCGTTTCTTACGTCAGATACGATTCCGTTGTTCCATTATCCGATGATATGGATAAACCTCTCTCCCTCTCTCCGGAAAAAAATTATATGTGATGGTGTTGCATAAAACACTAAGTATAAAAAGTGCCGGACGGTTCAGAAGCTATTTATACAGGTGTTTTTCGAAACTGTAAAAATCGGATTTCTACATGTGGTAACTTCGTGTGTTAACTCTTCTATCACTCCACTTATATGTCACCTATGTTAAGATTCCGTTTTAGTTCCTCATGTTCTATACTGAACCGAATATAAATTGATTGTTTGAGCCACTAAACGAATTCGAATGAAAAAGTTGTCAACTACAAAGTTTCATAACGTTTCGAGATCTACAACTTTCATGTATAAAGTTTTTCCATCCGGGGTTGTTTATAAAAAATTGAATTTCAAATTTGACACATTAAAACGTATTTTTTGATGACAAGATGATTTCAAATCAAAAAGTTGCCAACTACAAAGTTTCATAACTTTTTGAGATCTACAACTTTCATGTAGCAAGTTTTTCCATCCAAGGTCGTTTACAAAATTTTGAATTTCAAATTTGACACTTTAGAACGTATTTTTAGATGACAAGATGAATTCAAATGAAAAAGTTGCCAACTACAAAGTTTCATAACTTTTTGAGATCTATAACTTTCATTTAGAAAGTTTTTCCATCCGAGGTCGTTTACAAAATTGTGAATTTTAAATTTGACACATCCGAACGTATTTTTCGATGACAATATGATTTCAAATGAAAAAGTTGCCAACTACAAAGTTTCATAACTTTTCGAGATCTACAACTTTTATGTAGAAAGTTTTTTCATCCAAGGTCGTTTACAAAAATAAAAAAAAATCAGTGGAAAAAATCTGAGGTCGATTTCTAGCAGCGGTTGTCTTAACGAACCAACTGTAGAAATCGATTTCTACTGACGGTTCGGAGAAGTTTGGAACTGTTTTTCAGTACAAGCGGCTGATAACTGAAACTGATTGTGCTATTTTTTTGGGGCGTCAGTAAAAACGGTTTTTCTACTAGTGAAATACACTTCGTGCGGCATCCTCTAATCAGTTAAAGGAAGCAGGTCTCACTTGAAAGTGAAGAAATTTGGTGGTACCATAAGGTGCTTTTACAGGGATGAAACTATCTCGCATGCTTCTATTAAACTTTAACGGTTTCTTTCTCTTTATCAATATGTTGCCATATCAGCATATTTAATGACATAGAACTATGATGAAACCCAAGGATCCTTGTGTTTAGTGCATCCAATCGAACGCTAGTTTGTTTGCTCGATTCCGATGACACGAAATGATTTTACCGTCTGTCAAATTATCTTATGCACTTTTATTGGACGACTGCAGGATAAGAATGCACTTTTATCTTATACTCACATTCTCATATACATGTTTTGGATTCAAATTATCTCAAGAAATGAAATGTCTCAGGTAGTATTATCGAAATAATTTCATAAGGATTATTTGGTTAGTAGGCTAAATTTTAATTTAAAATATTTTTATAAAAACATATAAATAAAAATATTCTTAAAAATCCAGATCTTTATTGGGTGCTAAGAACAGCTTACATAGAAAATATTTTAACATTTTTCACTTGAAAGAATTAACCAAAAAAATTATGGTTGCTAGTATATAGAGGAGAAAAAAAAATCAGAATCACATAAAGCCAACAGCTGCTGTTGTTTCTTCTTGCTAGGCGTAAAAAGAAGAAACGATTCTACTGATTTTTCGAGTGAAATGTTTCTCGTCGATTTTTATAAGCTAGGTGTTGGATAACTCAAAATAAGCTATATATTTTTACTTCTTTTTAACATCTAATAATTTATTTCAATTCAAATGGGCTCTAGTCAATGGAGTGCAATCATATATATAGTTGCCTGCATCCTTCCAAGTTCCATCCCCTCACGTTTTTAAACATCAAAACTCGTGTAAGTAATTCCTAAAAGAACATGTTCCCCTAACAAAAAAAATCCTAAAAGAACATAGATAATATAGCTAGTATAGTGCCATAGATATGACGCAGGCCGGCTCTCGTGTACACGACACGCGGGTCCGAACACGGAAATTGCATGTGTTCACTGCTTCTTGTTGGCGAGGGTGGCGACGATGGCCTCGAGCAGCTTGATCCGTGCGTCCTGAGCTCCTCGCCCAGCTCCCGCAGCTTCTTCTCGGCCTGCGTCGCGCCCGCCCTCGCCACGTCGTCGAGACGGCGGAGCTCCGCCGCCGCCTCCCTCGCGCGCCTCTCCGCGTGCCTCGTCGCCATCTTGGCCGCCTCCGTCGCGTCTGCCACCGCGTCGAGCTCCAAACGCAGCGCGTCCGCGCGATCCCTCAGCTGCTGGATCTGGACTATTACGGTCGTCGTCGTCGTCGTCTCGCGCTCCGGTACTGCCGCCTGGCCCCGCGACAGCACCGGCGACGGCACGCCGCCCGTGGCGCTCGGCGGCGTCATCCCCCGTGCCGCCGTGGTCGTCGACGTCGACGCCCTACTCGATGTGGAGGACATCGCGCGTGGTCGAGTCGGATCAGAGCTGCTGCTGCTGCTACTTCTTCTCGTGTTTGATCTTCGCTGCCGCCGCACCGGTTTTGGTTTATGATGAAAACATACGTGGGCCAAAAGCCCAAAACTCACATGTAAAAAATCAAGGCCCATAGACACTGAAAGTGCCACTAAGACAATTTTATTATTATTTATTTTTTTCTGCATTTCCATTGATTTACCACTGAGTCACTGTAGCACCGAAGGGTTTACTGTATTTTTCCTCTCTCCTATATCTTGCTTGAATTTCTTATTGTTGTGTATTCAGGTAACATGTATTTTTATCATTGTTGGACTATAGAAAAAAAATATAAATTATCGGTTGTGAGCTATCATCTTTTTCTTTTTAACTCTGTTAGATGATTACTCCATCTGTCCGAGTATATATTTTTAGTTTTACCAAATCTATAGAGAAATTTGTTAAAAAACTATGACACCAAATAAATATACTATGAAACTATGTTGCGGGAAGAATATAATCATATCTATTTACTATTTGGTAATATAAACATTGAGTTTAAGGACGGAGGTGGTAACTGACTGTATAAGATTATTTTTTTAGGTGTTGTTTGGATCCATTAGACCAAGGTTTAGACTGTAGAGCATGCAATTTTTAGACTCTATTTGGTGTTTGGATCCATGGTCTAAAGTCTAAACTTTAGACCCGAGGCCTATTTAGCACCTTTTAGCACCTCTTTTGGTGCTAAAGATTTTAGACCAAATTTTAGATCCTATGTCACTTTAGATAAAATTTTAGACCCCTGTTTAGATCCATTTGACTAAAAAAAGGTGCTAAAAGTGCATGGTCTAGGATCCAAACATGGCCTTAAAATTCCTAAACAAAATTAGGCACTTGAAATATAGAGCATTATGGCAAAGTGGTTGTTCTCCACCCTGAGCTCCAGCGAAACCCTAGATCATCCGCGGTGCCACCTCCCCCCCCCCCTCCCCCCGCGACTCCGCGTTGCCATTACCGTCGCCACCACCTTGGCCAGAGCTCCTAGCTCGACCGTCCCTAGCTCCCCAAAATATCTCATTGACCATCCCCACTAAAGACTAAGCTCAGTAGAGGTGAAACTGGGTTCCCGTCCCTTCTTGGCTACAGTAAAATCATGAAGGACTAATAGTAGCTTGTCAGTTGATGAAGATTAAAAATAGATAAAGCCTAATACTCCGCGGGGTAGTAGACATAGGAGTAGGCAACATGTTATTGAAGTCGTGCTCCCACTGACATACTGTAGTGCTTAGCATTAAATTAGCCCCCCCACCCCCACCCCCTTTATATTGGGTCACACTCCGCGCCACCGATCCCAATCACTTAGCCTACCTATCTCACCCCAACGCTGACCATTCTATAGTCCACAGGAGTTTGGGAAGATAAGAGAAAAGCTTGTCAGAACCCTAGAAAGCAAACCCGGGAGGAGCAGAGAGGGGAGAGAGAAGGAGGCCTACTTGGCGTAGATCCGCCGCTGCCACATGTGGCTTGGCTACGCGTGGGGTGGCGGAGGTGCGCGAGCGTAGGGAGGTGCTCGCGGAGAGAGAGAGAGAGAGAGAGAGAGAGAGAGAGAGAGAGAGAGAGGCACTTTTTTTTGAGATTACACAGTACAACGCAGACACTCAACACGCACGCACACTCGCCCCTACAAACACACGCACGCAAACCCTACCCCTATGAGCACCTTCGAAGGACTGAGCCGACAAATCTTGAAGTTCAGGAAGTCACCACAGACGCCTCGCTGTCGACGGGAACGTCGCCTACCACTTAATGCAGGATTTGAACCATGGGTGAGAGCCCCCAACCAATGGTCTTTGCCATTGCGCCGTGAACCCCTTGACAAGAGAGAGGCACTTTCAGTGCTATTACTGCTGTTCATTGTATTGTTCATGTTGTTTTATGCATCGAATTGATTCAAGGGTGCTACGTACGTTTCTCCATGCGCCAAACAAAGTAATAACAGAAACAACATACGTGTGCTTTGACATGTAGTAGGTGTACACATAAGAAGCAATTGGATGTGTTTGGTTGGAGGACCAAGTTGTATGAGATGTAATGATTCATGAATACATGGATCAGGATATCCATAATGCATGTTTGGTTGGATGAATGAGACCAAGCATTTTTTTGTTTGGTTGGAAGAATATCCGTTGGATCGGAGGAACGGGAGGGTGAGATGAAGCACGAGGCTTCGCTAGTCACGGACGGACGGGCGCGTGGAGCAGCTGGTCCGTGATATTTTGGGGGGTCAACAAATACAACATCTTCATAGTATATTCTTTTTTGGTACCATTCAATTTCATCCGATCCTTCAACCAAACACTACTCATCCATGAATGATTCCATCCAATCTCATTCAATTTAGACCAAACGCACCAAAAGTGAACAGCTGAACACATGCATCCATATGTGGATGCCCCCGGCCTGAAAGCTCCATAGGGCAGGTCCTTGGATTACTTGTTCCTGGTGAGGATGGTGTCGACGATGGCCGCCAGCACCTTGATGCGCCCGTCCATGTCCCTGAGCTCCAGCTCCATCTCCCGCAGCTTGGCGCACTGCGTCTCGCCGATCCTCGCCGCGGCGTGGAGCTCGGCCGCCGCCTCGCGCTCGCGCCTCTCGGCGTCCTGCGTGGCCGCCTCGGCCGCCTCCGTCCCGTCCACCACCGCGTCCAGCTCCCGCCGCAGCGCGTCCGCGCGCTCCCGCAGCTGCCGGATGGCGTCGCGGCGCGGCGTCGGCGTGAGCGTGGGCGTGGGCGTCGTCCCGGCGGACGATAACGGGCGCTGCAGAAGGCTCTCCGTCAGCGCCGCCGCCAACGTCCCGGCACCGGAGCTCGGCGTCGGCGTCGGTACTACCCTCGGCGTGATCAACGCGGCTAACATTATTGGATTGTTGTGATTCGGGTGGGCAAACTACTTTTCTTCTTTGTTTTCTTGTGGCAATACGAGCAGGTTTGCGAAACGCCGTGGGTATTTGAAGACGCCTCTGGTTAATTAATTAATTATTATTGTTACACAAAGCAAGCCGACTAGGAATCGACGAGTTTGTTGTCAGACTAGGAATCGGGAAGCTCCAGCCTTGACCGATCGAGCTTAACGGGAAAACCTTGACAGGTTGAGGACGTTCTCTCCCCCAATTAACCGTATTACTATTATTTTAGCAAACCCAATTAACCGTAAATGAAAAATTATAATTATAGCATACCTGGCCCATCTGGAGCGTGGACTGCAGTGCCGGCCCATCTGTGCGGGATTCTTCGGCCCATCTGTGTCAGGCTCTCCAGAAGAAACGTTAAATAAATAAATAAATAAATTATAAAAAGAAAAAAGGAACGTTATTAGCTTGCATCATTTTTTTCAAGGAACAGGCGAGGCTATGCACCTCCTATAAATTTATTGAAAAAAGTACAACTCTCTCTGCCTTAAATTATAATTTATTTTACACTTTTCAAGTTCAGATGTCTAAAATTTAAGATGATTTCAGACAACACTAATATACCACCAACTAGTATAAGTTAATTATTATTTTTGTATTTTGTTATTTGTCTTTGTGTTAACATATTAAATTTTTGTCATTGTTCTCCTATAGAAATATATGTAATTGTTGAATTGTCTTTGTGTCAATATTTAAAAGATTTTATCATATTTGTAGTATTGTCTAGGTTTTTTATTTTTTAAAACCGAAAATTGGAGACTGTGTCTACATAAATTGTAATGAACTAAAACTGCAATTGTAGTATAAAATATATGCAATAATTGTCGCCTAAAATGAAACTAAAATTCAGGCACCTGAAATTTAGCAAAACCCTTTATTTTAAGAATTTTGGAGATTTAAAGTATCTCAAATTTGACCAATATAATAATATAATAACATTTATGATGCTCACTACATATCATTAAATTCTTCATCAATTATATTTTTATAGTATATCTATTTGATGTTATAATTTTTATGATTTTTTTATAATTTTGGTATGTTTTAACTATCTAATATTCATGGAATGAGTTATAATTTCAAATGGAGGGAGTAAAAAACATAGTACTTGTTCCTGTTCGCTTGGTCGTTTTGGTGGCTGATAAGCCGGCTGTGGCGGCTGTTTTTGGCTGTTTTCTTGTGAGAGAAAAACAGTGTTTCGGTGCTGATAAGCCAAACGAACAGGGTAGCAGCACTGCTTTCAGACATGAGATGAGATGAATATATATCTCCCAGTAACGGATGCCAATGATCAAACACAAGTCAACAGAGCACAGCTGATGCGAGGTCCATTACCAAAACAATTCATGGTGCGCGCGCACATTAGCTATCTTTAGTGAGCGTTGAGCGGAGCCTGACATGCATCAGCGTACACTTGGCGCCAGCAATGACTAAACAATGCTGCATAATGCACAACAATGGAGCAATGTGGGTGCCTTCCAGTGCTGCATGGCTTTTATCACGATCGATGACGAAACATTCTCATCCTGAATCCACAGAGACCGATCGACTTTTTTGGGCAATGTTTGGTGACTCATCGTCGCTGAAGAAGTGGACTGATGTCGATTCAGAGTAAGCATATATGTATGTGTTCAGCCTAGTTCGTCAGACCTTTATTTTTTTCCCCAAGCCAATACTGATCGGCCGCAGATCAGTGTTAATTTGGCGATCCACGCAACAATCACTTAATTTCTTTTCTACTAGTGCAGTACATATATATATTCAGTTTACCTTTGGGCATATGCATAGCACGCATAGATGAAACAATAGCTGCAAAACTGTTCAGTCATCTGCAGGCCTTTCTGAACAAATGACCTGAACTGACGACAGGTCGACGACTGCCATCATTGTCTCAGGCTAACTGGAGCCACACAGCTGAGTTCCATGCAGCAGCCAGGCCTTTTGCTTCTTGTGGTTGTGGTACACCCGCTCATTGTGCAATTTCAGTTGTGTTGTGCTGCCTCAGGCTCAGGCAGTATAAATTGGTTGCCTCCACTTCAGGCAAACATGCTACTCAGGTAGACACATTTAGGCCCTTGCTCAGTTTGGAGATCGAGCGTGGAAACCTTGTCAGCGACAGCAACCAAGAATGGTTCCAAATACAGTTCGTGTAGCAGTAGGAATCCTAGGTGTGTAGGTCGCATCTGCAACTACGACATGCTGTTCGAATCATATTATTATCATTATTTCTTGAATAACTGTAAAGCCCACGCCCCTTCTATCTGTCTCTCTTGCAGGAAATGCTGCTTCTATGCTCCTCTATGCAGCCCCTATGTATGCATTCTATAGATATATCCTGAATTATATTACATTTATATATGCATTATCTGAAACAATCAGTCCTGTTTATCACCTGTACTGTACATGCTCTGGCTCTGCAACATATGTATGTCCCACCTGCAGGTTGACGTTCAGAAGGGTGATAAGGAAGGGCAAGGTGGAGGAATTCTCATGCGTGCCATACATCCTAGCTCTGCTCAACTGCCTCCTGTACACCTGGTACGGACTCCCAGTAGTGAGCTCCGGATGGGAGAACCTGCCCGTTGCCACCATCAACGGACTCGGCATCCTTCTGGAGATCACATTCATCAGCATATACGTATGGTTTGCACCAGCACAGAAGAAGGCAAGTGGTGGCCGAGTCCCTGAACTGCTGAATGCATGGTGTGCTAGCTGATCCTGATAGATGGTCTGTATTCGATCTGCAGAGGTTTGCCTTGCAGCTTGTGCTTCCTGTCCTGGCGTTGTTTGGATTGGCAGCGGCTTTGTCGACCTTTGTGGCCCACACACACCACATGCGCAAGGTTTCCGTGGGCAGTGTTGGACTGCTGGCTTCCATATCCATGTACAGCTCCCCAATGGTGGCAGCTGTGAGTATTTACCAGTCATTTATAGTAGCATACTATAGCACTATATATACATACAACATTTGTCTACTACTACGGTGAGTCGGCCAAGTGTTCTAAACCATGCAAAAAGGATCCTATGGAATGAAGAACACCTGTGCTTATTGCAGAAGCGAGTCATAGCGACGAAAAGCGTGGAGTTCATGCCGTTCTACCTGTCGCTGTTCTCCTTCTTGTCCAGCGCTCTCTGGATGATATACGGGCTCCTCGGGAGGGACTTCTTCATCGCGGTTAGCACGTTGTAATCTGGATCCGATGATCAAGTTCATGTTCATCTTTCTCTAAAACATATATATACATACAGGACAGGAGTACAGAACTCAGTTAGCCACTGGACTCTTGTCTGACGCTTCCGTCGTTTGCTTGCTTGTTCTTGATCCTTTGCAGTCGCCAAACTTCATCGGCGTTCCGATGGGCATGCTTCAGCTGCTGCTGTACTGCATCTACAGGAGAGGCGACGGGGCAGCAGCTGAAGCAGAGGTGCGTGTTCATGGCGCCGCCGCCGATGAGGAGAAAGGCCTGAAAGCAGCGGCACAGGTGACCGTGCAGCCGCAGAAGACAGGTGCAACGAAGACAGAGGGTCGGAAATGATTTTTTTTTAGTCATGTTCCTCTTTTCTGAAACTCTATAAGCGAAGCAGTAGCAATCAAAATGTCTGTGGCCCAGCCCAACGGCCCATGCCAACACCGCACTGGACTCCAAGGCGAATGAATAGAAAGTTATTGGGCTCATGGGCTATACGGCCACTGGCCACGCAGCACTAGCAGCGACCCTCCATTCTGTAATGTTACAAATTCTTAACCGGGCCGTGAGGAGGCCGTACAAGGCCTACTTTGTGAACAGGCCCGTACTGCTTCCACGGGGCAAAGCAGTTTGAGCACACAAAACGATTTGTTTGAATTGATTTCAGGATCCAAGAGGGTTGGTTTGCATTGGTTTAACTTCCTAGAGAAAACTGTAGGAAGCCAAACCAATCACATGTTTTTGCCAGTTAGTCCAGAGTCCGAGTAGACATCAACGTGCCTGCACCCCCCGTACTCCATCTCATGCTGCGGCTGTGGCATCGGCGCTATATGGAGGCCGACGTAGCTGGGGACAGGACAACAACGTCGGCGAGCTCATCCACGCCCGGTGGGTCGTTCGGGCCATCTCCAACAGATTAACAATAGTCCATCTCATTAAAAATGCATATAAGCTGCTGTGACCCCTAATCATTTGCAATGCAACTTTTCGTTTTCATCGATCACCTCCTCTAAACAGATTATCAAAACCTGTCATAAAAGCAAAAGTGTAACCAAAACCTCGTATCATATTTTTCTTCTTCCATCTCTCTTCCTATTGTGCATACACACTTTATTTTTACTATACTTTTAAATCACAATAATTCAAAGTTTATAAACGGGGCGCTTACTATTCCAACAATGTTTTCAATCCAATTTTTTGGAATTTTGGATTTAATCATTGCATAAGGTCCAGACGCACCAAATAATCCATAAAAACAAGGATGCACTTTGATGCCCATGGAGTTGCTACATATGCTAAAAAACTATCACAAGTTGCTCGTATAGCTCGAAGTCTTCGACCTTTCCAATGCACTTATAGAAAATCTTTGGGTCCAGTCGATCATATTAAAGTTTTCCGAACGGGTCATGTTAAACGGGCCGGTACGAGGGCCCGGTCTGAAAAAGCACAGCCTAGTCGTGCCCGTGCCTGGCTCGGCCTGTAGCCGTGCCCGTGCCTGGGCTGAGAAGTCGGCCCGTAGTGCCGGCATGGGCACGACCCGGTCCAACAGGCGGCACGTCTCGGCACGGAAAAAGCACGGATGACACGACTCGGCATGTCTCGGCACGGGGCACGCGCGGCTGGCACGTCTCGGCACGGGGCTCGGCTTGGGGCTCAACACGGCTGGCGCGGGGCTCGGCACGCTGGAACGTTGGCACGACTGGCAAGATTTAGGGCCGTGCTAGTGCCTAGACTTCGGCACGGTGGCACGCCCCGGCACGACACGGCTAATAAACCGTGTCTGCCGTGCCCAGGTGGGCTAGGGCCGGGGCGTGCCGTGCCGGCCCGTTTGGAATATTTTAGATCATATTCTTCTTCCGAGCTTCATGGTTGTTTCCACATACTCATAGTTAAGTCTTCTAACTAACCTCACATGTTCTTTATTATCTTGTCTGTTATGTGCACGATCATTTATGACGTCATAACGTGTCACAAATAGGCCTGCAACTTGGTGCACAACAACATCTGATGATTGGTGGTGTCTTTGGGAGAAGGTGGGTTTTTCTGTCCTTGAGGGCACATGCCCTCGCGTTGTGGACCACACGATTCACATTGAGATGCGTGCACAACAAGAGAGAGACAATATAATATTTACACTTTAGTGTTGTGCGCACATCTCAATGCAAATCATGTGGACCACAATGCGAGGGCATGTGCCCTCAAGGGCAAACTTTACTTTCCCGAGAAGGTGGGGCTAATGGAGTGGAGCATACAAGGTAGGAGGGAGGGAGGAAGAAATACAATCGAGTACTAGGATATGTTGAGACTTCTTTTTGACCCATTTATAAGTGAGAAGGGTCGTCTATTTTGGTATTGGGAGTAGGATGAACAATCAATCATAGATCTCTAATGTTCTCTCCCGATCCCCCACTTCTTGAAACTTCATTAGAAGCTGCCACTAGCGGAGTAGCCTAACTCTCGTCCACCCGCCCTACCCCATGGCCATCGCCCACTTGACTACCTCCACCACCACTGTCACCACACATGGTTGTTGGTGGCAAATGTTGCATCGAAGCCAACTGATGCCCCAACTGTCCCTTTAACCAAGGGGGTCTCCAAATTGACCCATAAATACACAATCCTCTCCCCTCACACCCCTAACCTAGCGTGAACATAGAGGAGGGAGAAAAACAAAAGCCGACAAGTCAACCCGCAAAGATCCTAAAGTCGTTCCCTCTAAACTATCTAGGAAATTTTGAAAAAATAATAGGAACGATCCCATGCAACAATGATGGACACATTTCCATCCCAGTACTCATCAGAGGGTACAAACCAAATCTCACCTCCTACACCCCAATCACAGTTTCCCTATGGAACATCAAATTTTTTACAGAACTTCAATCCTTTTGGTCCTCCAGGAATCCATCCATCATATGGCCATTCTCCTCCTAGATTTCAAGGTGTTCAACAGCAAGGTAGTTGGCTACATGCCCCTCCTCCGAGCTTTCAAGGATTTCATCTCCATGAAAGTGTTGGTCCTGGTGGTGCACCTGCAGCCAATAGGCCACCATCAGTGTTGCAGCCATTTTGGTGGAGCTGCAGCCAACCTTCTTCCCATAGATCCGAGTCAAGTTCTCGATGCTCTGCACAACAAGAGAAGCAGTCAGTCAACATTGAAGAGTTAAGTGATAGCAGTGAAGAAGAACCAAAGAGGCGTCAACGCATCAATTGGAGTGAAGAAGAAAATGATCGGCTGTTTAGTTCCTGGACACATCATTCCACCGATCCTGTAATCGGCAACGACAGGAAAAGTGAGTACTATTGGAAAGCTGTAGCTACCGAGTTCAACGACAATGCGCCAAAAAATAGCCACAAGAGGCCAGTTAAACAGTTGAAGACACATTGGGGGGATGTGAAGAGGGATATCACAAAGTTTAGTGGGGCTTATGCTAAAGCTATCGGTGCACGCAGCAGTGGGGAATCTGATGATATGGTCCTAAAAAATACCAATGAGATGTTCAAGGGACAAAACAAGGGTAGGTCTTTTATATATGAGTACCTGTGGAAAGTGGCCAGGGAGATGCCCAAATGGCGTAGAATCATCCAAGAGGAGAACACAACCAAAAGAACCAAAATATCTAAGTCAGGAGCGTACACATCTTCATCCAACCAAGACACAAAGGGAGAAACCGTGAGTAAAGAAGAACGTCCTGAGGGGCAGAAGAAAGCAAAGGAAAGGCTAAGAGGGACAGGAAAATCTGCTGCACCATCTCCTTTGAGCAACCAACCAAGTACTGCTGCACCATCACCATTACAGAAATGTACTGCTACCATTAGAATGTTAGCATATGGTTCACCGGCTGATCTTATGGATGAAACATTTGGGGTTGCCGAGAGTACAACAATGGAGTGTCTAATTCATTTTGTTCATGGTGTTAGAAACCTATTCAGCGTACAATATGCCGAGAGTACACCAATGCGAGCTTTCGGAGTGTTGCAAAAGCGTTGGGCTATCATACGTCACCCAGCAAGACTGTGGGAACGGGAAGAACTAGCCAATATTATGTATGAATGTGTTATTTTGCACAACATGATAATAGAGGATGAGAGAGGCATCTATGACATACCAGATGATAAGACATATGAGCAAGGACAATCTTCCCCAAATTTAACTGGACTTGCACATGGACCAATCTATGGATTCACAGATGTACTAGACAAAGACATGGAAATTCGCAATCGATCAACTCACATTCGTCTCAAGGAAGATTTGGTAGAGCATATATGAAAAAAATTCAGTACACAACAACATGAACCAGACGAAGCGTAGAGTTTCACTCATGTAATTTTATGATTGTGTGTTTGCTTAAAATAATTTGTCATCATATATGAAATTAGTCAATTGCATTTTTATTTCATTGTTCATTCATACTTTGCAAAAAGAACGTGTACTATGCACAGATCAGACGTTACAAACTTAAACTCTCATTTTTTTAACAATTAAGAAAGCTAAAGCAGCTGCTATTACTATGCACGGATGGCAGTAGGAATTGATTATACCTGCTGAGTTGGAGAGTAACGGATTTGTGTCCCGCGAGTATCAGTGCGCCCCTGCTGTCCACATTCCCGGCTTGGGAGTATGTGTACACGACGAGGTCCTGGCCGCTGCCTGGCCGCTCCCCGTGAGATCCAGGAGCCGGGCGTTCGCGCTGGTGCCGCCCGACGGTGGCACGCGAGGTCCCGCGCCGGACCTTCGTGCGGGACTGCGGGTGCCGACAGTCGGTGTCCCGTGAAGACGCGAGGTCGCCGCGTCGGTCGTCGTCCATGCGGCTCGCTAGGTCGCCGCCCCGGGCATCCGTGCCCCTGTAGAAAAACGTCCAATCTGAGTAGGTTGCCGCCGGATCTAAACTCGGATGTTGGAGATCTGAGGTGGAAGGGAAGGCCATGGTCGGATTCGGTGCGAGGAAGTAGATCAGGGCCGGAGAAGACGTCGGCGGAGATAGGGATGCGGATGTTGCTCGCCGCGGATTTCTCCCTCGCGCGCAAGAGGCAGGGGAAGTTGAGGGCGTGAGATTTTTTTATTTGCTGTGGAACCAGACCTTAATGACAACCGGTCTATATACATTGTGCAACATAACTTTATTATAGCTCTCTGCTGTGGGACCCACACATATAGACCAGTTGGTTTATATATATTGAGCTTGCTCTTTAAGTGGCCAACGCGTCCACGTGGCCTCTGCAACGGGACGGGCCCTGCATGAACAGCCAGCTAGCAGAGACGACGAGATCGTTGAGCTCCACCACCACCATAGCTATCGATCCCGTGAGACACTCAGTTCGATCGATCAATTGCAGCATTAGAATACAGATGCATCATGGCGTGGTTGCAGTTGCAGAATATATAAGCCAATTAAAAGATTCATATATGCAGGGTGTTTGCCGACATGCAGGGAAACAACTGTTCACCACCACCCCCAAACATATCCAAACAGGGTGGTAATTAACTAGCTAGAGTATAGTAGTGAGCATGCAAGCAGTGTGTGCAACTGTAGCCATTCTGTGTAGGTAGTGGATCGAGACCTGTGTAGCTTTGTCTATTGTAAGAGCAATCATAATATGTGTAAAAAACAGTTCATAAGTAATAAAATATTTCTTATAGCCTATCTGAAACATTGTGTGAGTAGTTCATAGCAAGACAATAACAAAAGTCATCCATAACGCTATGAGCTCGCTATAAACAGTAAACTATTCTTTCTTTTTCTCTCTCTTATCACTGGTTCTAGAGTTGTTGGTGGACATACTTTATTTTATATTGTGTTTTGAACATTGTGAACTTTATCATAGTTATTGTCTACTGTTGTGAACTCCAGCTATATGGACTAAGTGGTCTAGATACATTGTTGTTCCTCTAATGTCGTTATCCAACCCGCCGGCCGCCCGGGCTTTGGATACTTTATTCATGTGTACACGTACCTAGCTAGACAATGGATCGTTGTTGAAGCAGTAGAGACTGTTGAACTGGGCCATGCACGAACGTTGTACGTACGTACATATATACCTGCTCCAAGTCCAATCTCATCTCTAAGCTCCGACGATCCATCATCATCAGCTAGTATATATAATATAGCTCGCACGCTGGGTCTGCATGCATCCATTATATGAGCTGTGTGAGATCGATCGAGCACGTGCGCAATGCAAGGGTCAACACAATGGCAGTGGATGCATGCGCGCGCGGGAGCAGCTATATATAGCTAGCATATACTCTCTCTGTCTTAAAAAAAAAGTCATTCTCGTTTCCTAAAAAATCAACAAATTTTAATTTTGATCAACTATATTTAACAAAATATTAATATTTATGGTACGTAATTAGTATCATTAAATAAATATTTGAATATACTTTAATAATAAACTTATTTCGAGATATAAATGTTGCACATATTTTCTACAAATTTAGTCAAAGTTAAGAAAATTTGACCAACACACTTCCTATAGAAACTTTTTTTTTAGGACAAAGGAGTAATAGAAACTTTTTTTTTTGGGACAAAGGAGAATATCGGCGAGAGCTAGCTAGAAATTAAACCAGCACGAGGCCGGGCCGGGGACGACGCTAGCACACCACACGAGGCATGCGGCGGCCTGCCTGCACAACCACGAACCGAGACAGCTGGGTACGGTGGTGACCCATTGGCAACAACACGCATGCAGGAGCGATCGACGACCGTCCAAGGTGCGCGCGGCGGCCGGGGACCGGGCCGGGGTGCAGTGCGCGCGGGAGCTAGCGAATCTCTCTCGCTCGCCGCCGGCCGGACCGGGCGGCATGCAGCTAAGCAACCAATGATCGATGATGGTTATTCATGCAGGCCGGCGAATCATGCGCGCAGTAGGTACGGTGTTGGGATGCATTATATTGGCTAGTAGGTTCCATATATCTATCAGAGATTAGCTAGGTATAATTGCTTGCATTGGTTCCTACAGTATGTGTAGGATATAGAGAGAGAACTACTACTCTATAGAGGCTACAAAATAACTTATTCTATAGCCACTTTGATTTACGATAATTACTATACTTATTATGTGGTTTATAATAATATTTTGGTAAGTATCCCATGTGTTATCGTAACATACACTTTATCGTAAATTAGTATGTAAAATATAAAATTATCGTTAATAGAGATAGCTACAGAATAACTTATTCATGTATTCCTTCTCATGTAGACATACAGTGTATTGTAGTATACATATATATACACATACTACTATACTCCATACACCCCTGTTTATTTGGCTTATCAGTCATTGAAATAATACTTTTCTTTCATAACAAAACAGTAAAAAACAGTCTTGATCAATCGGCTTATCAGCCACCGAAACGATCAAGCGAACAGGGCGCATGTTGCTAGCCTATAAAGACATGTACTAGCTAGTATATACTCATGCATATATAGTAGAATAGGTTGAGAGGAGATAATGGTAATTCTTCTACTTGACACTCTTGAGCCATGAGATTTGATGTGGCTAATGTGACGACCGGCCCGTGATCGATCCTGAGCCACGCACATCAGTCGCAGGCTGCCAAATGACACCATTTTCCGAGGGCAACTTCATTCATTCTGAACTTCTGCTACCATTTCATTCAGATTCTCAGAGAAAACACATCAATCTTGTAGCTCTGGCCCTCTGGTTTTGCACCCGGCCAGTTCCAGTTATCTCCTGCATCTACAGCATGCGGAGAGCTACACGCTACCTGCACTACTACTTTCAGGCCACGCATATACTGTACTCCGTACTAGTATCTTCCTGATCGGTGTCATGCATGCGTGGGGCTTTTTCATCAGTCTGCTCCTGAGTCGCTTCTCCTGTACATGTACATGCATGTGCATACACACAGCGATGGACTTGTGAAACAGGTGCAGGCTGCAGTGGAGCAGCAGCTGAAAGATGCCCCTTGGGGACTGTACACATCAGATCAACAAAGTAAAAAAGATGAGAAATGTCTCAACGTGTAATCTACACACATCTGACCCGGCCCAAAAAGAATATCATGTTGTAGCTATAAATCTAGCTAGATAAATTGTTTGTCCAAACTCATAACTAGAATGCCATTCTTTTTTGTATGGAATTGAAGGCTGTGCAAGTATTAAGTTGCGCACACCGTCGAGTCCAAAAATACCTAACTTTATAAAAAATATATATAGAGAGAGAGACCACATAGTATGCTTCAACAAAGTAGTGGCCTTGTGAAAAAATTGACCTTTTCAGACCACTCAGCCAACTCTTATCTTCTACTCGATCTTCTTTGGTATATCAAACGTGCTCCAAATAATAAGGGGCATATAGTTTTCCAGAAAACAATTCACTGGGCTGGGACAGTTCTTGTGTAGAAGAGCTATGGGCATCGACCTAACATGGATGCAAGACATATGTCTATATGTATGTTGTTGCTTTAATTTAGGAGGAATAGTTAGAAAAGAAAAACTATATCTCTTTCATGCGCAGACACACATGTCATAAATCCACAACAAAGAGTCTTGATTCAGGAGTGTTGAGAAGTTTCTAGGGGTGTTTTCCATTGTAAACAATTGTGTTCTTGAGAGATGTGTTCTAGAGTTCTCAGGTTGTAGAGGGAAGCAAGGATAGATGTGTTCTGGAGTTCAGGTGTTGAGAATTGAGCAGCAGGCTCATTCAGTTTTGTAGAGGGAAGCAAGGAGGCAGGTAGAAGAGCTTATCAGCGCGGATGCGCCCAACGACTAGCTTGTGGAGCCAACGGCTCTTCCTTTGTTTAATGTGCATGTCAGATAAACAGTAAAAGTAATATTTTTTTATTGTCATGTGGTCAGTCTATAGTGCTATGGGTAGCTGTAACTATTTTTTTCTTTATGGACTGTCTTCACAATATATGAGTCACCTGATACATAATAAACAATTCACTATGGACTACTTTATCTGCATATTATGGTTGCTCTTATGTGTGCATGATATATTGGAGCTCGCTCTGTCCCGTCGCTACCAGGCGTGCTCGCTCGCGCTACATGTACCACTACACGTACCACGCACCCACTTGCCTTGCATATTGCCACCCAATGCAAAGGCGCGTGCGTGCTAGCTGCATATATATCCGATCCGTTTCTGTTCTATCCTTAACATGCATGCATGCGTGCAGATTAACTCTAACCAGTAGTCTAGACACTGTTTGGATTAGGTTGAGCTATGACTTTTTCTAGCTTATACTGGGTCATGCATGCATATGCTCTTGACATATGTAGACCTTATTTGGATACACATACATCATATCTCCTTCAAACCACATATATTAAAGTATGTTTAAACTAATTTTGTTCCACTCTGATTCATGTAATTTAAAATAGATACATGTACATTCAAACAATATCGTAAGTGGATGCTTTAAGCTCAAGTTAGGCATGCATGCCTAAGGTAAGTGTCTAGACACTATAGAGGTTGATGGGCATGTCTGACTCAGGTTGAACCGAGGTTCTAAATCTCCCGATACAGCGTGCCATCGCTATCTTCGGTTATAATTATTTGTAGAGGATCAAGCTATTTACTCTAGTCTATTCTGTTGCAGACTAGTAGTCCCATAGGATCGTTATCTCAATGAACACAAGATTTAGGATGCAATCCTCGCCAAAGAAAAAAATACAATAACAAAAAACTAAAAATGCATAGAGAGAAATAACTATATATTCAATCAACCAGTCTTGCCAAAACATAATGTCTTCATCAATGGCAGCGTACTAGGACATACTTCGGTTAGTCCAAATTGAAGAATGGAGATATTTTTGGTGGTCGTGGTGTTGTGTGGTGGTGGTTGATCATACACCAAATGACCGAACGAAAGGTACATAGGTGTCTATGGTGAATCATCACAGCTGGACTGCACCAATATCGTCTTCAGCATGATCTTCCATAGTGGCACGGTGATCAACAACTTCCCCAACTGTGGAACCACAACCATCAACTTTGGACACTCGTGTTCCTCAATCACCAAACCCCTAAAGCTGAAATTTGGGCCTAGATGTGTTGAACCGTACATGGGGCAAATATCATGTGCATCTTGAAATGTTGCTAGTGAGAGTTGACCCGAGGCCAACATGGATTTGTTGCTCATAAGCATCCTCTTTGAGCAAATATCATGTGCCAAATATGCAAAGGTACCAAAGATATCCTCATATTGGAATAAAAGAAACATCTTGTGGTCACACTATCTAAAATGTCCCCCAACAATAACTTTATTTCAAACGGTCAACATAACAACGTACAATATGGAAAAATAAATAGTACATATAACAATGGAACTTTTATAAATAGGGCATAACAACGTACAATAATACGACAAAATAAAAGAACTTTTATAATGTTACAATTTTTTAATAATTTCTGCAAATGTACATAACAATTGAAAAATGATGTTAGAGTTCCACAAAAAATAAAAGAAGAAAAATGATGATTTCTGGTCCAAACACTAAACCATGGTCTAATAAATGACTCTTTTTAGCCTTCAAAGTTGGTTTCAACATAACGGAAAGCAACAACACGTAAAAAAAATCAACAAGTGTCATACTGATCTTTTATATGTAGACATATTTTTTTGGGGTGGGAGAGAAAGGATTTTATCAATTCAAGATCACTATATTAACTTGATATAATAATCCTAAACTCAACACTTTCACCCTATGCAGAAGCACATGTCCTTACAGCCTATTTAAATGCACCAACTAAACTTTAGCTAACTAAATTTTGCTGCTAGGCATCCAAACAGTTCAGCTAAACCACCATTTAAAGTTTATTTGTGTTTAGCTACTTCAACTCAGCTAAAGACAGCTAAAAACAATTTTAGGAGAAGACAACTATAAAATTTAGATGAGTCTATTAGCTAGAGTATCCAAACATCGCAACTAAAATTTAGCTATATGAGACATTTTAGCTAACTAAAGTTTATATAGCTCTAAAAATTTAGCTAACTAAACTTTAGTTGGGTGCATCTGAACAGGTCTAAAAAAAGAATATTTATGTTACCTTCCGGGAGACTCGAGATTTCCTTGCATGCTGATCTACTAAAAGATAACATAATGCACATATATATAGTATCTCCCTGCTGCCTGCAAACTGTATGGACACTCAGATTTTGTTGGGTTGGACGCATATGCATACATAATCCATGGAGCTAAGAGCCATGCAACCTATCTTGTCGAGTTGGGACCCTGGAAATGACCCTAAAGTTTGGAACCGGGGAGGCCTGCCAGCCAAATGGAAGGTGTAGCAGCAAGCATGTGATTCCCCGGGAGGAAACCAGTCCCCACATCTCCGACGACGCTCTCACATTGGATAGCTGTTGTGGTGTGGTGTGTCCAACACATGCATGTGACCTGATCTTAACATTTGGGCCGGCCGGGCGGGGACCCATGCTTTAATTTGCACCTCAAAAACGACCAAAAGGAACCTATAGCTACACAAAAGCCAACTAATCCTGCTTTGTTGCAAAAGAAAAAAAAACATAATCAATTTGTTTATTTGGATGATTTTTTTGTACGTGTGTAGTATGTCTCATGCGTTTCTAAAACACATTACAACATACACACGCACGCACGTACGCACACACAACTCACTTTAGTCTTGTTCGTCTGCACTACTTCATCACTACTTTTCAGCGAACGAACAAAATTTTCTCTTAATACAATTCAGCATAAGCATTAAGTATAAGTCAAATTTCATAGGTGACATGTGCGCGCACTCGTACAACTATGACCATCCCCACATGGTGGAAGGAAGGATTAACATATCTTCATATTGAAGAAATCACCAAAGGAGATTGTTGTCAGACATCAATATCACTAAAAGAACAAATATATAATCGCTTAATGAGATGACTTTCAATTTTAACTTGACCCAATATATATAAGAAAACCTAAATATATTTTTATAATAAACTTATTTATGATGTGTATAATTGGTATGGTTAGATGAACCACACGCTAAATATGTTCTTGTAATAAACCTATTTGGAGATATAAATGTTGATAATATTTAATATAAATCTAGACAAACTTAATTAATAAAAAGTTTGATCAGCGTGAATTGAATTTCATAGCGACATTTTTTTTCAGAACAAATTGAAGGAAGGAACTGACAAAGAACTCGATCATGACAAGTTTCTTTCATTAAAAAAAATCTGAGCATGCTTTGTTATACATGTGTATAATCATGTTTTCTTAAACATATATTTAGTTTGTTTTTGCGACAATTATCCATATGAATTGATTGACCGCTCATGTATGAATTTACAGTTAGCTGTGCTAGCTTGTATCCATATATCCATCGTCCCCCTTTTTTTTTTGGCTCCAAAATCAGCGTCAAGAACAGTCACAAAGTGTCACATCACAAATACTAATTTGATTGCATATGTCTCCGTCTGGCGCGCTATACAACAAAAGAAGGAATTTAAAAATAGCAATGCAGCACTTGCATTGTGCTGCCAAAATACAGGCACACAGACACATAGAGGGGCCGGCGACGCATGCAGGGAACAAAGAGACAGGCAACACGCTGCGTAAAGCAGAGAGTGATCGCTAGCTATTAATATACTCTGAACGATCGTCTTATTCAAAATATTTTAATAAATATTATTTGTTTTATTATGATTTATTTTATCGTTAGTTATATTTTATAATGACCTAGGAGGGAGTAATTAAGTACTCCTATCATATTTATTTCAGTATTCATGCATAATACAATATTACAATACATCGATCGATCTAGCTACTCTCGGCCGGTACGGTGTACACGCCACACGCGCGTACATCCAAAACCTCTTCAGAAGCAGAGCCAGAGCAAGTGACATGCATGCATGGCTGGCGATGACTGGCGTCGTGACATGCATGCTGCTGCATGCATATAGTCCCGTACGCGCGTGTCTCAGGAAACCGTGCGTTCAGTTTAACTGTGCGCGGTCACAGCACACTTTTTATTTGTACCGTGTGTGGCATGCAGTGAATATATACGTACATGCATGTCGCACACAGCACTAGCACTGTAGCACACATACTGAAGGCACATGGAAAATCGTGTTCCGGCGAGAAGAGGAAGGACAACATGCAGTGATGCATGCATGGAATAGAGTGAAATCAAGGAGAGAGCAAGTACACGTACGTACTCTCTCGCAGGTACATACTCCTACACACACAGTACTACTATAACGACGGAGGGACGGAACTGATGAAGGCCGCCGCGCGGCGAATGCACTCACGCACGACACGGCGGCATATCGGTGGCAGAAGGCCCACTGTCTTTAGCATGCGTGCGTCCGGGCCCTGGCCGGCATTGGCATGATATGATATGATATGATATGATGATGCGGGGCCAGGCGGCCAGCTGCTGCGCCTGCGTCGTCGTCTGCGTGCTGAAACCGGCCGGCTGGCCGGCGGCATCAGCTGCTGCGCCTGCGTCTGCGGGCTGCTGAGACCGACCGGCCGGCTGGCCGGCGGCAGATAGCTGCATGCGTGAGAGCTCGATCGGCTGCGCGCACTCTCCTGCATCTGCCCATCCCATCCCGTCGCCGCGCCCATGCATGGATCCGATTCCGATCAGCTACATGCATGCATGCACGTCAGATGTCACCTCTGCTACTACTCCAGTAGTAGTCCCTCTGGTGGATCGGCTCAACTTGCCAGCAGACGCAGTGCAGGGTGCAGAGATCTCGAGTCCTTGACCTCTTCTCGCCCTGTTCAAGATTCCATCGTCATCTATCCATCCCTTGCAAAGTATTCCGTTCGTTTCAAATTATAAGACGTTCCAAAAATCTTGGAGAGTCAAACTTTCTCAACTTTGACCAAAGTTATATGTCAATATAATAATATTTATGATGTCAACTAAGTATTATTAGATTCGTTATCAATTATATTTTCATAACATGTCTATTTAATATCATAAATTTTTATATTTTTCTCTATAATTATTGGTCAAACTTGAGATGCTTTGACTCTCCAAGATTCTCGAAACGTCTTATAATTTGGGACGGAGGGAGTAGCAGAGTAATACCACATACCCATACATATATCGAAGACATTCTTTTGGATACATCGTAGGTAGGTGTAGAATAATTATACTACACTAAGTTATGTTACACTAAAAAAATCAGTATTATTTATATTCATGATACTGACGCACTAGTACTTAACACTCATTCAGTATTTTTTAGTCACTTTCGGCTACACTTGGTGTAGAATAATTATACTACAACAATCTGTTGTACTACAAAAAAATTATGTGCGTATTTAGTAGCCACATGTCAATATTTTTCAGTATTCATAATACTAACGCATTCTGCCTATTGATACTAAGCGTTGTTCAGTATTTTTAGTTAGTAGTTTTTAGCTAATTAAGTGTTGTCAAGTTTGTATATACACCTGTCTTGACTCTTCTTATATGTCTACTAGTAGCTAAGCTTCTGCAGCAAGACGCATAAAATATATATACGGATTTGACTACTGTGCATGCTATACAGACCCCCGATCGTATCAGCGCGCCCAGCACAAGTGATCGATAGATAGAGATGACGACTGGGGACGACACATGTGCTAGTGTGCTTATTCTAAGCGAGATGCTCTTCATCTCCCCGCGCGGCGCGTCCTTGACCAAATCAGCCCCCTTGGTGAGAAATGGTCGTCGTCGTTGCATATAGTACAGTATATTGCATTTGTTGTGTTGTGCTTACTAGTAGTAGTTAACTCATCACTCTAGCTTAGCTAGATCTAGGCTAATCTGGCCGGGTACATACAGTTAACAAACCTTAGTTCGATCTCACACTTCCATTGCCCGGAAGCTGGCTATAAATAGCGGCCCATTGCAATGATCGATATCCAACCAGCAAGCGCGAGCAAACAAGCATGCTCTCCATCCCTATATATATAGATATAGGCAGCAGCTAGCCAAGCTCATCGATCACTCTATAGCTAGCCAGTTAGTGATCGCTGCCGTAGTAACAGCAAGAACAAGGGCCATATATTTCGAGCTAAGCTAGCTAGAGTCCTAGATAGAGATCGAGCAGCAATATAATGGCGAAGCAGCAGCAGGAGGTGTACTTCGTGTTCATGAACTTTGACCCCGTGTATGAGGGCCTCAGAGCTGATCGGTAATAAGCGGCTAACTGATGAAGCATATATATATTCTAGCTACTTTCTTTGTATTTATTTGTTTCCTCACACCGCATGTAGTACGTATATATATATATATATTATATATTATTTTGCTTCTTCCAAGCTCCAGTACGTACTGATTCATGATCTATAATGTGATACTGTTCATATATGTATGCATGTATGCTGGTTTCATCTGCAGGTCCAAGGAGGGGTCGGCCACGCTGGACGCGTACCTGAGCCACAAGCACGACAAGCTGCTCGCCAAGCTCCTCCAGCCGGACTCCTACCGGAAGAGGTCGTCGCTCGCCATTGTCGATGGCTTCGCCGTCGAGATAACCGAGGATCAGGTAATGACGACCCACACGACAAGTATTAGAGGTTGTTTGGTTCGAGTCCTGCTAGGCAGTTCGCCACGCCGAGAGGCATCGATTCCAATCCTAGGTGTCTGTATAATCAGACGTCTAGGATGGATGGATACCTGGACCAGGCCGGCGAGCTTGTCTGGCTCACAACGAATCCAAGGCGTCTCAAGTCTAAAATCAGACGCCTGGGATAGATGCCTGGACTAGGCGAGGTTGTCTGGCTCAGAGCCAAACAAGCCCTTGTGCATCTGTGTGACCAGCTTATTACTGTGACCTTATTATACTACAGACCATGATGATGACAATGACAGAATGATAATGCGCAGGCAAGCGTTCTGAGATCGGCCAAAGAGGTGAGGGTGGTGGAGAAGAACCAGGAGCTCGCATGATCGACATGATCATGCATCTCTCTAGCTATCTATCTAAGTCAAACGGCCGGCCGGCCGGACGGGACTAGTTTTATGTATAGCTGGTAGATATGCAGCTAAGTGTACGTTGTTTACTAAGGCAAAGGAGAGTCGTTGAGTTGTTCCTAGCTAGCCATAGCTAGTCAATCGTGTGTTCGTTGTGCGTGAGGGTGAACTCCCAGATGCATGCATGCATATGGCTTTGTTGACTCCCTAGTCAAACTTAGCTGCTGCATGCTAGTAGTACTAGTAGTATACTACCCTAATATATATATATGATAAATATTTCTTCGCTAGCTAGCTAGGGCCTAATGATCATCAGAGGATCGACGACTTCGAGGCGATTATATATTGAACTCTATGATCGGTCTGTAACTGTATTGGCTACGATTTGTTCAAAAGCTATATATATGTACTGTATTTATTATAAGTAAACTTATGTAACGGTGTAGCTATCTTCAGTCATGCATGTGGCTTCAGCAATCACGACCACAAATATTAATGTGCACCAATGTGAAGTCACGTACTCACTCCGTTTCAGCAAAAGATCATTTCTTTTGTTGTGGATTGTTTATTTAATAAATGGTCTACAAAAATAACTTAAATTTAACTATATTTGTATAATTTTTTTGAATAAGACGAGTGGTCAAACTTGAGGTCAAAAATGTCAAACGAATTATAACTTGGAGTATGTATATGCACTGTGATTTTGGGTGTTACACACTTCTTTGTATGTATATATGTATATAATATTGCATATGTGTACTAAGCTATATCTATACTTTTGGTGCCTATATATGTAGTAGGTACATATGCATGGCAAAATGTGATATATATGGCGCGTGTGCTTTATTGAATTTGAGGCATTGCATCGGTTGACCTGTTGTTGAAACGAGACAAGAATTGAAGAGCGAACCTCTCTTGAGAAGAGAAGATCAAAGATATGATTCCTAATTGGCAGTCGCAAGGCTTTCGAGGTCTTGATATATATGCATGCATGCATGGCGCCAAAACTAAACTCGATGCCGGCCGGCCTTTGCATTGGACTGATAAGCTAGAACGAAAAAAACCTAGCTAGCTAGCGTGAATGCATGGAAAATCACATCATATCTCAGCTTCGTGATGATGCATGGAAATAAGTCTGTTTGGGGAGGATACATATGTATATGGAACTATATATGTTTCGTCTCTATCGTTTTTAGGGTGTTCGTGTTATAAGTTTGACTCAATTTGTACAAAATACATGCAATACATATTATAAATATTAATATTTTTAATATATAATTAGTTAAAATATTTTTCAAAAAGCGAAAACGAGTCTTTATATATACGCTATACATGCTATACGTACAGCTACATATACAAAGACACAGTCGATCAAAAAAATTACTTTGAATGCGTGTAGATATATAGGCCCTAGATCACAATATGCCAATGTACAATAATGTCCGGTTAGGAAGCAGTAGTACAATGTAGATGCATGGACATATGTGATATGTCACCTGCCGGAGCTGTAGCCGATGTGGGTTCGTTCCCGGATGAATAGAGACCGAGCACAGTCCATCACACTACTACTGATCGACACGTCGTTAGGCGCCCGCCTAGATGGTGACACACGTACGTATACATGTTTATTTTCTCACTTTCTATCATACATATATATATATATATATGCATAGTTTTTATTATACATCTATAGATTCATAACAAAAACTATGTATTTATTAGAAAAACTAAAACGATTTAATTTGGAACATAAGGGGAGTACTCTATATCATTATAGGTGCCTGTTTTTTTATTGTTGTTTAGACAACATATAATTTTATTATTGTTTGGCTAGCTAGCACCTGAAATATAGCAACTCTCTTATATTTTTTTTCTATTACCTTGTGTTGGACTGTAATTGGTGTCAACATAAATAAATGCACATTAGGCCCATTGGCATTTCAGAATTCGATGATCATCAACATCAGTTACCTCGAACACTTCACTTCCAATCACAAATATAAGTGTATCTGAATTTGGATTCTAATTGATGTCAAATAATATCGGCCGCCGTCGCAGCTCCTCCTTGGCTTGCGGTGGCGGCGTCCCGCTTCTCTTCCTCAGCCCCATCCTTTCCCCATTCCCGTCCTCCCCCGGCTCCCCCACATCCGTTCCCTACTCTCATCCATCTCCATTGGCGGCTGCTGTGGCTGGTCAGGTGGGTGGATCCGGCTCTGCGGCGGGCGGTTCAGTTGGCTCCGGGCGTGGGGCAGCGCCTGCAGCCGGGGCTTCTTGAGTGACGGCGGCTAGATCTGGATCTGGCCGCCAACACCCTCCTCCCCTGCGGCGATGATCTGGACGGCGATCTGTTCCAACGTCCGACGACCGGTTTACGGGCAGCAGTTTGGCTGAAAACTCTGCCTGACATCTTACGTCGGGCCAGCGGCAGTGGTACTCACTGTGCCTCGCATCTTGTTGAATGCGTCGCTGAAGCTGTTGTGCCCGTGGATGTTCAATAACTGGGTGAAAACCTAGCCTGGTTTTTCCGGGCCGGCAGCGGTGGCGCGGTTGGCACGTCGTCGATGTTGTTGTTCGTCAGGGCCAGGATTTCCTACCGCATGTTACCTTGATGTGTAGCTGAAGACGGAGGTGGTGCTCGATGGCGTAACAACTCGGCTTTAGGTAGGCAGGCTTGCATCTGCACCAAATGCTTTGTGTTGTTGCCTTGAAAAAAGCATCCAGTCTTCAATTGTGGTCGGTGTCCAACGTTTTCAGTACCTTTTTAAGGTCTGACAAACGTATTTTTAGCGGCTTTGTCTTGATGCTGGTGATCTTATTCTAGTGGAGTTGTCATCACATTGGTGATCTTATTCTAGTGGAGTTGACATCACGGAGCAAGCCTGTTTGTCGTGTAGGACTACTCGAGCTCCTTGTTAGGGATGTATTTTTTCTGTCAGTTTTTTCTTTTTAATTTTCCTATTGTAATAATTTAGCCTGATTTTATCCACGGGATGAAGCCGGATAGTTTCTATCCTTTATCTAAAAAAAATAACATCGAACTCGCGGCCGCTTAATAAATTGGATGTTGTGGAAAGAAACAAAGATAGATCTTCCAACGTCACGCGACTCAATGATGAATCACTCTCTTCCGGAGGAAGATTGTTGATGACGCTATATACAACGTAGTCACGTCGAGCGGAGGCAAACCAAGGAAGGAAGTGGCGCCATTTATTGCTCCTCGTGAATTATCCTATGCACAGATGACACGTTAACCGCCACAACGAACAAGTGATATGTGTAGTGGAAACGATGACATAAAGCAAATTAATCCGAAACCAATGACAATTAGATACGTGGAACTGGCTGTGTACTGGAGTACTATTAAAACGTCATTGACATTGTCATGCCCCAGGCTAGCTAGCTCCGAAAGTCTGTAAGAATACGTGGAACTGGCTGTACTGGAGTACTATTAAAACGTCATTGACATTGCCATGCCCCAAGCTAGCTACTGTAGCTCTGAAAGTCTGTAAGAATATGCCAAGCCCGGCCCATCTTGCGTCTGCAAGGACAAAAAGTCAATGTCAATCCATATAATGTTTAACAGTTCACAGATTTCTTAAATATGGCTCATTTGACAAAAAAATATAGGACGTACGTGTGATTAGACGCGGACAGTCCATTTGATCTTCAAAAGTCAAGCTTCAACCACTATTTTGTTTTTTACATTGTCATTATCACTCCCACGGTCACAAACAAGTGGCGTCTCTCGGAATAGTTACCTTAAGTCCCCATGTCAGATTTTCGTAGTATGTGTTGCGTGTTTGATCATCGTGGGTGTTTCAATTAATACGTAATACAAACCGATCGACTTGTCTCGAAAACTTAGTTCTACATAAAAAGTAATATACTTTTGCTATGTTTTATTATTATGTATACTTCCCTTCGTACTAAAAAAACCTTATCATTTTAGAAAACGGTATGGTGACTGTTTATTTTTTGAAAAATATTGATTGAAATATAATATATGTATATTTTTATGAAAGTATTTTTCAAGATAAATCTATTAATATGACTTTTACATTTTTAAACTCAACAATTTAAAAGTTATTCATGATTTATATTTCTAATGTTTTATTAAAACTTTATCTAAACGACAAATTTTTCTAGTATGGAGCGAGTAAGACACCTGGTACAAAAATACTGATCAAAATCTCCCTGCGAATGTCGCCATGGTATAAACAACAGATTCAAAGTTTGTACTCCCTACATTTCAAATTGTACTGTTTGAATGTGAGGGCATAAAAAAACTCGACCCCTGCTTGTGAGCGGCTCCGCTGCTGCCCGCGGCCTCCCGGCGGCTCGCCGGCTTCGTCTCCCCAGCACCACTGCTGCGTGCCGCGGCCCTCCCGGCGGCTCGCCGGCTTCGTCTCCCCAGCACCACTGCTGCCCACGGCGGCTCGCCGCCACGCAGGCCGCATCAACTTCATCTCCCCTTCTGGTGGACTCCCAAGCAATGCGCCCAACTGGGCGCGGTGGCATCCTGCCACCTCCAAATGCAACGCTGGAGGCTGGTGTTCTCATACTCTGGTGCTGATGTCGGAGTAATCTACTGCTTCTTTCTTCAAGGTGTGTCTTTTTCCTGCTCTTATGGAATTTCCCGGTCTTGTTTTTAGCCCGGGTTTGGCAAATCAGGAGCTGGTTTCTAGAAAGTTTAGTTCTACTGTGACTCATCCGGTTCTTGATCGAGCTTCGTTCTTCCTGGTTGCTGCCTTTGGCCGCTGCAAGTTTCGACTCTCCGAGGTTTCGGTGGGCACCCTCCTTCAGGCCGCCATTGGAGGTTCTGCCCCACACTTCTTCGTGTCTCAACTCAGCGATCGCACGTTCAAATTTGTTGTTTCTTCCAAACAGGTTGACATTTTTATTGCCAATCTCCGCTCTTTTTTCTGCGATTCGTTCAAGGTTTTTTTCTTCCTTTGAGGGAATGGCGGACCTAATTGGCAATTAGAATATAATTTTTTTCAACTCGAGGAGGATCGTTCTTGGTCCTCTGCTTCTTCAAATCATGGCCATCGCCTTCATGGTCAACGTTCGTTTGCTGACGTTGTTCAATCTGCTCCTTTCCCTACGAATGTCGCCATGGCATCTGCTGTTTTGAATCAGTCGGTCCTTTCGGTGCCAATGCCATTCCTATGGGCAGTGGTCCCAGGGTTGCGCTGGATTTGGGTGGAACTCCTTGCACTGGTGCTAATGCAGTTCCGTTGGGCGGACATGCTATGGCCAGCACGCGCAAATCGGTCCACGATCGCCTTGTCTTCCCGAGGATCGTTGCTGAGCCCTCCCTGGCCAAGCGCCCGGACAACATGCAGGAAAGGCTCTGCTCTCGCTGCCTCTCTCACACCCATTGGCGAGTCAATTGTAGGGGGCCGATACGCTGTCGCGCGTGCCTTAAACCAGGCCATATTGCTGCCTATTGCATTCATTTCAAATCCCCCACGCGACAGCAGTATCTCCCCAAAGCCAATGGCAAGGAGCCCGTCACTCAAAAACCGGGATGGTTTCGCTTCGATCTTGCGGCTCAGCCGTCTTCGTCCAACCCGCCTGTCTTCAAAACTTTTCATGAGTTGTCTCGGGCTCTCTGGCCCAGCAGGTGTTCCCTGATGAAGTTATTATGCCTTGGGTTCGGCGGCCCACTACCTCATCTCAGGTTGTGCCTGTTGAATGCACAGATTTATCTTGTGCATTGGACCCAAAGTCCTGGCTTCTCTCCACCGCCTCTCCGTCTTCTCCTCACCGCTGTTGTGGGCACTCTGTGCCTAGCGAGGAAAACCCCTCTCCCCCCCACTCTCTCCATTCCTGACCTCAACCTCCCGGTGCAACCTGAAGTTCACATGGCGTTTCAACGCGCCGACCCGACGTCATTCATCCCGGAGCACCTTGAGTATGTTGACATCCCAAATCGGAGGTTTATGGTGCGGGCTGTGTCCCCGTTTCGCCCGCCAGCGAGGAATGAGAACCTTGCAATCGCCAACTTCAACCCATTGCCTGGTAATGCTCTACACTTTCCTGCTGTTAAGGAATTCCTTATTGATTTTCTCCGCAATGAAATGAGGGTTCACTATGAGGGAATTCAGCCGACTAGCTTGGGACAGGCAATGGTTAGGCTCAGACATGATTACATCAGGGACATGTTGGTTGAGTATAGTCCGCATGTGTTCGACAATGTCACAGTCACATTCTCTAAACATGATCAGGGTAGAAACTGGTGTTCCATAGAATTTAATCATGAATGTTGGCTTTTGTTGCTTGACTTCCCTTATGACTACCTCTCGCAGAGGCATCTGCAGCATGCAATGGGTGAGTTTGCCAGAATCCTTTTGTATCAGATAGAGGATGGTTTTCAGTCCAGAGTTTTACTAAGGGCTCGAGTCAGGGATGTGCAGGAGGTACCCCAGTTTGCTATGTATGAAGATCCAAATACCATTGGAGGGGAATCATGGACACTTCAATGTGAGGTTCTTAGGCAGAAACCTCCTGGTTTCAGACCCAGTTCCTGAAAATAATATAATACAGCAAGCCTTGCCCTTTGATTTTTTTTGGGTTAGGACAACCTGTCAATGAGAATGCAGAGAATGGGGAACAACAGGATGAACAGGATCAGCAAGATAATGCAGCGCATGAGGATCATCAAGAGGAACAGGGTCAGCAAGATAATCCATGGGACCCTTGGCCTGCCTGGCCTGCTGAACCTCAAGCACAGGCCCAGCAACCAGCCCAACAAGTCCAGATTTGAATGTTGAACCTCAACAGGAGGAGGTAGCAATGGGAATTAACCTGAACATACCAGTCGACCCTCAAGAAGTCATTATCAACCCAGTCTTTCCACCTGCTGATCAAGGTTACATAGATCCTAATAATCTGATGGAGGTAGTGGAAGAAAACATTGTGCAGCCTCAACAGCAGCATTTTATGCAGCTGATAAATATGAATCCCAACATTGTAAATGGATTTCCTATGCCTCCACCGATTGATGTCATAGGTGAAGAGATTCCACTAGATCAGTTAGTCGGTGAAGATGATGAGTTTAATGTTGATGATAATCCTGTAGAAATGGAAGCAGAAAATGCACAATTTAGACACTTGGAAGCCGATGATGGCAATATGAGTATGCAGATGGAAGTTGAAGAGGATGACCTGGTTTTGGATCAGTCAGTGGGATTAGGTGCAGAAGGACTCCCAAACCTTAACAATGGAGGTGTGCAGCTGAGCATTAATCGTGATGAAGAAATGCCCCACCAACTAGTTGATGAAGTTCACCAGCAGCAACTTGAACAACATGAGAGTCAAATCAATGTGCATGATTTGGAATTTCAACACATAAATCATGACATGGCACAGATGGAACCAAATCAGATCCTTGAGTCAGTGCCCCAAACTAACAATTTGAACCTACAAATGGGAATGACACTGATTCCTAAAGTGCAGTGGGAGCAATGGGGTCTTGCTCATAAGGAATTACTAGCAAAAAAGAAAGAAGAGGAATCAATCAAAATCTGGCACAGCCTGAATGCTCAAGGTAACACAAAAAACTTCTTCATCAATATACCTCCGGGTTGGGTGCCTTTTTTTAACACATTACTATTTTCAGCTAGTACATTTGAATGGGCAAAAAAGTTCCTCACTTCTGGAACCTCTACCTTCCTGGACAATAGTTCTGGTATGATTACTCTCCCATTCCCAAAAGCTTGTCCCTCTGATATAAATTCTTTAACAAAGGTTCATAATGCTCTAGAGGGAAGCAACAATGAGAGTAAAGGAAAAGAGGTGGTCACAAAGGAAACGCACCCTGGTTCACCTACTGAAGGTATTGAAGGCAAGAAGAGAAAGTCCTCCATAAGGCCAACTCCTCTGGTGGATACCCAGGTACGTAGAAGTGAGAGGGTTAGGCAATGGAATAATGGTTATAAGAGTTCCGAATGTTCTAGCACAAAATGTACCACATGTACACCCCCAACCTTGTCCACCAAAGTAATAAGAAATTTGGGTGTGCAGTTTTGTAACATCATACCTAAAGAATTGAAGAATGAAAATCTGTTGAAGAGAGGAGGACACAAAGATCCAGTAGGGAAATAGTGGGGCAAGGACAAGGCAAGCAAGAAGGGAAGGAAGAACCCAAAGGGAGGGAAAGAAACTGATGACAATGATGATGCAAACCCATGATGTTTTGGTGTCTTGGTTGCTTGAAATGTCTCGAAATATAATAGTAATGATGTTGGAGAACCAGTTAGGGTATTTTGGTTATCTTAGTCATTGTTTGTGCTTAGGCAAAAGACATAATCTTCTCAGTTTGATGGCAGATGTTATGCATTTATCTGTAATGGCACTTCTTTTTATGGGTTAAATGAATCAGAACTAGGTCAGAAGTTGGAAGGTTATGACATGGAATGTGAGAGGAATTAACTCCTCTTGGAAATGGAATGCTATTAAAAATAAAATCACAGAAGCCTAATGTGATATTGTGTGTCTTTAGGAAACAAAAAAAGACAGGTTTGACTAAGTTTTCATAAGGAATATCCTCCCACCGTCGTTTGACTCCTTTGATTTTCTACCATTAGTTGGGGCTTCTAGGGGCATTTTGATTGCATGGAAGGGGCAGCTTTTCTCACCTATCAGGCTCTCTCACAATAATTTTGCACTCACCATGGATTTTTGCTCTAGGCATAACAGTAACAAATGGAGCCTCACTTGTGTCTATGCCCCATGCACACTTGAGGGCAAAAATGAATTCATCGATTGGCTTCAAGACTTACAAATGAACCCTGAAAGTGATTGGATGATTCTGGGCGATTTTAATCTCATAAGAAAACCAGAGGATAGAAACAAACCTAGGGGAGACTTAAATGAGATGTTCAGATTCAATGTTGCTATCAGTCACTTGGGTGTTAATGAAATTGTTCTCCAAGGAAGAAAATTCACATAGTCTAATATGCAACCATCACCACTTCTTGAAAAACTGGATTGGGTTTTCACTTCCAACAATTGGACTGTATGTTACCCGGACACCTCTGTAATAGGGTTGGATATGATTCCTTCTGATCACTGTCCTTGTGTGGTTAGTATTTCCACTAAAATCCCGAAAAGTAGAATTTTCAGATTTGAGAACCACTGGTTGAAGCATAGTGATTACAACAATATTCTGAATCAGAACTGGGGTCATAACACTACACCAATGATAGTGCCAAGTTGATAACTATCAAGCTAAAAAACTTAAGAAAATTCCTTAGAGAGTGGCAGGCTTCTTTTCATAACCTGAAGGATACCATTGCAAATGTTAGAATTATCATTCTTTTCCTTGAAGTTATGGCTGATTACAAAGACCTAAGCCTCACAGAATGGAATTTCTTAAAAATTCTTGAGGCACATCTGCTTGAGTTGTTAGAAAAGCAAAAACTTTATTAGAGGCAAAGGGGAAATGTCAAATGGGTCCAACTAGGGATGCTGGAACCCATTTTTTTCATGCAAATGCAACTTTGAGACACAGAAGTAAACTAATCAATGAATTGACCTCTAGCAGTGGCATAGTAGTCAACAATCACAAAGACAAGGAAGATCTTCTTTGGCAGGAGTTTAGGAATAGAATGGGCATATCTGAATTTACTAGTTTCATTATTAGCCCATCAACCTTGATGCAAAGCTGTCCAAACTTGGATATCCTTGAAGTGCCTTTTACTATTGAAGAAATTGATGCAGTCATCAGCAACCTGCCAAACTTCAAATCTCCGGGACCAGATGAGTTTAATAATGAATTCATGAAAGCATCTTGGCCAGTCATCAAGCAAGACTTCTATGATCTATGCAATAGCTTCTTCAACAATGATTGTTGTCTGCAAAGTATCAATGCATCTTTTATCATCCTTATTCCCAAAGTGGACAATGTCATCAATGTCAGTGACTACAGGCCCATCTCTTTACTGAATGTCTCAATGAAACTGTTCACCAAATTACTTGCTAACAGACTTCAGTCCTCCATCATCCCCCTCATTCACAAGAACCAGTATGGCTTTATCAAGACAAGAACAATCCAAGATTGTCTAGCATGGGTTTTTGAATACATACATCTTTGTCATCATTCAAAAAAGGAAGTGGTAATCTTGAAGCTGGATTTTGAAAAAGCATTTGATAAAATGGAGCATCAGGCCATCCTTGGAATTCTGGAGGCTAAAGGCTTTGGCCATAGGTGAATTTCCTGGATAACTGCAATACTGAACTCTGGCACATCTTCTGTTCTTCTCAATGGAATGCCAGGGAAAAGATTTCACTGCAAAAGGGGTGTGAGGCAAGGTGGCCCCTTATCCTCGTTGTTATTTGTTCTTGTTGTTGACTTTCTACAAATCCTCATCAACAGAGCTAAAAATATGGGACTACTAAGATTGCCAATACCACTACAGAGTGATGCTGATTTTCCAGTTCTACAGTATGCTGATGACACATTGATTATCATGGAAGGTGACCCTAAGCAGCTCTTTTTCTTGAAAACAGTGTTGCATAATTTCTCAGAAACAACTGGCCTAAATGTAAATTTTGGCAAATCTATGATGGTGCCTATAAACATCTCTGAGGAAAGGCTGGATTTGTTGGCTAACACTTTTGGATGCTCCAAGGGTTCCCTCCCCTTCACATATCTAGGACTGTCCCTTGGTACAACTAAGCCTAAAGTGATTGATTTTTTACCACTGGTTAACAAATGTGAAAGGATATTGGGAGGGATCTATTCCATATTGAACCAAGCTGGCAGATTAAAGGTCACAAATACAGTCCTAACAGCCTTACCAACATTTTATATGTGCACTTTGGAGATTCCAAAAGTTGTTATAGAACATATTGATAAGTTTAGAAAGAATTGTTTGTGAAGAAGATCTGACATAAATGGAAGAGGTAAACCCAAAGCAGCATGGAATCTGATTTGTAAGGCTAAGGAAGAAGGTGGTCTAGGCATTGTTAAGCTAAAATTACAGAATCAAGCTCTTCTGATGAAACATCTTGATAAATTTTTTAACAAAAAGGAGATTCCATGGGTCAACCTAGTGTGGGAAAAATACTACAAAAATGGAAGCTTGCCTAGCACTGTCAAAAGAGGTTCCTTTTGGTAGAGAGATGTTTTGAAACAATTAACCAACTTCAAGAAAATGATAGTCATTCAAGTTAAAACTAGGGACACTTGTTTCTTCTGGAGTGATAGCTGGACCATACAACCTCTTCAGGTGACTTTCCCTCAGGCATATTCTTTTGCTAGAAACAAGAGCATCACGCTAAAGAAGGCTTTTGAACAAAATGATTTCACCAGTCTCTTCATTCTTCCTCTCTCCCAAATTGCCTTCAATCAAGTTCAGGTAATTGAACAACAAAGGGAGAACACGCCATTAGAGGAGCACAGCAAAGATCATTGGACATATTTAGGAGTGGGGACATGCTTCAAACCCAAAAATGCATACAAATTCTTAGCTGGACGCCAGACTATTGACCCAGCATACAAATGGCTTTGGAGATACTTTTGTCAACCAAAACACAGGGTTTTTTCTGGCTGCTAATGAAAGTAAGACTCAATACACGAAATATACTAAGGAGAAAACACATGCTTTTAGAGTCCTATAATTGTGTCTTCTGCCCGCAACACATGAAGAAACTGTTGAACACCTTTTCTGGCATTGCCCCTTTGCACAACAGTGTTGGGAGATTCTAAATATCAACACAGTTCAAGGTGGAGATACCTTTGAAAACATAGTTGCTATTAAAGATCAGCTGCAGAGCCAATTCTTCATGGTAGCCATTATTTTGTTGGCATGGACAATTTGGAAAGCAAGAAACGATATAGTGTTCAACAACAACCAAATGAATTTCCAACAATGCAAAGACATCTTCTTTAAGGAGCTTCAGCTAGTATCCTTAAGGGTGAAGACAGGACTTTCTCAAGCTTATGATCAATGGATTCAAAATTTACGATAGACTCTTGTAACTGTTTCATTTTTTTCGTTTCTTTCCTTGTCTCCTAGGCTGTTGAGGTTGTTATGTTTATGGTTGTTAACTCTGTTTGTAATTTGTAAACTTGGTTTTTCTTTGCTTTAATATATTTCTGCAGGGACTCCGGTCCCTCCGGTTCAGTCAAAAAAAAATACTGATCAAAGTGATGTTTAAATAATAAATACCATGTTCATGCCCAAAATGTCACTAGCTATGTTGCTGTCAGCAACAGCCTAGCTTCCCCGCTGCCTGCATGACTTCTTGCTCCGTCTGCAGTCGAGTCGTCTCGGCTCTCGTAACACGAAAACGACGAGGGAAGCTTCCTTAGCGACTAATCAATCAATCGAGCCCCAAATTAATCCTCCCTCCATTAAATTGAAGAAGTTGTTAACCTCAGCTCATGCTCGATCGCCGACTCCGTCCTCCGCCCCCTCTCGTCGTCGTTGGCTTCAGTCGTCGTCACTCCTAGCGCGCTAGCTGTTAGCTTAGCCACAAACATGGCCCGCTTCCACGCCGCCGTCGTCCTCGCCCTCGCGGTCGGCTGCCTCCTCGTGGCCACCGCGCCGGCGCGCCGCCCCGCCGACCTTCTTCCGGCAGATCGGGCGGCGGCCAAAGCCGTCGCTCTCGTAGACCGCGAGGCGGCCAACGAGCCGCTGCGGGCTGCCGCGGACTGCGCCGAGGCAGCCGATGAGCAGGGCACCGCCACCGCGCTTGCTGTGCCTCTGCCCGAAGAGGAGGAGGAGGACGCCGGCCGCGTGGAGGCGAGCAGTGGTGGTGGTGCGTCAGCGTTGGAGGTCCGCCCTGGCTCCCAGGAGACGCCGACCGTGGAGGAGGGGTGGGGCTGGCCGCCGGCCGTGGCGGGGAAGGCGGAGGAGGACGACGACGACGACAAGAGGCGGCCGTATGACTCCGAGTCTGACTCGGATTGCGACTCGGACTCCGACGACGAGGACGAAGGTGGCATCTTCCAGTGGTTCTGGAGGCTGGCGGACCACCTCTTCTTAATATTCTGAATCTTGATGACCGATCCCGCCAATAGACATGCATGTTCCGATGCTTCGATACTCTATACATATGTAGCAGCAACACCTCTTGTTCCGATGCTTCGATACTCTATACATATGTAGCAGCAACACCTCTTTTCACAAAATTATATTGATGAAATAAATGATACACCAGTGTTGTTGTAAGAACGGATCAAACATTCAAACTGCTGTAGAATAGAACCTAGAAGGGACTGTCATCAGCAGCAGCCGTAGACGAACGTTATACACCATGCAAGAAGCAGAGCATGCCTTAAAGCTGAAACATCTAATGACGAGCAAGCTCGACAATGCAAGTGTGTTAAAATCAAGTTGATAGGGTTCTGTCTCTCATCCTATGCTACAGCTTTATAAAAATTCAGAGATATTACAAAGACAACATATGATTCCAACGAAAACACATCTGCCAAACCAGATGAGACTGCAGAAACCTGGCCAAGCGGTTCTACTTCTCCTCCTCATTGTCCTCCTCCTCTTCCTCCTCCTCGATTGCATACTCTTCATCACCCGAGGAGTCGTCATCCCTGCGCCTCTCATCATCAGAATCAATTTCAATATCATAGTCATCCTTCCTATAAGCATAGCTGTGACCGCTCAGCTCGTTCCTCCCGTCATCCTCGTTGATGAACTCCAGTCCATATACCGCGTCTCTGTGCTTCACAACCAGCCAACGAAGCAGCCTATCCTCCTTATTCAGATAGTGGAGTTCTTGCGGGAACGAAGGTGGAACCATCATGGTCATTTGCATAAGCTGGCCCTGTAAATGGAATGGGGAAGCAATCATTAAGACAACTACACATGAGCAGGTTCTCAAGCAATACACAGGAGCAGGTCACAAAGGAATTATGAAAGAGATATATCACTTTTTTTGTCGTCCAGGCAATAGTTTCAAACAAAACTTGCCAATTGTTTAAGCTTTACAGTTAACAGACAACTGAAAACATCCAATGATTGTGCCACTATCAGTTGCTTTAGTCATTCTACTTCATCCGCTCTGCTGCTTAGCAAATCCTTAAAAGAGGAATTGATAAATCACGCCACTGCCACAGCAAGGGGAACACCTTATAGCAGCTAAATAATTTTTTGGCCAGTAAATCATCTCATCACAAAGTACTTTCATTAATCATGATGAAGTATAACCACTAGTAAATTCTATTTACATGTCAACTCTGCTTAAATTTGCACCCAATGATTCTTAGAAGTGTTTTGGTTACCTATTTGTTATTTTGTGTGTGTGTGTGTGTGTGGGGGGGGGGGGGGGGGGGGGGGGGGGGGGGGGGGGGGCACTCAGGTCTTACATTCTCTAAAGTTATAACAGCGTAATTTCCCTTTCTAATCAGAACTAGCTAACCAGTTCCATCCTTACTATCATATATATTGTGTTTAACGAGAATGGCTCAATCGTGTCAGTTAAGGTTGCCAAGAGGACAACCGAGGATTGCATTATACAAATCTGACAGGGACCAAGAACAAAGTGAGAATACTGACACCCAAGACCCAACAATGGCTTCTAGCTAACCGATTCCATCCTTACTATCATATATATTGTGTTTAACGAGAATGGTTCAATCGTGTCAGTTAAGGTTACCAAGAGGACAACCCAGGATTGCATTACACAAATCTGACAGGGGCCAAGAACAAAGTCAGAATACTGACACCCAAGACCCAACAATGGCTTCTTATACAGAAACTCATCACAGTTGCATACAAACTACAAGCTGGGAGTTACAACCACAACATCTGGTGTCTAGGGGTTGATGGAACACAGCACTTTTTTTCTCTAATTTTCACAAGACAGTGTAAGGTAATCTCAACTACTGATCTCACGATAAATGCCTAAACTCCATGTTTCAAGACATGAAACTCTATGGCCTGTTTGCATGGGAGCATAGAAAAGCTGCCTGCGCCAGGCATCGCTCCCAGGCGTTCGATTTCAAGCGCCTGGGATCAGATGCGCCTGCCTGGCATGCGTTCCTAGGCCAGGGCTGCATCCAAACACACCATAATAGCGCTATGGCACTGTTTGTATTAGCTTGCAGACTGTGGACCGCAGTTTGCAGGTTGTTAAAACAAAAACCTGCAAACTGAAAAAACAGGTTCAGATTGTAACAATCCGCATGCTGTTCAAATCAACAACTGTGCTCCCCCTAGTATGCAGATTGTAAAAATCTGCAAGGTGCAATCCACAAGCTAAAAAAAAAGTGTTTACAAAAAACAATCTAATGTTATCAAAAAATACAGTATTGGCTATAACCGATAAACATAAACCAAAATCTCGATCAAAATTGTCGAGCAATACTTATAATTTGGGACCACAAGTGTCATCTGAATTAGAAAATGTTGTATCAAAGGCAATAGTCCTATAAAAAACTCATAGCACGAATGAAAAAAGGAATAAAGGATACCACAACTGAAAGATAAAAGTGCAAAGAAAATTACTCTGCAGCCTCTAGTTAAATGTGACAGGTATGCAAAACGCTGTTCCCAATAACTTTGTGGCGGGAACTAACTAGTTTCCTACATTAAAAGGTCCAAAGCTAACAAATTAACTTTGGTGTCTACCAGACAAAATAAAAAATTCACATGGACAGCATGCAAAAGTAAAACCATTTGTTAAAGAAATAGATAACTAAATGATGTACCTAACTCAAAGCAATATACAGTTTTGGTATATGGCACTGAAGGGTAGCACTAGAGGATTCAAATTTAACTCCATTGCTGTTTAGTTGAACCATAGTTGAAATGATATATTGTCATGTGAGACAATGCTTTTGGGTATACAGTCTGAGCTTCCTAAGACCTAATTGGTGCCTGCAACAGTAATTTTTAGCTTCCAGTATAAGGTTTCAAGCAACATGTGGCCAAGTTTAGGACTCTTTTAGTATTAACTAAATAGAGGTACTGGCCAGCATAGTTGTAACCCCTTTAATGAAAGAGTAAAAAGTAGTTAAACGCATTTGGTGCATTGTGACTATGCTTTGTCATAGTTCAAAGTAATTCGCCCACCTGCGCCCGTCTCACCGAGGGACAAGACTTCATATTCAAGGTTAAGAAAAGTTTGGAAGCTTGCTGTAGCTTAAATAAATTTTGTGTTTGTTGATTTCAATCATTACAAAGATTGAACCAATTGATTCTACAAACATACTACCGAAGCATAAACCAAAGTAAATTTTTTCCACGAGTAAGATGGCTTCAAGAACCAATTTTATGTTTCATTCAGGTAATCCATAGTTGCATACAATGTGAACTAGAAAAAAAATTGTAGAGTTCATAATGTCATCTGAGCCACTCCATCAGTGCAATCATATGATTTGGACTTGCAAACACGCTCTTTGCCAGACGACAACACAGGAGGCACTAGCCTTTTGCCAGACAACAATTCCGAAGTTAATGCGAAGGCCAATGACAATAGACAATAAAAACCCTACGTCAAAATATACTGGGCATTTCATCGAGCACGCCGAAGGCGACCCAAACCATCCACAGTCAAGGGCAAGGCCGAAACCCTCAAAGCACGGTTCCTTTAGGCATTTCCTCGAACACCATTCAACAAGTTAAACATGCACCTAGCCGGGAACACAGAGCGAGCGGCGGAGCAAAATGGAGGGCGAATGGCGGGCGGACCTGGTAGTGGCGGCCGTCGAGCTTCCTGAGCCGTAGCCGAGGCTGACCTTGCCGAAGGACTTGACGTCGGTGACGACCCCGTTGCGCTGGCAGGCGCGGCGCGCCACCCGCGACACCAGGTCCGCTATGACCTCCCTGGTCACCGTCGGCTTCACCAGCAGCATGCAGTCGTAAGCGGCATCGCGCTTGGCTTGTCGGAAAGGGGGAGGCGAGGAGGACGATTTGGGGGAGGAGCCGAGGTCGTTCTCCCTCCTCCCGCTCGATCGATGCCCCGCGCCTCGCGCGCTCGCTCCGCTCTGCCGCCGCCGCCGACGACTACGACCCAACGTGCTGGGCGGCTGGGGAGGTCGTCGCGTCGGGGAACACGACGGAGATTTTCTTGGGGCTTTGATTATTGGGCCTTAGGGCGTTGATGGGCTAACTGCGCTGTGGCGTTCCTGTCGGTCTATAGATCTGGGCTTTCGTAGGCAGAGTCATATTGGGCCTGCTTGTAGATGAAGGTGTGTGTGTCCAGTCGTCTGGTCCCGTTCAGCCGTTCCTGTGACTGTGTGTGACATGTGTGGGCACGTAGTACATGTACATCCACAGTGAGTCAGTAGAAACGCTGTACCCGGCATATATTCGACAATGATCCATCTCGTTTCAAACTTTTTCTTTTAAAACTACCCCGGTGAAATAAGAACGAGGAAAGAAAACATACGGCACGGCAAAAAGAAAAAAACCAAAAAAGGATGCAATATACCGGCGCCCACCGTCGCGTCTCGTCCCGACGATTTGCTTGGTAAACCACGCCTCGGCAAGATTCCACCACACGGCGAAGCACGTCGTGTCCTCCTTTCCTTGTTTTACCGCCGGTAAAAAAAAACACATACATACTCCGCCGACAAATAGCGTCTGGATCCTTTGCAGTCATGGAAGTCAACGAGTGAGGACCTGCAGAATGCGTTGAGTGTACACGCGGTACATATAAGAGAAGTAAATAAAATAAGCAAATCAGGTGGACCATGCATCATGTTGTGCAGCCCAAAAAATGTGCTTGGATCAGTGGAGCAACAAGATCTGCTGCAGCGCCAGGACACCTATGCAGTCGGCGTTTCGTTCCCTGGGTTCACGCCAGTACGTACCCCGCCGGATCGAGAAGTACGTATGTAAGAAGAATGGACGGGCTGACGTCGCAAAATCGATCGATCGAAGCCGACAAAAGAATCTCTTTCGAGGCGGTGGGTGATTGTGGGCGAGACGACGGCAGGATGCATGATTGATATCTCCGTCCGCGTCCGGTTCCCGGACGAGTGGCGGGCGTGGTGGCCACGCTCGCGCGCTCCGTCGCCGTTGTTGTCCCCCTGCCGCGTACAGTATATATATATATATATATACACTGACGAGCAGCAGCTAGCATAGCATAGCATCGATGTATCTACATTATATATATATCTCCGGTGAAGACCGTCGCCATCGGATCCTCTTACGTACACATGTGAAGTCAGGACGTGAGACGCTGCAGTCCGCAGAATTCGCTGGAGGTAAGGTAGGCGACGCTCATAAATGGCAGGCGGCGGCTGGGGGCATCACCGGCCAGGACGAAGGTGTATGCCGCCGATGGAGCACGCGCATGCAGACCGATGCAGTGCAGCTGGGGGCCCAGGACACAGTGGCAGTGGCGAGCAAGCTTTCGTTCCCTGCGCCGCGCGCTCTCACACGTCACGTCACGTCACCCTCCGATCCGCCGGATCGGATTTCGGATCCCGCGCGCGCGCGGACACCACACATAGGCTATCACGGCACGCACGCCCGGCCGGTGACCGACCGAACGCGCGGCGCAGCTACGAGAATATCTGAAGCCGTCCGCCGCCGGGGGATCGGAGGGAGCGAAAACGAACAAGCCCTTCCGTCCGCCTCACCGTCGCTTGTAGGGCAGTAGGCCCCTCCGTCCCCACCCGCGCCGGTAGATCGCCTCGCCCCTCTCCGGTCTGCCTGCCTGTGCACCATGTTCATCGGCACGCGCACGGGATGGATTAGAAAATTAGTCATTATTAGAAATATCATATGCATGGCACGCAGCGCGTGTGCCGTGCTACGGCATGCTACCCTCATGTTGCCGGTGACGTCGGTTGACTTACCCTGGCTGCTGGCCACCATGCATGCAAGCAAGATTGCTCGCTTTATTTCCGCTTCCAAATAAAAGTTTGTGCGTATTCAGCGACACCCATGATGATGGACACAACCTTTTGGCAGCTTTCTTCATTCATTTCTAAAAGGTATATATGACTGTGTGTGTGTGTGTGTGATCGATTACACGAATTTGTTGCCACACAAAAAAAAGCTGATTTGATTATAGGAACAGGCAATATCTAGTGCTCTTGATTATCTGACTTACTGAACTCGATCGAGAAGGGAGTTCATGCATGGATAATTTTCATTGAAGATGTAATTGATTCTAAACAAAAGTTTATTTATTTATTTTTGGACACGAGAGTATTCAATCAGTTACCGTGCGTATTACCTCTGCCAAAATAATTAATATACATGTTTATAGATTCACCAGTAAAAATATTATTAATAATTATATATATACTTAGTTACTCTCTATCATGATACTTTCAATTTGATACTATGGCCTTGTTTAGATCCAAAAGAATTTTTAGAATTTTGATACTGTAGAACTTTTGTTTGTATGTGGTAATTATTGTCTAATTATGGAGTAGTTAGATTTAAAAAATTTGTCTCACAAATTACAGATGAACTATGTAATTAGTTATAATTTTTATTTATATTTAATACTACATACATGCGTTCAAAGATTAATAAAGATTCGATGTGACAGAAAATTTGGAATTTTAAACAGGCCATTCTGTATATTTTTTTTTCCCTAGACCCGGCCAAGTGAGTACTGGTTACTGTGGGAACAAAGAAAAAAAAGGGTCAGGGACACGATATTCTATCCAATCCAGTACTACAGTGATATGTCTCGCCACTTTTCCCTTTTGCTCTGACTCAACTCTCTGTCCCTAGAATAATATACAATCCCAGCACTATTCTTAATCAATATTTTTAACTTTAAAATAAATTTATAAGAAAGTACTGTACTCCAATAATATTTATAACTTAAAATAGAGATCGATGCTACAAAAAAAAAATCTCATGACGAATCAAATTGCACTTATATATCTCACAGATATTGATAGTTTTTATATAACTTTTTTGATCAAACACAAAATGACTTGGCATGCTACGAGCTAGAAATGCAGTCTTCGAACTTTTCCTGAAAGGAGGAAAATATAAAATAGTACGAAAAAGAAAAGAAAAGAAATTGTCTCAGTTGACAACTTGTGCAATGGAATGGCTCGTACTTGTCCAATAATTGAAGCCGTAGTAGTAGTAGAGGAAGGTCATGTGATTGTGTAGCCATGCAGGACCACTAGCGCACTCGATCAGCTCGCTCATCATATCACGGCTCAGGGGCTCACCGTGTCACCGGACCGGATGGTGCTGCCAAGCAATCAGCTGGCATCTCCCTGTCCGTACTAGGTTCGTTGCGGAATTATTATTGCTATATTAATGATCTAATAACCGAGGGTATTTTCGGATTCGGGAGCTAAAATTTAGTCCGTGTCATATCAAAAGCAACCAAAGTTTAGGATTAGAGACATGTTTAGATGTACACAACAAAAATTTAGCTAGCTAAAATTTTAAAGCAACATTTTAACCAGTTAAAAATTATCTTAGCTAAACTTTAGCTAGGGTGTTTAGATCCTCGTGTCCTTGGCTGAGTTGAAGTAACTAAACTGTAGCTGAATTTTTAGTTGGACAGTTTAAATCCGGAGCGGCTATATTTAGCCGACTAAAATTTAGCTAATGATTCCATCCAAACATATGTTTCCTGATAGTACTGTACAGAAATAAAACCGTGTTGTTGCTGTCCAACAGATGGATGATGGATTCCGGCCATCTCTACTGGAAACTGGAAAACAAAATCAGCACTAGGTGTTATCCGTCCTATTTGTTTGGCTTATCAGTTATCGAAACAGTGTTTTTGTCTTATAAAAAAACAGCCAAAACAACATCAGTCGTGGCTTATCAGCCAAACGATCAGGCTGATTATGTCTCCCTAACATAACATACATAAATCAACAAATGAATGGAATGGAACCGCGCTTCATGTTGCTGTCGGATGGATGGATTCTCTTCCCTTCCCATCTCTTGGTTGTCAGTCTCGTCAGCCGTCACAAAATACACAGCGGTGGTGCCCCGTCGCCGAGAACGACTGGACGGGTCTCGGCGTGCGTGTTTGTCACTCGTGGCCTTCGCTACAGCCATTCGTTTTAGGCCCTGTTTGGATGCACCAACTAAACTTTATTTAGCTAAATTTAGCTGTTATGCATCCAAACAGGCTATCTAAAACTCTTGCTAAAGTTTAGCTGGTTTTAGCTACTTCAACATAGCTAAAGCTAGCCAAAATTTAGCTGAGTCTATTAGCTGGTGTATTCAAACACCTAACTAAAGTTTAGTTATGAGACTTTTTTACTAACTAAAATTTAACTCTAAAATTTTAGTTAGCTAAACTTTAGTTGTGTGCTTCTAAACAAGCCCTTATTCGCTGAGATTTCCAGTGGGCGCCGCCGACGCCGAGTCGCGCCGGCAGGCAGATTCTTTCATCATTCGTCGGTAGCTTGTCACGGCCACGTTCGCTGAGACGTACTGTACACTCCTGTAGTACTAGAGTGGACTGTTTGTTGGGCACGGCCGGACAGGCGGACACTGCTCGCCGTCCGGATGGCCGGTGTGGTCACACACACAGCCAGCCACCAACTCCGGAACAGCTGAGTCAGTGTACGTCTCTGTGGGCTCTGCTCTGTGTTGTAGAGCAGTGTTCTTGCATTGGACGTGCCTGCGGGCTGCAGCCAGCAGCTGATGGAGATCTGATCAGAGTGGACTGGTGGTTGGTGCTGCAGCACAGCATCTCTTTGTACTGCTAGTTTCTTCTCCAGTGGCGAGTCTACGGGTGGCGAGACGATCTGATTCCTCTGGTTTTCTGAACCCGGCAGTCTGTGACCACTGTGCAGGCCGCTGATCCGGCAGGATCCGTCCACCAACATACAGTACCATACTAGATTACTAGTACTACCTCCGTCAGCCAATAAGTTCAATTATGATATGCGTGCTAGTTTAAATATTGTATATTTGATCAAATTTCTAATAAATAATATTCATATTTGTAGCTCTAAATTAATTTATTATAAAAATACATTTCGTCTGACGATGTTTACTAATATAAATATTAGTTATACTTTTTAATTTATAACTTGATATACTAAACCAAATACTGTTATAGAATTACGTTCTTTTAGAGCTAGCATACAATATAAGGTATGTTTGGATCCCCTTGCTAAATTGACAAATTGACAAAAGAGCAAAAGAATTGATATTTTTTTGGCAAATGGATCCAAACATGTAAGGCAAAAAATGGCAAAAGAACAATAGAAAATCCTCCCACTCATACCCCTCCCTCCTATGCATGACATGTGAATGGGAATACAATAATTAGGGGTAAAATTGTCTTTATATGTGTCATTTACCATTTATCATTTGTCATTTGTTAAAAGATCCAAACACTAAAAATTGATAAAAGATTTGCCAACTTTATTTGTCATTTGTCATTTGCTATTTGTCAAAGGATCTAAACATGCCCATAGGCTATGTTTGGTTCCTATCTCCTAAACTAAAGTGGACTAAAATATTTTAGTCACCTTTAAATACCTTTTGAGTGACTAGTGTAACTAAAATATTTTAGTCACCTTTTAGTCAGTTTATTTGGCATTTTAGTCTCTAAAGTGACTAAAGTTTAGTCTACTAAAATTTAGGAGGTGGGAAAACATCCCTATAATCGCAGGGACAGGGTTTGCCACTCGTCAGGGGTGTTTGTCACGCTCGCAATCACCGGAGCTATTGTCTGTTGCCAAACTAATTCCAGCTGAGCAGAGCTACGGGCTAATCTCTTTCAAGGGCTGGCCGTGCACACTTATTTTTCTTCTTTGGTTGCCGGCGGCCAGGCGGCCAGGAAAAATAGAAAGAGTCACCGAAAGGGGGAAAAAATGTGAGGTGCACACGTGACGTGCCTTGATTATTCCGGCGGGCTGTTTTTAGCTTCCTATATCGTACGTACGTTTGATGATTGAGGAAAGCGAGGTCAGTTGGAGTCCTCCCCACGCCCCACGGTACGGTGTACCGTAGTGTACTAGTACTGTACGTGAACCAGACAAGCAGGAGGAAGAGGAAGGCCCTTCAGCTCAACTGCTCTGCTCAACCATGGAAACGATTATGCCGCTGTACGCCTGTACATGTCATGCCATGCCGATCAGATGCTGGAGGGGAGAAGAGGCATATGTGTTCATGCCTCCAGCCTCCATGCTTAACTGCTCAACAAATAAAAAGGCAATCTTTCCATTTCCTGGTTGGTTTTCAGAATTTGGTATACGTTCTTGGTAGCTTTACGTCGATCCACAGCAAAGTTGTCATGGCCACCGGTGGACCCAAAAGTTTTTAGGACCTCGGGCATTTAGTTGGCTAAGAACCAAAGTAGACCTTCTCTTCTCTCTATATATATGGACTGCCCAATAATAAGATGTAGGAAAGTTGAACACTCAAGACTCAAGAGTCTCACGAAGGCCCTAGCTCTGTCGGTGTCATAAGAGTGGTTAAAAGGCGATAATAGAACATGTTACAGCAAGGAACCTTTCCTACTCTTAGAGCATTCGTATGTTATTAACACTCACAAAATTAAAGTCGGTACTACAAGGTTACCAACCACAGGGTTTATGGTTTAGTTTTGTTCAACTTGCTCCGGGGCAGGGCTTGAAGAACGACAGAGCTCCAGGAAAGGACCTAGTTGTATCCTTTATATGTCAATGACCTAGTTTTATTACAAAACAATTAGACATGTTTTTTTTTCATTTTAGTTTAGGGTTTACATGTCCTCTCTCGGGTTGAATGACGCCAAAGTCGTTCAATATAAGGCAACATAGCTTGATTAAACTAGATATAATATACCAAATGCCAATTATCCAAAAGAATAGTTCATGGACGCCAAGGTAGAGTATGGGTTACATGTTTTAAACGGACCAGAGGCTTGGCACGATCTAACTTTTGCAAAAGTGTTTAGCCACACGTGTTGATAGCTAAATAAAAATAAGTCCACTAAACAGTGGGTGTCCTTTTCCAATTATTCTCTGATTGATTGCATCACCTTTTTTTCTCACCCTTTTGTTCCTCGTTATTTCATCTTCTTCATAGCCTTTTGGTCTTCCTAACCTCCCTTTTTTACCTGGTTCCCTCTTATCTCTAATTGGACTCTGACTAAGTTATTATCACCAAATTTCTCCTATGAACTCTAACCATTACCTCTGGCAAGAATGCTTCAGACCAAGAATAATAATCCAAAGCACAAGAGTATACCTTTTCTATACCAAGCTTATTTTCTACTCGTTGGTCAATCTAACCAGACCCCCATGGTGCTTAGATCGACCCTAAGGTGGAAACCACACCAACATCCTTTAAATCAAGCCAATTTTGATCTTAACAACTAAGCCATGTAGGTGTGGAATTTCTAGTGGTTGGACCATACCTAGTGGTGATTAGATCACTTCACTTAAGACCAACACAAGGATCATCATGTCAGACACTCACCTCTAGCCCTTCCCCTCACATGTTAGCCCGAAGTTGCCACCACACAATCATCGCTCCCTTAGCCCTCTTCTCACTCTCCTATTATTTATCCCATCTATTTCTATCTCAATCCCAAGGAGAGAAGATTAAAGTGATAAGAAACCAATGTAAGAATTTCCCTAATTAGCCCTTCTAGCACCTCGATAAACAAAAGTTGTTAGAGATTTCAATGAGCTTCATTGTACCTTTGCTTTATTCATCTTTGCCATGTCCTGTGGGAACTCTCCTACATTCTTTCACTTATGCATAATTAGGGATTGGATGGACCACTAAATCATATATCCCTTTACGCTTCAACTAGGGGACCCTTGCTTGTGATCTTCATTTTGGTGAGTCATGTTCATTCATCAAACTCTCTCTCTTTCAATTCATACTAACTCATGTATCAAATGCACATGTATATGGATCAAGACATAAATAGTGCAAATACCAAGACATGCTCGAAAGACATCAAGAGTACCAAGAAGTCACAAATACATGATGATGCCCTATTTCTGATCAAATGTGTTGAATCTAATAATTGCTTGTGCATGAGATTACCTTTGCTTAATTTCACATGCTTGAGTATCACTATTTGTCATGATCCTCTCCTTGATAGGGCTTTACCTTGTTATGAAACATGTATGTCTAGGTGTCTCATTTCATATGCTTAATGCAAGCGGAAATAGAGAAGTGGCAAGGGCACCAATACTCATGAGCTCATAGGAATTGCTATGTATAAAGTATAACTCCCTGCCGAGAATGAGCTAAAATACAAGCAATGATGAATGATGACTTCAGGCTTCAACATGGAGTAAGGCCATGTTGGGAGCTAAATCTAGATGACATAGGTTTAAGGAGATCAAGAAGCACATTTTTTGTTGCAGCAAGCTTTGAGCACCTTTTTTTTACTCAATGGATTCAATGCGGTTTAGGATGACCTGATATGGTGTAACTAATGGTAGTACACCTATCAACTCATGTCTATAGGTAGCTTGTAAAAAAAAACGTGAAAGGTCAATTTCACAAATCAACGCTTACATGTGGCCGAGTGTGTGGCGATTGGTCCTGTCATCACGTGGGGAAAGTTATACACCTTTAGAGGGTTTGAATCATTTCGAATATATTGCTACACTCTCAATACGACATGCTTGACGGTTGTCCATGGTGTATGGTTTCAAACTCGAGCTTATGAAGAATGAAGCTCATGAGCACGACCACTTTCATCTAAAAATTTGCTGGTGCTTGATTTGGAGATCATAGAAATCGTGTCTTGATTATCATAACTTGATGAAATGCTATTTGCCGATGGCTAAACGTGGATGTGTGTATTATTAGCCTATAGATATGTCTATTGTCATTTTGTATCTTGAGAGTTGGTGAATGTATACATGAAACATCGAGTGGCTTCCTTTTTTGTTTATTTTTTCCGAGTAGTGTTTTCTGTGGTTGTAATTATGCATACTTGCAACACTTACTTTTGAAAATATGTTAGTGGGTGCACTGTGGTGTATACCACAATTGATTTTATTAAACTATTCTATAATTAAATGTAGATTTCCATTTAAAGTATGAGTTTATAAAATTAATCTGATTCTATGGAGTTAAGATTCACGAGTTCAAAAAAAACCCCAACCCATCCTGGTCCCTTGGACACCCCAACCATTCCAATTTTCCATCCCAAAGTCCCAACCAAAAGAGACACGGATGCCAGCTCTCTCGAGCTACCTTGTGCCCAAAGTGCCAAACGGCCCCTCCACCTGCTTTATCTTCTCTCGTTCCGTTCACCCTGCGTGCGCTCTCCCCCCTCTGTCTCTCTCTCTCGCTCGTGGCGACTGCGACTGCCTCCGCCGCGTTTCGCAAGGCGCCCACGGCCCTTCGCCGGCGACAAGCACCACCAGGTATGCCGGCCCAGTCCCCTGCTCCCGCCCCTTCTCTTCCGTTCCCGCCTCCTGCTCTCCCTCCTGGCGGCCGCCCCATCTCCGACGGCTGTCCGTCCGAGCCGCTCCTCTCGGGGATCCCGCCGGCCGCAGGGGGCTGCGGCGGCCGTGGACAAGTGTGAGCAGTCCTACGGCTTCCTCCCCTGCACCACCACCGTGCTCGGGAAACCTCTTCCTGGCGGTGCTGGTGTACGGGTTCCTCATGTACAAGGCGGTCACGTACTTGTCGTCCCCCTGCCGCAAAGTCGAAATCTTTATTAGGGCTTAGATTCTGCGACCCTGTTAGTGTGATTCTTATTCCTCTCTTTTTGAATCCTTGTAAAGAATCTTACTTTGCAAATCTGTACTCTTTTCTAAGACTGTTTCTTACTTTACTGTAAGCTGGCACTTGCAGGAAGAATTTTTTTTCCTTCATCATTTTTTTAGGGGAGCTGAGTCACATGGGGCCCTTTGTGTTTTCTAAACAAAGCTTGTTATTTCTTTCCTTAACTTTCCAAAGTTCTTGGCAATTCCTATGAGGGATGTTGTTATAATCTGAATTTCCTTATTGAGTACTAGTGCTAGACTTCTAGTTTTTCACCAATAAATTAACTTTAAGACTCGACGATGCATTGCTACCCATTAGTATAAGGTTTGCTATGTTTTTTTTTACTACATCTTTGTGATGCGACCAATATTATGATACTGTGAGGTGAACATGATTATATATTATAGTTTGTTATAAGAAACCCCCAAACCTACTAGATTTCATATAACCTTAAAGGACCCATAGGCCATAGTGCATTCTCTCTATTAAGTTAGTATACTGATTCTGGTTGATTAGAATTATGAAATTCGTTGCTATACCAACATAAAAATGGGATAGCTGACATAGTGATATGACTGTTTCGGAGTATAGTGTCAGAAAGTTTTTTTTTGGACTGGCGGGAGGGGGTTGATACAATACAGGGATTTTATGGTTATATTTCTCACTGCTGAAATATTACACCATCTTACATGAACTCAAGAATAACCACTGTTATATTTTTCTTGTCAGAAATAGCGTTCCTCCTACAACTAGTTCTTTTTATGTATAATCTCCAATGAAGGATTCTCAGGTGAGTTTGCTTGCTTTTGTCTTCAGCCCTTCATTCTTTACTGAGGTTGTGTTACTTTTTTATTTTTTTCTTTGCCATCTATGGTAAACATGATGGCTGGTTGATTTATACAGTGCAAGTGTGAGCATTTTTTTTCTTCAGCAGACTGTTAGAGTGCTAGTGATATGCTATTTGCAATGTGTATTGCATGCTAAACAGTTATTTTTTTATAAATAAAATGGTGTTGCACCGAAGATAATACATTCTTTATGCTATGAATATACTCTATATATTTAACAGTTGTGGTATTGATAATGAAATTCTATCATCTTGCTTAAATGATTCATCCTTTTCTTGCCAAGAACTTTGTTTCCCCCTTTCTAATGTTTCCCTCTTTAATGCTAGGGTCCAGTTTTTATTTCTGGTTGATATGCTCACAATCGACTGATGTTGCTTTTGAATTTCTATACTACCAGTTTTGCTCCTTTTTTTGCCTTCTTCAGACAGTTAAATTATGTTACTTAAGGACTTATTCTACAGGATATTCAGAGCACGACAGAGTTGCAGTCATCAGCACAAGGTACTAATGAAGTGCAAAGTCAGCAACCAAACCCAATGGCCACTGATGCTCCTGCAGGAAATTCGGGTTCCTTGTCTGTAGCTAGTAATGACAATAAGAAGGTGTCTCGCGAAGACATTGAACTTGTAAGCTTTCTAGTTATCTAGTGGCATCTCCTCTATGTTGACAGTTTTATGCTTTGGCCAACTAAATGAACTTTACGTCCTGTTGCAGGTTCAGAATTTGATAGAGCGTTGTCTACAGCTATACATGAACAAAGGAGAAGTTGTTAGAACTCTTTCTACTCGTGCTAGAATAGAACCTGGCTTCACCACTTTAGGTGACGTGCTCATGTTCTGTTGGTGACGATGTTTATGCTTATATGTTTTCTATATTCATTAGTTTCGCCCCCCCAGGGTTAGGATAGGGAAAATATTGCAGTACTGCACTACTGCTTGAAGTATTGACCTTTTGTCTTAGTCTTAAATAACAATGCCCAATCACATTGGCGACCAAAATTTTTCTCAACATTAGCATGCAGTTTCTCCTTGGTTTGTACATGCACTTACCCTGTTGATCAATGATGATCGATATATACTTGAATGCCCAGAACAAACAAACATTTTTTACATGCTTTCTGAGCTCAACCTCTGCGATACCAATCTGAGCTCTTAATTCCACTCATTTTGTTTAATGTTCTCTTTGTATTCAGTATGGCAGAAACTTGAAGAAGAGAACTCTGAGTTCTTTAGGGCTTATTATATACGGTTGAAATTGAAAAGGCAGATCATCTTGTTCAATCACTTATTGCAACACCAGTACAATTTGATGAAATATCCAGCACCTCCAAATATTCCATTGGTTCCAATACAAAATGGAATTCATCATATGCCAGGTAATGTCCCTGTTTATAAGTCTATCTTGGAAATATGGCTAAGTTAATAGGCTTCTATTTTGGATTTGCATTTTCCATGTTTTCCTTAGATTTAATGTACTGACCTTGCCTTAGAAGTGCTCACATTTTCTGTTAGACAATTTCAATCTTTCTTGGTTTCACTCATTGGTGCAATGTTAGCTCAACATAGGCGCTTGTCATGCTATATCTGGGAAATGCATCTTGTTTGCACTGTTGATAGACAAGCATTTACTGTCCAGTCACTGTTTTATGTATGTTAGTTCTCAACGTAGGCACTTGTCATGCTATATCTGGGAATGCATTTGGCTTGCACTGTTGATAGACAAGCATTTACTGTCCAGTCACTGTTTTATGTATGTTAGTTAAATCTATATTCATTACAGATTCATACTATTATCCCTGTTTAGCAGAAATAATACTTTTACCTCTGTTACATTTTGTAAGCTGTGTTGTTAATGTAGAATTCACCACATTAATACTTTCATCCCTGCTTAGCAAAATAATGTTTTTTATCCCTGTTTCATTTTGTAAGCTGTGTTATGACGATATAATTTTCTGTACCAAAAATCCTTGTTTAGCACTTCATTATGGTTTAGTAACAGTACAAGTGCCACTTTAACACATGTATGTAGAAAGATTCTATTACCATTCTTATTTAATGAAAACCTGGTTCCAGTGCAGTTAGCAATTTACCAATGGGGTATCCAGTACTTCAGCAGCCTATCATGCCTGCTCCCGGCCAGCCTCACATGGATCCAATGGCCTGTGGTCTGTCCAGTGGTCATGTGGTTAATGGAATACCTGCACCAGGTGGTTATCATCCAATGCGCATGAACTCCGGAAATGAGTAAGTATTATCATCTCTGTTTTTGTTTCCTAAATTCTGAACTTTTTATTATAAGTCATATCTGTTTAATCATGTTCCTGAGTATAATTTGTTGTGCCTTACGAGTGGATTTTCTGCCAATCGGATAATAAAAGCATATCCTGCATTTACCATTTTTCTTTCTTTTTTGAACGAACTGACACTGATAGTGCTTGTTTCTATTCTAGAATACAATATGCAGTTTCTAAGCCTACTTTTAGAAGTGATCTGTTACTCCCTCTGTTCCAATTTATAGGGTGTTTTGGCTTTTCTAGATACACAACTTTTATTTTATGTATCTAGACATATCGTATATCTTGGTGCATAGTAAAAGCTATGTACCTAGAAAGGCCGAAACGACCTATAATTTGAAACAGAGGGTGGTAGTTGTTAACTTGTTATGATAGTACTGCACAATCAGGCTGCTGCAGATTACAGAACACACATTTACTACACCACTTGCCCTTTGAATGATACATGTTTCTATCCACTGGTTTCCTGACTTGGGCACATCATTTCCTTGTCAGTTTTTTTCCGTGCCATACAGTTTCATGTCAAGCTGATTGTCCTAATTATTTATTTTTCTATCCCTTGTTTGATATCTTCTTGTGGACTAGAGATTATCATTTTTTTGGGGCTGGATTGGATTTTTGGTGTTGTTGCCCATGCACTTATTGAATTGTCTAAAGTTGCCCCCCCCCCCCCCCTCCTCTTTTTTTTTGGGGGTGTGTGGCCATACTTTCTACTCTGTTCACACTATTGTCCCTTATGGTGTGCTCTTATATTGCTGCAGCATGGTTGTGGACAATGGAGCGCCTGAAGCACCACATGCTGGTGCTACCGGTAGTGCTATGTCATCTGAGATGGCAGTGAGTCCCTCATCAGCGGCTTCAAGCAACCATGCTCCTTTTACGCCATCAGAGATACCAGGCATGACCATGGATGTATCAGCCCTAGACTCGGCATTTGGATCCGATGTGGGGAATCCTGGATCTCTGCAATTAGGACCAGATGGCTCATCAAGAGACTCTATTAGATCCTTAGGGCAGCTCTGGAATTTCAGTCTCTCTGATCTAACAGCAGATTTGACGAGTTTGGGAGGTAACCTTCTGGGCTGAGAAATTTACCTTATGTTTTTTGGTTAATCAGCACTGAAATCATCGAATTTATGGAGGTAGCATTACTGATATTAGATTCAAAACTAAAAGGAAGAGGTCAATTTTACTCCCTTGAAGTATGGCAAGAGTCCACTTAACCCACTAAAGTTTGTTTTGGTTTACTTTTCTTTTCCCTGAAAGGTCAAGGGGGGATCCCCACCTGATTAGTTTATTGATATTAGCGCCAAATAGCCCGATTAGATTTAACAAGAGGTTTTTGTTGTTTTAAATTTGAGGCATTACATTGAAGGAAATTATGTAGAACACCAAGTATCTGTTTCTGTTCTAGGTCATGGTACCATCCACGAAGTTATGTGATTGTTGACCTTGCAGCACAACTTCAAGTCAAGGAACAGTGAGTAGAGACCTTAAGAACAATACAAGAGTATAGTCATTGATACAAGTTGATTTTGTTGGGAAAATCATGCAGACTTGCATCCATGTTAGCAAAACTGGGAAATGGTTTGGAATGTAAAAATGGCCCAGTTTAATATAACATGGGGGTTACGTAAACGAAAACATATATTAGGGGTTATGCGGACTCCAGCCATACTTCAAGGGACTAAATTAACTTTTTGCATAATATAAAAGGTATATATACTCTACTTTGATTAGATAATGTAGTGCTGCTGATTGTAGTAAATAAATACATTTGTACATTTCTGCGTCAAGAAAGAGAAGGAAAACAGAAATAGGTTGTTACAAATGCATTTGTATATATTGTAAAGCTGCATTATTGTTTTCATGAAGTACATATGTTATTGGTAGAATCCTAAACCAACACATCTAGAGTGCTGAATACTTCAGTAACGATCTTTTCCGAGAAGATTATGGCCCAATCAGCATTCTGGTAGTAGCAATTACTTTGTGTGCACACGTGTATCCCCTTTCTGATAAATAAAATATCTGGTCCAATTCACAGCAGATTTGGACGTGCTGGAGAACTACACTGGCACCCCTTTCCTGCCTTCAGATTCGGACATTCTGCTTGATTCCCCAGACCAAGATGATATAGGTAACCGTGATTCACATGCATCCGATGTATGTATCTCATTGGACACTTAAAAAGTGTAGCAACCCTGCTGACTCCTCAGTGCGCATGTCAATTCTTTTTTTTCGCAGTCGAATATTTTGCTGACGCCATCAACGGGTCCCAGTCAGACGAAGAGAAATCATAGCGAAGCTATAATTTCGTCGTAGACGCCCCCATGCATTCAGGTTCAGGCAGGGCTGTCAAGCTTGTCATCTCATGTAGTGTAAGCTTGCTGCTCTCATGTAGTGTAAGCCTGCTGCTGCAACGACGCGTGGCAAATCTAACTGTGTATTCGGCTCGCGCGACCCTGTGCGGCGGTGATCCGGTAATTGGGCTCTCTGCCACTGAAGAATTTTGTAGCGGTTAATACAAGTCCTCTAATTCTTTGGAATAAGTAGCTGGGATGATGGCCAGATAGTAGTGTTGTTGGTGGTGGCTAGGAATTCTGCTGGCGCAAAGCTCACAGCTGGGTGACTCTGAAACCACAGGAACTCTCTCTCTCTCTCTTTTTTTTTTTTTTTTTTTTTTTTTTTTGTATTTGTATTTGCTGCTGCATAAGTAAACAGTTGGTGGTACGATCGGGTTCTCAGTAGCTCCTTGGCTCTGCTGCCTCTTGATGTGTTTTGCACTTTGCACAGCACCATGTGGTTTTGAAGTGCTTTCAGTATCCTGAAACAGTTACAGTGGTCTGAGCTGAAATTGAACTTGTTTGGTGTAACCATTGTTGGACAAATGATGGTTGCTCAAACTCAAAGATGCGTGGTATTTGGGCTTCTCAAGCTACTAGGTATTCTATCTACAACCGGACGCTCCTGTATCGGCGACTTCCTGGTTGTCTTATAGGCTAGAAAATCTGATATTTTAGTTTTGTCCCTAGTCATCAAACAAACTATGTAAAGTTTGATTAAATTGATATGCTACAGAATACTAATGTTTATATTATGATGATGGAGCGAGTATTATTAGATTCGTGGCCTCATGGGTGATAGTTCCGCAGGTTTGCAATGTTGCTCTGCTTGGGTGCTTGCTTGAGAAACCGCTCCGGATAATGCTATGTTTAAACAGAAATCATGGCCGACCACCACGGGGCTCCGGCGGCGGCCTCCTGATGCGGCCTTTTGGTTTTTGGAAGGCACGTTGGGGGTGGGCTCGGGCCGCTCGGCTGGCAGCTTGCGCCCAATTGCCCAAAATAGGGGCTCCAGCGTCACCGGCTGCTCGCGTCACAGCAGCACAGTACTAGTGCCTAGTGGGCAGTGGCACTCAACACGTACTGCAAATGAGAAACTGCATACTGTATTTCGTACATGGACTGACTGAGTGACGAGCTAGCCGCACCTGAAAACCAGGCCTGCCTGCTTCCGGGCGCTACATCCGGCCCGAGTTGATGAAAATTAGGGACGCACGGCACGGGTTTCTGAAACTGTGAACCGGCCGCCTGGCCACAGCACGCCGGCCGGTGCAATCTAGAAGCGACTATTCCGGTGCAGGAGGCCGGAGGAGCACGTGCGTATGTTACGGTGTCTACGGAGGCGAGGCGAGCACGCAACGGATGGCAGCCTAATTTACAGCTCTTTTTCACCTGGCGCATTACCGGGGCCTTGTCCGCCGGGCTGCACCTGCACGCACCACGCCTCGCGTCGCATTCGCTTGCTCGCCGGTAAATACGTCTCGGGTGCTCCGTGAATCCACAAGATTTCCTCGCATGTTTCCTTCCATCTCTCATGTGCTATCTGTTCTTGTGCAGGCGCGCCCCAGGAATCACTGAAGGTCCTGCGTCCTGCGTCTTGGTCCGCACCGCGATTCAGGCGGAAGCAACATGGTCAAACCCATCCACCCTTGGAAACGCACGCAGTACTGCAAATGAAAGTGAAAGAGGCTAGGGAGGGCGACGGACGACGCCATGACGTTGCTCCGCTGATTCTGCAATCTGTATTTCTATGTGTAAAAATGCATGCTTTTTTTAGATAAAAAAAAATGGGAGACAGGGAGGGCGTGAATCGTGGTTTACCAAATGCAGGAGGGGCAGGGGCACTCTCTGCGAGCGAAACCCACGCCAAGCAAGGTCAAGCAATGGTTTGATTTGATTTGATCCACCTGTTCAGTTCGAAGAACAATTTTTTATCTATTTATTTCCTTGTATGTAGTATACGACAATGTATTAAAAATAGTACTCTCTCCGTCCCAAATTATAAGACGTTCCAAGAATCTTGGAGAGTCAAAGCATCTCAAGTTTGACCAATAATTATAGAGAAAACTATAAAATTTTATGATATTAAATAGACATGTTATGAAAATATAATTGATAACGAATCTAATAATACTTAGTTGACATTATAAATGTTATTATATTGACATATAACTTTGGTCAAAATTGAGATAGTTGACTCTTCAAGATTTTTGAAATGTCTTATAATTTGGGACGGAGGGAGTACTGTAAATAGTGATAAAGTATTCACGGAAACTCTTGCTTTTCTTAATGAAAAACGTGCAGCGCACGATCGCGAAAAAAGGAAAAAAAAACAAGAGAGTTGGGGCATTCAGACTTCAGATGTCTGCAAACAAAGATCACTTGACTATGGCGGTAGCTAATTTTTTTTGAAAGAAAGGCTGTAGCTAACTTCACTTCACATGCTTTCTTGGATAGATATACTACTTCACCTGAACATCTAGCTCTGCTTGAGTCAACATAATATTCAACGTAGGTTCCCATATCCCCAGACCGTTTGTTGGTTGGTTCTTGTTCTTGGAGCCAGACTAGGCCTGGCATCAAACAGTGAAGACACTGGAATTATGCAGCCATGTGTGGAGAAGGCCTGTCGTCGCTTTCTCCCCTTCCGTTTCAGTGTTTCAGTTTCAGAGGTCGGTCAGAGAAACGGACCCCTCTGCCTTCTGATGGTCTGATCCCTTCTGCTCTGCAGCTGCCGCGGCAGCAGGAAAGTTTCATCAGTTTCTCAGAAATGGACAATGAAGCTCAGAAGAAGCACATGACCATCCACTCCGTTCCATTTCTACTCTTCTAGCTTAGCTACTTTCAGTTCAGACGAGCTCAGGTTTATCTGACAGATCAAACCAGAAAATGCACAAACCCGGTTACGAGATGTAAAAGTCCACTTCAGACGAGTAGTACAACATCTGTAGCCCCGAAAACAAAATGTTTTTACGTTGCCAAAACTCGTAACTCGGTGGCCTATCCCAACGTAAAAAAAAAACGGTTTGTTTTTAACGTTTGAATTTTTCTTCTTCTTTTTCAAAAAGGTAACGTTAGGATTGAGTACGTCGAGCGCGTTCTACGGCCGTAAATGGCGGCCAGGCGTGGTTTTCACTCACTTCCAAGTTTGGCCTCAGAAAGAGTGCTGGACTTCTGAATCGCAGGAGTTTCAGCACAACCGTCTGCCAAAGATTTTGGAATGAAAGAACACAGCAAGCAAATGACAAGCGGATCAGTAGTAGCCCGGGTAGTCGACTGTTGCAAAAGTTCCCTGAAACAAGGAAGGAGCACAGACAGCAGATACGGCCACGGTCAGCCTTGCCTTTGCCATTGCCATTGCGTTCCCCATAGCTGCTATAAATACACCCTCGTCGGCCTCCTCAGCTTCCACCCAAAGCGGAGACCATCACTGCCCATTGCGCCGTTCCTTCCCTTCCCTTCGTCGTCTATCTTCTGGGCTCTCGACCATGGCCAAGGGGGGAGGAAGAGGAGGAGGCGGAGCGCGCGGCGCGGTGGACTCCATGTCCACCGCCGTCGTTATTGTTGGCCTCGCCATGGCGCTCGCCGCCGCGGCGCAAGTTGCGTCGGCTGCCGGAGGGCACGACTACCGCCAGGCGCTGAGCAAGAGCATCCTCTACTTCGAGGCGCAGCGGTCCGGCCTGCTCCCCGGCGGCCAGAGGGTCGCCTGGCGCGCCGACTCCGGCCTGCTCGACGGCAAGGCCAACGGGGTACGTACGTGTCGTCAGTTGCCACGGTCATTGGCGGATCAAGGGGTGGCTACTGCAGCCCCAATGAGCTCCAATTCTTTATTAAATCTCAATAAATTTATCATAAATTTTTACTGTCAATTATGGTATGACTTTAAAGAGTGAATATTAGCCTTAAATCATCATAAAATTTTTATTATCAATCATTATTTTTTATTACTTATTAGTCCCCCTCTTGATCTCATCCTGGAGCCGCCACTGGTCACGGTTCCCAAACCCAAACCCCGACGGACCTGCTCTCCTTGTTCTTGTTAGGGGTGAAAGTGGTATGGATAATCCTCCGCTCCGATTCGCTCCGAATCTGACTTTTAAGGATATGGAGAAGTGTTTTCAATATCCGTGCGGATATGGATAACCCGCATCCGATTTTATGCGGATGTGGTGTTGGATATGGGATCGGCGAAATCCAGTGGATATGGATTATCCGATAATTGAACGCGGATTATCCGACACTTATAATAGGATATCCGGTTTTTTTAAGAAGCCCGAGCGGCAAGATTAGAAATCAGCCCAACCCATATAGCCTATGAGAGCTAGTCAACTATATATGTTAATATACGCTAATTTAAGTATATTTTCACAAGACATGGAAGGGCAATCCTAGTGATTTCCTATTTCCATGCGTGTATCAATTATTCAGTTGTATGCGTGAATGATATTTGTAGACTAATTTCTGAAAATATTTTGTGAACTCTAAAATCGAAGTGGTGGATTGATATTTGATTGTGATTATTTTGTGTTGTATTGCCGGTTTAAGAATTAAGACTTTGGTTAACAAATTATTCCTTCAAATAAAAAACAACACAAAAGCATATATTATCCGACTTAGAAAAGTCCGCATCCGCTCCGACACCAGTCCGAATCCGTACCATTTTCGACATCCTAAAAAATCCGTATCCACATCCGAAACCGCATAATATCCGCTCCGCTCCGAATCCGATCAAAAAAATAGGATTAGGATATGAGGAAGCCATTATCCGATCCGATCCGTTTTCATCCCTAGTTATTGTGGATACTAGCTTGACCGTCTTTGCGTGCACATGCACCTCCCCGCATTCTCTTTTTTTTTGGCATTTGGAAACAAATTAATAGCGTTGTGTCCACCGTATATACATGGATATATTAATCTAGAAACCAGTATCACCTGCCGTTTTTTTTCTTATTGGTTTCCCCTGATCGATGCATGCATGTTGGTCGATCGGTCGGTCCTGCAGGTGGATCTTGTGGGCGGTTACTACGACGCCGGCGACAACGTCAAGTTCGGCCTGCCGATGGCGTTCACGGTGACCATGATGTCGTGGAGCGTCCTGGAGTACGGCGACCAGATGGCGGCGGCCGGCGAGCTCGGCCACGCCGTGGAGGCCATCAAGTGGGGCACGGACTACCTGGTCAAGGCGCACCCAGAGCCCAACGTGCTGTACGGAGAGGTCTGTTGGTTGGTTCCTCTACACCCCGCCGCGCCGCCACGTCACGCTCTGCTATGCTTGCTTGCTTTATTTGTCAACACCTTCCATCACCCTGCACTTTGCATGCATGCAGGTCGGCGATGGTGACTCGGACCACGACTGCTGGATGCGGCCGGAGGACATGACGACGAGCCGTCAGGCCTATCGTCTTGACCCCCAGAACCCAGGCTCCGAACTCGCCGCCGAGACCGCCGCGGCAATGGCGGCGGCCTCGCTCGTCTTCCGCACCTCCAACCCCGACTACGCCAACACTCTCCTCCAGCACTCCAAGCAGGTACGTACGTATGGTTTTGCTTGCATTTGCATGCATCTTCTCCCAATCCAAGATTATTGTTGTCGAACACTACGATCGACGGAAATGCATGTCCACAGCTGTTCGATTTCGCGGACAAGTACCGGGGGCGGTACGACAGCAGCATAACGGTGGCACGCAAGTACTATGCGTCATCAAGCGGGTACGGGGACGAGCTACTATGGGCAGCGGCATGGCTACACGAGGCGACCACCGGCGAGCCACGGTACCTAGACTACCTGGCGACCAACGCCGACGCTTTGGGCGGCACAGGCTGGTCAATCAACCAGTTCAGCTGGGACGTAAAGTACCCGGGCGTGCAGGTCCTAGCCGCCACGCTCCTCCTGCGCCAGCGTGCAGGCACCACCACCCACACCGACGTGCTGCGGAAGTACAAGCAGAAGGCGGACCTGTTCGCGTGCTCCTGTCTCGGGAAAGGCGGCGCGAACAGCGTCCGGAGGACGCCTGGTGGGATGGTGTACCACCAGAGCTGGAACAACGTGCAGTTCGTGACTAGCGCCGCGTTCCTCCTCGCCGTGTACGGTGACCACCTCGCCGCCGCCGGACAGCAGGCCGCGGAGTGCCCGGACACGGCGTCCGCGCAGCCGTCGGAGCTGATTGCGTTCGCGAAGTCTCAGGTGGATTATATCCTTGGGAGCAACCCGAGGGCGACGAGCTACATGGTTGGGTATGGTGCCACGTACCCAAGGCAGGCGCACCACCGTGGCGCGTCCATTGTCTCTTTCAAGTCCAACCCCTCGCTCGTCAGCTGTCAGGCTGGGTATAGCAGCTGGTACCATCGTCAGAGCGATAACCCCAACCTGCTTGATGGTGCCACCGTTGGTGGACCCGATGAGTACGATAACTTCGCTGATGAGAGGGATAACTATGAGCAGACGGAGGCCACCACGTATAACAATGCGCCGCTTATGGGTGTGCTTGCTCGCTTGGCCGCCGGTAATGGTGGCCGCCGGTTTGGTCATCACTCGCTCGCCGCCGATGGTAACTACTAGTCTACTACTCATGCATTCTGATCTGATATGATGAGCCGCCTGGTGATTTCGAGACAAAAACTAATGAACTGGGCTGAATCGATCGGTCTGTTTCTCTTTTGCCTGCAGAAGCTTCTTTCTCCACGGCCATCAATGGCGCCAACCGGACCTCACTGACATCTCCTTCTCCGGGTAATCACGCGTCGCCCATCGAGATCGAGCAGAACGCGACGGCGTCATGGACGACGGAGCGGGGCAATAAGACGTACCACCGGTACGCAGTGACGGTGACCAACAGGTCCCTCAAGACCGTCCACGACCTCCACATCGGCATCTCCAAGCTCTACGGCCAGGTGTGGGGCGTCGACAAGGCGCGCTACGGCTACGTGTTCCCGAGCTGGCTGACGTCGCTGCCCGCCGGCAAGAGCGCCGCGTTCGTCTACATCCAGGCTGCGCCGCCGGCCGATGTCTGGGTCACCGGCTACAAGCTCCTCTGACTGAGACGGCGCCGAAGTAGTCAGTGTCCCTGTGTGTGTTTGTGTGGAAGGATCGGAGTGAAATGAAGGCTTGTTAGGTTACAATGCAAAAAAAAAGTGGGCAACAAGTGATGGGGTTAGTAACAATCTCGGTCATCCTCATTGTCCATTAATATAAAAGCTATATAAGCCATCCACTAGCTGCTAATAGTAGTGTGTTGTGTGGTGATTGGAATTGGAATACGTAGTAAGATGAATTGTATGCTATAACTACAACATGTTGGAATTTTAGATTCTGAAAACACAGGGTTTTGATATCTTCTTTGTTCTTTTCTTGCATGTAGCTATGTTGTGCAGATAATTGGCCATTTGAACCCAAGTTTTTTTTTGAGTGAATTGCGTTGTGGGTCCTTAAACTATTCCCGCATTCTCAAGTAGGTCCAGCAACTTTTAGTTTGCATATCTGGATCCCAGATCTATTTATGTGCCTAAGCCGCCGTCCAAACCTGACCAGCAGGGACGATCCTGCCTATGTGGCGCTGCCAGCGTGGAATTATAGCATGTTCAAATTGTTATAGGTTATGATCTTTTGTAATGCGGTCCTTGTATAATATGACAAATGCCCTGGACCTCCTCCTAAATCTTATCCCTTCTCGTTTCCCTTTCTTTTCCCTGCATCCAGCGCCGCCGTCCCCTTTGGCTTTGCCGCCACCGTCCCTTTGCCAGTGCCGTCTCCCCACCCGGATCTGAATTGCTGAGGCCATGAATCACCAAGTGCGTGCTCCAATGTCGCACGTGAGTTCTCCTTCACATGGGTCCTCCTCCATTCCTCCCCAATCCACTATTCCTTGCGCATACACCGAGGTCCTCAAGTTTGGGGCGCTAACAGGGCTACCCATGCCACCATGCCCGAAATGCGGTGATGATATCATCGAGCTCACATGTGGTGCTGGGTCAAAAACTCCGGGGCAGATCTTCTTCAAGTGTCGCTCCCATGATATATATGTAAGGCATATGGCTTCAGTTCTAAATTGTGGATTGTGTCCTGTACACTTTTATTCATTCTTTTGCTGATGAATACTATATGGCAGGTGCCTACAAGTTGTCCTTTCTACTTGTTTCCCAACAAGTATCAAAAGTGGCTAGTAGAGCGTGGTTACATTGGTGATAGTGGTAAGAAGATGGACAGTAATGCTGATCTTGTGGCTGAAGTTGACCGATTGAAGGTTGGGTTAGGGGGTGTTTAGGAGCAATTTCAAGCAATCCAGAATCAGTTAGCTTCTATCAAAACTGATGTTCAAGCACTGAGAACTACAATAGATAGTTTGGATGAAAAGTGTGGCAAGATGGTGGATACCACAAAGACAGGAGGAGGTTGTAATGTAATGTAGTTAGCTTGTAGTAATGTAATCTGTTGGCTTGTGGCAATATTCTGGTAGTTAGGTTCCAGCTGTTTGCTTATGTAGTAATGTAATCTGTTGGCTTCTAGCAATGTAATCTGTTATCTTGTAGCAATGTAATATGTTGGCTTGTAGCAATGTTCTGGTAGCTAGGTTCCAGCAATTATGTAATGCAATGTAATATGAATTGCATGTTATGAATGAAGTTGAACAGACCACATGTCAATATTTAGAGTACTCCAATATTTGTGACAACTTGAGCACTTGCTGGCTAGCTGAAAAGAACATATCTCAACTTCACAGAAATTGAGCATCAGGTCTTACATAACTCGGCATTACAGAACTTATGTTTTTTCTGACCTGCCAGAGCAAAAGAAGATTCAGGTCCTACACATGGACCATGTATCCTAACTTCCAAAAGAATTTCTATTTCATTTACAAAAGAAGATCCTGTACATGGATCTTTTGGTTTCGGAACCCAAAATCAAATGCCACTGGTCTTGCATCTCACTTCTTTTTCTTGGGTTTTGTCACCTTCTTGGATGGTTCTGTCTGCTTGCGCTTGCTGATCCTTCCAGGCTTGGTAATATTTTGCCTCATAGGTGGGCGATTGGCGACAATATAGGAGCTATCAGGCAATGGTTGTGCTATCATCTCAGCCCTTCTTGTTTGTGATGCCTACATAGGTTGAAGAATTATATTTGCATGTCATATAAAGAATGAAGAATTAATCAAGAATGAAATTATTGTGTGTACCTCTTCCATCAGTTGTGAGACCATGTTGCTATTGTATTGTTGGCTTTCTATTTCTGCTTGGAAGTCATGTTGCAGGAAGTCTATATCTGCAACACTTGTTTCTTGTGGTCCATGCATGCTATGGTCTATCTCTTCCACTTGTGCTGGTTCCTGCATGTTGTCCACTACTGTGGGCAAACCAGCCTTTCTGAGTGCACATGTAGCTCTGTTGTGCCCAGTGTCTTTGCACCAACTGCAGTGCATCTTAACTCCATGTTTGGACAATGTTGGACCATTTCTTCCTTGTACTTCCTTCTTGACTTTGGTGGCCTACCAACTGTTTTATCATACACAGGTGGTAAAATTTCTATAGCAGCAACATGTGCCCATTTTTTCTGGTCATTACAGGGCCAAATGTTGTATCCATAGGCCTCTGTAAAAGCTTGAACAGAGTAACAATGTGGTAGTACAGACTCTTCAGAGATCCTCTCATGCCTCAAACAAGAGATGGCATGACCACAAGGAATACCAGTGATATCACATCGCCTACAATCACACTTCTTAGAGATAATGTCAACAATGTACTTGTGGTCCCTGTCCTGAACTTCAAATATGCCCTGACCAGCTAGTAATGCAAAACATCTGTTGGCAAATTCCGCATTCTTCTCTATCTTCTTCCTAATCTTAGGACACACCAGCATACCTTGCCACTTGTCTGCAACCTCTTGCTGTTTGTTGTAGTGCCTAGTCATGAGTTGGCTTTTAATCCTCTGCAGCATATTGAGCATTGGTAGCTCTCTAGCTTCTAAAATATATTTGTTGAAGACTTCACAACTATTATTCAACAGGATGTCACACTTAGGGTACTCACTGAAAAAGGCCTTAACCCATGTTTGGGGAGGCATCTTTTCTAGCAATGCATATGCATCTTTGTTCAGGGCCTTCATCTTGTCCATGTTGGCATTCCACCTTTCAATAGTGCAAGATCTAGCACATGCCCAAAGTTGATCTTTCAAGTTTTCTCCCTTGAAATGTCCTTGGAAATTGGAATACAAATGCCTAACACAGAACCTGTGTTCTGAGTCAGGAAAAACTTGGGCCACAACAGGAATTAAACCCTGCAATTGCAAAGAGTAAGAAGAATGAAGGTTTGCACTAAAAAACCTAGGTTGTAACAGTAAAAAGAATATAGTTAGAAGACCCGCCTTTTGTTTATCTGTCATGATGGTCCAGGGGTTGGTGTTTTCAATTGCTAGATCCTCCTTCAATGTGTTCAGGAACCACTTCCAAGTTTGCAATGACTCAACTTCTACAACAGCCATTGCAATAGGGAATATACAATCATTTGGGTCAATTCCAATAGCTGTGAGTAAGATTCCTCCAAACTTTCTCTTAATATGGCACCCATCCAAACAGATCACAGGTCTGCATCCAATCAGAAACCCCCTCTTGCATGCATCTAAAGAGATGTACAATGTACTGAAATTGCCATTATTCAGATTTATATATAGGGAACTACCAGAATTGGACCTCCTTAACTGATGACCATAGTCCCACAACTTGTTAAACTGTTCTGCCTCATCTCCATATATATTCTTCAAAGCCATGCATCTAGCCCTGGACAACTTGCTCCTAGAAGGTGTGAAGTTCCAATCTAGTTGAACTATTTTAGCAAAGTTTTTTAGTGACATTTTATCATCTGCTCTGAACTTTTCCATGTACTTCTGTGCAAGCCACTTGGCAGTGCATCTCTTGAGTACCCATTGTTTCTGGCATTTGTGTTGTCCAACATATTTCTTCACCAAAAAACAGTTAACTCCGCTGTCAAATGAAGCATACAAAAACCAGGAGCAACCCTCTGCACAATGAGCTTGAACTCTAGTTTTGTCATTCCTTGGCATCTTTATCTCGACCCTATTTTTCAAACTATATTCTGTAATAGCTTCTCTCAATGCCTCGACAGTGGAAAATTTCATCCCAATTTTGAACTTTGGGTTGCACAAATCTTCAGGTTTGAAACTACTCAAATTCCTACCAACATCACCATCTTCATCTGATTCAAGCAACTCCAACTCATCTTCATCAGTAGAAATTTCATCCCATTCTCTGTGCTCAGCCCTTTCACATGATCCAACAAACCTTTTGCCCATCTTGATCATATTACCCTGTCCTACACCGTGATCAATGACTTGATCATCCACATTGTCATAGAATAGGTCATCATCTTCATCTGCTATGTCATTATCAGAGTAAAAAAAATCAGAGTCCTCACTGCCATCATCAGTGCCTTCACCTGGTGTCATATCCTCTTTATCACCTCCACTACCACAGCAGCGCGGAATGTCAGAGTAGAAATCAGGTAACCTCTCACCTTTCTTGTTTGGAATGTGTCCCACCTTGCTTGGACTCAACACTTTGGGTAAAGAAGATATTGGACTCAAAACTATGTCATCAGGAAAGTTGTTTCTAGCAACATGATTGTGGTGGTCATAGTATAGCACAAATGTCTTCACTTTATGAGCCACTAGCTTCATCACAACAGTATCATCATCAGACAAAAGAGCACGAAGCCCATCTGACAAACTTTTCCCAGGTAGAAGCCAATACACTTTCAGAGTAGGAGACAGTAAGTTGTAATCAAGTAGTGATGTTATTTCATCAATCCCCCCAAAGCTCCAGTACTGAGATTTGCAATTATCAAACCAAGACACCTTCTCATTCAGGTAACTACGAGCATCTCCTAATCCACAGAAGAATCCACCGTGATGTACCTCTACTGTGAAATTTGTTCCACTCGGTTCTACAACCAAAAACCCCAATTTCAATCATTTCATCCAAAACGAAACCCTAGAACCGAAACATTTCAACTTTGATCCCATTCTAGCTATCCAAACTGCGTTTCTATGTAAACAACCAACAATCTTGTAAATGATCAGGTGCATAGTCACTCACCATAAACTGGGGACGGCTCCCCTTCTTCCCGCAGTCTTCCCGCCATGGTGCCCCTAACTTGGGAGTCTTCACGGCGCCGATGAATCGAGCAAACAGATGCCCTGCTTCACGCAATACGCTTCATCTTCCTTCGCATCTAACAACCAATGCCGATCGCCGAGTACTCCGCCGTCGAGCCCTCCTCTTCGTTTCGACGAACACTCTGCTAAGGGATTTGTTTTGGGAGGAGACAAAGCGCCAAGGACCTTTGTGCAATTTGTTATCTCTCACTTCGTTAGCACGTGCCTCTCAGGATGCTATAATTCCACGCTGGCAGCGCCACATAGGCAGGATCGTCCCTGCTGGTCAGGTTTGGACGACGGCTTAGGCACATAAATAGATCCGGGACCCAGATATGCAAACTAAAAGTTGCTGGACCTACTTGAGAATGTGGGAATAGTTTAAGGACCCACAACGCAATTCACTCTTTTTTTAAGCATCACCCAAGAAGTTTTCTTCACTGGCTAAGATTGTACTATTTGCGAATTTTGTTCACTTGAGATTTAGCATTACCCAATGTCACACTGAAGTCACAGTCACTGATTGGTTGAAAGGATCTAGATGCCTAAGAGTGGGGGGGGGGGTGAATTGAGCTTCTTTTAAATTTCTAAAGCAATATTAAAACCTATTAATGCCAATCACCCCCTAGTGCCTACCGCAATGTGTATCCTAACTAGAAAGCAATAGCAAGCCAAGGAATTAAAAACGACCTAAGCAATTCTAGTAGAAATTGAAAGAACAAGGCAAAAAGTAATGCAAGTAAGTAAAGAGCTAGGGAAAGGAATTCTTGACGCAGCGATGTTTTCCCGAGGTATCGAGGTGTTGACACACCACCTAGTCCTCTTTGGAGCACCTCGCAAGGTATAGCTCCCCTCTACCCGCGCAAGGGTAGAGTGCTCTCTACGCGCTGATTCTTCGCCACTCCGGCCCGGTGAATCGCCCACAACCGATCACAGAAGCTTGGAGAAGAGCCCCCGACAATCTTCCAGCGATCACTTCCTCCGAACACCACCGAACCATCTAGGTGTTGTCGAACACCAAGAGTAATAAGCACAAGACCTTCACTTGACCAACTCAAGGCTAGGAAGGTGGATGGATGCACACAAGTCACTCCTAATCACTCTAGGAGGGAAGAACAAGATGAACTCTCTCAAATCTCTCGCTAACTAGGCACTTGGCTCTCCAAGAAGTCTCTCAAAGGTTCCTCAGGTGAAACAATGGCCAATCAACCTCTCAAGGACGAAGAGGGCAACTATAAATAGTCTCCACCTTTGAAACTAGCCGTTTCTTACTTTTTCCACTTTCTGCGAAGGCACCGGACTAGTCCGGAGGTCACACCACCGGACTAAGGGAACTGGTCCGGAGCGCACAGAAATTCAAACTTCAGCGAAAAGCAGGCACCGTCGGACCACTCCCAATGGTCCGACGCCCTGGTCCGACGCTCTGGTCCGCAGCCAGGGTGCTCAATAGACTCACAAATCTAGCCGAGCAAAGCACCACCGGACCACTCGCCTTGGTCCGGTGCCCTGATCCGACGCAGAGGTCCGGAGCCGGGGTACTCACTAGATCCACCAATTTCTCTGACCAGAAGCGTCGGACTAGAGGACGGCCCTCCGTCGGACTAGTCCGGATCCTCCTCTGAGGCTGGCTTCCTCTGGCAGGGACCTCCGGACCACTCGTCTATGGTCCGGTGCTCCTTTGGACAGGTGGTCCGGAGCTCTTGTCTCTGAAACTTGCCTAAGACAGGGACCGTCGGACCACTCTCTTTGGTCCGACGCCTCCTAGGCAGACTGGTCCGGAGCCTCTTTCTCCCCCTGTTTCAACTCTTTTCACTAAGTCTTCTCTAGGGGTTTTGCTCCTACCATCTCAAGGGCTATTAGCAGGGTCTCTAGGACTAGTTGTGACAAGTGTGCATACACCTACATCCCAAACTTTCCTAGGTCAAACTACTAGCCTCATACCCCCTTTATAGTACGGTCAAAGGAAAAACAAAGCCCTATACTTAGTGCCCTTCTCACACCTTATGGCACTAAGAGCTAGCCTAGTCTTCACCTTGAAGCTTAATCCTTTCAACCGAAATGATTTCCATCTTGGGGGCATGAATATCCATTAAGCCCATTCAATAAGAATCACTTATGACCTAACTCTAATAACTTTGCCTCTGCAAAACACACGTTAGTCATAGTGACCTAGTATTGTCGTTAATCGCCTAAACACAAGGGACCATGATTCTTCAATCCCCCCCTTTTAGGTGATTGACGACAATACAAGCTCGAGTAGAGAATAAGAGTGAATTTTGATTAGAGAAACATGACTTGACATGAGATAGGCATGGGTTAGTAATAAGAAAGACATGAACATGCCTAAACCATTCAAGCCATGACAAGCACAAAAGATATGAATTGAGCAAAGTACTTGATTTCAAAAGGATATGCTATACCAAAAGATCAAAGATTAGCGTGGAAGCATTAGCATAACCAAGTGACATGATATAGATAAACGGTTCACACACATGTCACACAACCATCAAGTCTTCAAACATCACACACATATCTCACAAATGCATAAAGACGATAAACGTGATGCATGATGCGATAGAGTGTATTACACATCAAAAGAACGAGTCCTACGAGCTCCCCCTGAAGCTAGCCCATCTACTCGACTCTCCCTCTCCCCCTTTGGCATCAAAACACCAAAGCTAAGCGTCTGGAGGCGGAGTGGAAGTAGTCGCGGCACGATCAAGGATGCGAAAGTCGTCGAGAGCATCATCATCATCCGAGGAGTCCTCCCCCTGAGTGTCTGTCACTGGAAGTGGAGCAGTCTGGGGAATAGGAGCTGACATGTCGGCTACCTCTGCGGCTGTAGAGTCTGGAGCTGTAGCTGGAGCAGGAGTAGGAGAAGTATCTGCCACTGTCTCGGAAGGAGCCTCTGGAGCTGCGGAGTCCGGTTGTGCCTCTGGCACTGACTCGACTGGAGTCTCTGGTACCGGTGGCTGCTCAGGCGGAACTGGAGTGGTTGAGACAACTGTGGCATCAGTCATGATAGCACCTGGTGGAGTAGAGACATCAGGAGCTCGGGTGTCAAGCGTGGCCTCAGATGAGGCAACAGAAGAGCGATGTTGACCCGCTGTCGGTGAAACGAACTCGGCCTCAATCTCAGCTGCTATCTGCTGACCAGTGGGGGACGGCTGCCCAGTGATGTCACTGAACGAAGCAGAAAGATCTCTGGTAGTAGCACCCATCCTAGCGGACATCAGCGTGAAACCGATAGTGAGAGGGGTGAACTGCTGAGTCGGGCCGAAGGTGTCCAGCCACTGTGTAACCTGTGTCGCCAGGGACTGGAACGGGGTGGTCACACCGGCACCCTGAAGTCCACTGGACTATACGGCGGGAGTGGGTGTGGGACCGGCTGACACTGGTAGTGCCACTAAGGGGCCACTGACTGCTGAGAGCCCAAGACAAGTCCAAGTGCCGGAAATGTCACTGACGGACCAGCTGACTGTGAAGGCTGGGTCTGACTCATCATCTGTATCTATGGTGGAGCAGGAAACTCAAGAGGAGGAGCACCGGTCCACTTCATCATATGGGCCATAAAGGTCATGTTCTGCTACTGGATCTGCTGAGACTGGAGCTGCAAGCGCTGGGACTCAAGCTGCATCTGAAGCATCTGGCGCTGCACCTCATAGTGTCTGTCCTCAGACTGTCTCTGTAGCTCATCCTGTCTTTGCTAAATCTAGGTGACAGTCGTCACAAGAGATCCCTGCTGCTCCTGAATCCGATCCAGAACTTTTAGAATAAGAGTCTTTGTAGTGGAGGTAGTGCCAGAGCCACCAGCCTCACCGTCATGTGTCTGTGGAGGCATCTTGGGAATAGGACGGTACTCTGCATCTGAGCTGTCGGAAGTAGTATCCTCAGGTGTAGCAGCTGCCCCGGTGTTTAACTCATGGAGCTCTTGCTGCTCAACGCCTCTGATGAAATTGTCCTCTTCATCCACAACATCTCTATCTGCTGGTGCAGTCCTTTGCTTCACAAGCTGAAGCACTCGGTTCCCAAACCTTTGATCAATCGAAGCTAGGGCTCTGTAAGGTGGAAACGAAGTCTCGGACGCATCGAGCAGAGCACGGAGTCCAGGCTCGGTCCTCTCATGCAAGATAGCAATGATAGCGCATATCTAGTGAGCATATGGGAACTGGCGACGAGCACGCATCACATCTGAAATCACATCCTCAATCTCTGACACAAGGAAGTCGGCGATATCAAACGGTGTCTGTGAGACGAGGGCATGTAGAAGGAACTTTTGCAAGTTGGTCAAGCCATCCTTGTACCTGGTGCGTGGCAACAGTGTACGCCGGAGAACATCGTTCAAGCGGCGAACGGTAGGTGTAAGCTCTGCCGGGGTACGACGAGAACCCGCTGTGAAGGGTGGCCTAAAGAGAGGAGCAACCTCCTCAACTGACAAAGCGCGACCACCTTGAGCTCGGCGAGGTAGAGAGACTCCTCCATAGCAGTCATAGTGAAGACTGAGCTGATCGGCTGTCCCAGTCAAGCGAAGTATCTCTCTGAGCTGTGTCAAGTAAAGCTTGTGTCGCTCGCCTCTGAAAGTGTACTGGAGAAACTGGTGATCTGGCTCAATCCATACTGAAGCATAGAACTCCCTGACCCATCGCTCAATGTAGTTCCCAGAACGTCCAAGAAGATCTGCAAATCCTGGAAGATACTCAATGTAAGGGCAGATCTCCTCGCCAGCTATCTCAACAAGGCTCTCTAAGGAGCAAAATCTGTGATGGCGTATCTGAATACATGCAAGCTGAGCTGTCCTGTAGAAATCCTCCATAAGAGTAGTGTGCCATCCCCTGGAAGCTGGGGTCACGCTGATCTGGGCACCACTTCTCTAGCTGAACAAAACGAAGCTTCTTCACTTGCTTCGCTGTGAGCTCCCTCAAGTCAAGGTGAGCAGAGGATGACTCTGAAGTAGGAGCTGATGAGGCGCTCTGAGGTGACTGAGTGGCCTGGGAACGGGTAACACGTTGAAGAATCATGGCCCTAGTTGGTTTCGGTGATTAACGACAATTAGAGATTATTATGGCTAACATGTGTTTTGCAGAGGCTATGCGTAGCTTAGCCATAGTGATCAAGGAGAATGGGCTCTAATGGTCATCACCTGGCCCCCAAGATGGATATCGTTTCGGTTTTTAAGGAGACATGATGAAGACCCTAGAATGATAGGCTAAGTGCCATAAGGAGATGAAGGGCACTTAAAATTAGATAGGGCTTCTCTTTTTACCTTTGACCGTACTATTAAGAGGGGTTGAGATTAGTAGCTTGACTTAGGAAAGCTTCATGTTTAGGTGTGGTGCACACTTGACTTCCTTAGCTCTAAGCAAGCCTATGGTGACCGTAAGATAGCCTAGAACAACTTCCATATTCATCGCGACGAAAAACGGAGTTGTCAAAAGCGTTTTCTGGGCGTCGGACGCTCCTGGAAGGGGCGCCGGACGCTGTCCGTCGCATCGGACAAAGGCGCCGGACGCTGGGTGGTTGAGTCCACAGCGTCCGTCGGCCTTCTAGAGAGGTTGTTTTCTGGCTAAGTTTTTCAAGGTCCGTCGGACGCTGTCCGTCGGCCAGGCGTTGGACGCTGCGAAGAGCGTCCGTCGACCTTCCAGAGAGGGTGTTTTTCAACCCTAGCCAGAGCTCAGCGTCGGACGCTGTGGCTGAGCGTCCGTCGCCCAGTGACGTAGCGTCCGTCGCTGGGAACAGTGTGTCAGAACTAGCCGTTAGACAGAGGCGTCGGACCGTCCATCGCCTAGGCGTCGGACCGTCCATCGCCTCAACTATGAACAGAAACTAGTCGTTGGGCATGCGGCGGACCATCCGTCGCCTAGTCGACGGAGCGTCCGTCGCCAACTTAAATTGCCAGCCCGAGGCAGTTTTCAGGGGGTCTATTTATAGCCCCTCCCTCTTCTCTCCCACCTCGCCTTTGCTCATTTGAGTTGCTGAGTTTGTTGAGAAGGTTGGGAAGAGAGCAAGAGCCCTAGAGAGAGAGAGAGAGTGATTCGCAAATCCATCCATCCTCTCTCTAGTTTCATCCAAGAGTTCAAGTGTGCATCCTCTAGTTGTGCAGCTTGAGTGAGTCAAGTAAAGATCGAGGCTTGTTACTCTTGGTGATCGACATCACCTAGACGGTCTGGTGGTGCTCGGAGGAAGGTGATCGCCGGAAGATTGTCGGCGGCCCTTCTCCATCGACGTTTTTGATCGGTTGTGGGCGATTCACCGAGCCGGAGTGGCGAAGAATCAGCCCGTAGAGAGCACTCATCCCTTGCGCGGGATTGAGGGGGAGCTATACCTTGCGAGGTGCTCCAACGAGGACTAGGGGGGAGTGTCGACTCCTCGATACCTCGGCAAAACATCGTCGTGTCAAACATCTCTTTCCCTAGCTCTTTATTACCGCATTACTTTCCGCAATTGTCTTCCATTTCATACTAGAATTGTGTAGGAAGTTTTCGCTTTCCATTGCCTTGCTACCGCTTTCTAGCTAGGACACACAAGCGGTAGGCACTAGGGGGTTAATTGGCTCTTTATAGGTTTAATTCTTGTTTAGAAATTAAAAAGAGCCCAATTCACCCCCACCCCTCTTGGGCATCTTGATCCTTTCACACGTCCCCAGGGAGCTGGTGCCAACGGAACTGGAAGCACATATGTGGCGAGCTCTGGCTCCTCTGGAAGAGACTCGGACTGAGCTGGAGGTGTAGAGGGTAGAACCCACGGAGGAGTGCCAATACAAACTGAGCCTCGGCGACCACCTCGTTGTGCGCGGTCTGCTGCATCTGCCACTGCCTCGGCCTGCTCGGCCTCTGAAAGCTTTCGCTTTTTCTTCTTGGGCTTCTCTACCACCTTCTTCTTCTTCCCCTTGTCCCTCGAAGGACGCGGAGGAGGAGGTGGGTCATCACCAGAACCACTGACCCGAGCACGAGAACTGCGAGGCATAGCTGATCAACAAAGAATCACTGCCCACTAAAAATTACCCACTGCTAGAATCACTGTCAGCTGCAAGTACCACTGCCAGAACCACTGCCACAAGCCAACTGCAAGTCTCTGACACAATAAACAACCACAACTGTCGAGAGAGGCTTGTCAAGCCACTGGACTGACCCTTCTGAGGCTTTGCCTCAATCCATACTCGCGAGCTTTGCCCCGAGTTTATACTGCCACTGCTGCTGCTAGATAGAATAGATAGAAGTATATAAGCATAGATAATAGCTAGAGATAAGATACCGTATGGAAGCAAGCAACTAGGTAAGAATAGAATGAAAAACTGCCATGGTACCTGAGGTAAGCAAGCGTATCTAATCAAAGCAACTCAAGGTCCAAACCACACTCCACAAGGGGGCTTGCCAACTGAGAATTACAATTAGCAATAGGATTTAGTTAATTGGAAAAATAACTAAGGCATGGGGATGACCAATAGCTAGACAAAACGCTAAAACCATGATCAGAAGACATACCCTAGAGATGAATGAAGAAAAGTTGAAGGATCGGCGAAGACGAATCGACGATTTGAAGTTCCAAACCCTAGGTTTTGGAAACCCTAGGTGGAAACAACCTTTGGCTGGCAATGACAATGAGGGGAGGGTTGAAAACCTTCGGAGGATGAGGCCTTGGCAAGATAGGAGTGGAGCTTGGTCGCCGGACAGTGGAGGCGGCAGGAGGCGGCTCTGCTCTGCGGGAAGCTTGAGGAAGCACAAGGCTGAGCAGGCAGGGGCGGTGTGCACCAGCGAGGAGCTTCACCGGTAGTGGGTGTGTCGCAGGTGAGGCACGAGGGAAGGCGGCGGTGGTGAAGCTCAGGCGGCGATTGCGGTGGCAGTTGGGCGGCACGATGTATAGAGGGGAAGTAAAAAGGTTGCCGAACAGAAATGCCAACGCGGGGGATTATCCACAAAAGATCGAAGCTCCGGACCACTCGCCTTGGTCCGGAGGGTGGTCCGACGGGGTGGTCCGACGGATTGAGGAGGAAAAAACAAAGCAACACAGTAAGGGTCCAACCACCGGACCAGAGGAGTCGGACGAGCCTCCAGACTAAGCAGGGTGGTCCGAAGGTTAGTTGACCGGAAGGGATAGCGCTGACTGAAGCTCCGGACCTCTCGTCAATGGTCCGGAGTGTCGATAGTCGAGAGGTTCGACGATTTCGATGATATGAACTTTGGAATCCAGAGACACACCGAGCGTCGGACCACTTAGCACCGGACCATGCCGAGTGGTCCGGAGGGTGATCCGGAGCTTGAGAAACTTTGATTTTTTCTGTTTTTCTCTCCCAACTTTTCTCTTAGCCAAGTACCAACACAAAAGTGCAGAAATAAGCACTTGTTGGACTTAGCATAAGAACCATCCCTCAAACCCTCGTTTTGGGAATAGTTTGCCTTAGGCTAGAATTAGTTTTCATAGGAAAATAGTTCAATAAAGCTCCAAGGGTCACCATAGGGGCACAAGAGGGGTATTAGCTGAAGCTAGAGCTTTGAATTGCTTCCCCTAAGTGACGAACCTAGAGGATGCCCAAACTTAATTGAAAAAGAAGCAACAAGCAACACACATGCATATGCTATGTAATTACGAAATTTGAATCTAGGTTTTTTGCAAGTTTAAACCGCGGTAAGGCTTTGTCACACGCTTGAAAGCGGTTATCCCGACCGCGTTAGCCAAGCCTATGTGCATTACTATAAGTTAAACATGATTAAATTACACATGTATACATGGTTCACAAAAGATCATCTTTTAGTGAAGTTGGAGTGATCAAGCACATTCAACTCGCTTCTCAACCTACAAAAGGTTGTCTCATCGAGAGGTTTAGTGAAGATATCCGCCAATTGATTTTCGCTAGAAACTCCAACTAGTGTAATGTCTTTCCTAGCCACATGATCTCTAAGAAAGTGATGACGAATATCAATGTGCTTGGTGCGAAAGTGTTGAACCGGGTTGTTAGCAAGCTTTACGGCGCTTTCATTATCACACAAAAGTGGAACATCTTTTAAAACAACGTCGTAATCAAGAAGTGTTTGGGTCATGCATAAGATTTGTGCACAACTTGCTCCCATGGCAATGTATTCCGCCTCGGCGGTAGACAATGTCACACTGTTTTGCTTCTTGGAGGACCAAGAGACAAGAGATCTTCCTAGCAAATGGCAACCGCCGGAGGTACTCTTCCTATCAACTTTACACCCGGCATAATCCGAATCAGAATAGGCACAGAGTAGGAAGGGAGCTCCTTTGGGATACCAAAGGTCAATGCTAGGGGTGTGCCTTATGTACCTAAGGATTCTTTTGACCGCACATAAATGTGACTCTTTAGGGCTTGCTTGAAACCTAGCACACATACACACACTAAACATGATATCCGACCTAGATACAGTGAGGTAAAGTAAACTACCGATCATTGAACGATAGAGAGTTTAGTCAATCGGTTTACCTCCCTCATCGAGATCGAGATGCCCATTAGTAGGCATTGGGGTCTTGATTGGCTTGCAATCCTCCATCTTGAATTTCTTGAGCACATCATGAGTGTACTTTTCTTGAGATATGAAGGTACCCTCCCTCAATTGCTTCACTTGGAAGCCAAGGAAGAAGGTTAGCTCGCCAATCATTGACATCTCGAACTCTTTGGACATCAATGCACCAAACTTCTTGCAATGGTCTTGGTTTGTTGACCCAAATATAATGTCATCGACATATACTTGGCAAACAAAGATCTCTCCATTAAGCTTCTTGGTGAATAGTATTGTGTCGATGATCCCAATCTTGAAGCCCTTCTTGAGTAGGAAATCCCTTAACCTCTCGTACCAAGCTCTTGGAGCTTGCTTCAATCTGTAGAGAGCCTTGGACAACCTATAGACATGATTAGGCAAGTTTGGATCTTCAAACCCGGGAGGTTGTGAGACATAGACAAGTTCATTGATAAAACCATTTAGAAAGGCACTCTTCACATCCATTTGAAAAAGTTTCATTTTGTGATGTGAAGCATATGTCAAAAGGATACGAATGGCTTCTAGTCTTGCAACCGGTGCAAAGGTTTCCCCAAAATCCAAGCCTTAAACTTAGGAGAACCCCTTTGCAACCAACCTTGCCTTGTTCCTCACAACCACGCCTTGATCATCTTGCTTGTTCCTAAACACCCCACTTGGTGCCAATGATTCTTGCTCCCTTTGGCCTTTATTCAAGTGTCCACACTTGGTTCCGGGTGAAGTTGTTGAGTTCTTCATGCATGGCATTCACCCAATCCGGATCCGCAAGCGCGTCCTCAACACTAGTAGGCTCAACAAAGGAAACAAACCAGTGATGTTCAACATAAGATGCAAGTCTAGAACGAGTCATTACTCCATTTGATGGACTTCCTATGATTTGATCATGAGGGTGTGCTTTTAGGATAGGTGTTGATCTTCTATCATGAACTTGAGGAGGGGGACGTGGTGCTTTAACATTGCTTGCTTCGGCCTTGGATTGATCTTGAGGGATGAAGGTATCTTCTTGAGCTTCCCTCACTTGATCTTCTTCAACTTGAGGCGTGCGAGGTGGAGAAAGATCTTGATTATCATCATCTTCTACTTCTTCCACCTCTTGCGGGTTGATAGCACCAATTGGCATATTCTTCATTGCCTCCCTCAATGGTTCATCACCTACATCAATATCCTCAAGCGCTCCTTGGGAGCCATTAGTTTCATCAAATTCCAAGTCATACGTTTCTTCAACTACGTCGGTGGCTTTGTTAAATACACGGTATGCCTTGGACTTAAGCGAATATCCAACAAGGAAACCAAGATCACACCGCCGTTGGAATTTACCCAAGTGTTGGCGCTTCTTGTAGATGTAAACTTTGTATCCAAACACCCGGAAGAATGAAATATCCGGCTTCTTCCCATTCACAAGCTCATAGGGAGTCTTCTTCAATAGACTTTGGATGAAGAGGTGGTTTTCTGCATAGCAAGCGGTGTTAATGGCATCCGTCCAAAACTTCTCCGGAGTGTTGTACTCATCAAGCATAGACCTTACTAGAGTTATGAGCGTCCGGTTCTTCCTCTCTACAACACCATTTTGTTGTGGAGTATATGTGGCGGATACCTCATGCTTGATCCCCACTTCATCACAATAGTCCTCAATCTTTTTGTTGACAAACTCGGTGCCATTGTCGCTTCTTATCTTCTTGATCTTCACTTCAAACTCATTTTGTGCCCTTGTTGCAAACTTCTTGAAGATAGTTTGAGTTTCACTCTTGTCTTGAAGAAAGAACACCCAAGTGTACCTTGAATAATCATCAACCACCACTAGGCAAAAGAGATTTCCTCCAAGACTAGCATATGTAGTGGGGTCGAAAAGATCCATGTGAAGTAATTCAAGTACTCTTGAGGTTGACATGAATGCTTTAGTGGGATGGGTGTTGGAAACTTGCTTGCCGGCTTGACATGCACTACACAACTTGTCCTTCTCAAACACCACATCCTTCACACCTCTAACCATCTCCTTCTTGACAAGTTTCTTCAAAGTTGACATGCCCACATGTGCTAATCTTCTATGCCAAAGCCAACCCAAAGAACTCTTGGAGAATAGACATGTTTGCAACTCGGCTTCATTTGAGGTGAAATCCACTAAGTAGAAGTTGTTGTGTCGAAACCCTTTGAATATCATTGATGAATCTTCAATCTTGGTCACAATCACCTCGGTTGGAGTGAATAGACAATAAAATCCAAGATCACAAAGTTGACCCATGGAAAGCAAGTTGAAGCTTAGAGATTGAACTAGCAAGACATTTGATATTGATTGATCATTTGAGATTGCCACTTTGCCTAGACCTTGAACTTTAGCTTTTGAATTGTCCCCAAAGGTAATCTTGCCTTGCCCTTCACATTCTTCATCAAGTGTGGTGAACATCCAGGAGTCACCGGTCATATGTTGAGTGCAACCACTATCAATCACCCAATGACTTCCACCGGTCTTGTAGTTCACCTACACACAAGCAACTTGGAGTTAAGCTTGTTGTTTGGGAACCCACTCAAAGCGGGGACCCATTGCCTTGGTAACCATCTCCTTTGCAACCCAAAGAACTCTAGGCTTGTTCTTCATTTGTGGACCAAGGAACACTACTAGTGGTCTACCCTTGTGGTCCTTCTTGATAACATAGTGAGCATCATGAGCAAATGGCCTTGTATGCTTGGGCAAGGTCTTGGGTGGTTGAGTTTTGCAATCATAAGCGAAATGAACCACTTGACCACACTCAAAGCATCTTCTTGGCTTGGGATTTGAGTACTCTTGATTGTAGCCATTGTACTTGTTCTTGTAATAATTCTTGGCTTCAATCTCAACCTTTGCCTTCATGATTTGGTTCTCCTTGAACCCAATGTCGGTCTTGTCATTCTTCATTACGGTGCTCATCAAAATCTCACTTTGAAGATTGTGACCCTTGGTGAACTTCTCAAGGCCACATGTAAGCTTGGTCTTGTCACTCTTGAGCTTGGCAATTTCTTCTCTTAGAGATATGATCAAGGTAATAGCATCCTTGTCTTCTTCTTGAGCCGGCTTGATGACAATGGGCTTGTTAGACTTGAGAGTGATTAGCTCTTCCTTGAGCTTTGAGTTCTCTTCTCTCATCTTGACATAGTCATCATACTTGTCGGCTTCGAAAATCTTCTTGCCCTTGCACTTAGCACTTTGCTCAAGAGCCACATCATCAATCAAGATATCACAAGAGGTAGCACTATCACACTTAGCACACGGGTTAGTAGCAACATGTGTAGCAAGATCTTGATTAAGCAATTCATTTGCTATCACTAGTGTGCCATGTTCTTGCTTGACATTTTGGTAGTCATATTTTAGCAAGTTATACCTTGTGTGGAGCTCTTGTGTTGACCTCTCAAGCTTATCATGTTTCTCATTAGCTTGCTTAAGAGAGGCTTTGAGCTCCCTAGTGCTAGATGTGATAGAATTAATCTCAAGCTTCAAATCATCATTAGCACTAGTCAAGGTGTCAAGCTTATCATGCAAGTTTCCTTTGATCTCAAGTAGCTTGTCATTTTTATCTTTGTACTTCCTTATGATGCTAGCGTACTTGTTGCAAATTTTAATTAGCTCATCATAGGAAGGTGCTTCTTCATCGTCACTATCATTACCACTAGAGTCACCACTATCATCATCCTCTATTTGTACCTTCTTTTCACCCTTAGCCATGAGGCATAGGTGTGTAGAGGATGAGCCCGGTGATGAGGAAGGAGGTGGCGATGGAAGGGAAGAACCAATCACCAAAGCGGCCACCTTCTCATCTTCACTCTCATCATCGGAGGAGTCACTAGAGTACTCAATGTCAGTCACTAGAGTACTCAATGTTGATGAGCCAATCACCCACAATGTAAGCCTTGCCATCTTTCTTCTTCTTGTGAAAGTTGAGGTTTTTCTTCTTCTTGTATGGCTTGTCTTGCTTCTTGTCATCATCACTTGAGTCATCATTTCCATCCTTGTTCTTCTTGAACTTGTTCTTGTTCTTGAAGTTCTTGAACTTCTCTTTCTTCTCTTCAGGGTAAGCATGAGCTAGATGACCAAGAGTGCCGCAATTATAGCACTTCATTTGGGAGATTGGCTTCCTTGAGGTGCTTGTGAAGAATTTCTTCTTCTTTGAGTCAAATTTGACTCCACTCTTGTTAAGCCTCTTTAATATCTTGGTGGTCTTCCTCACCATGAGTGCAATGTGGTCTTCATCATCCTCTTCTTCACTTACACTCTCAATAACATATTGAATCTTGCACTTCTCCTTGGAGGATGCCTTGAGAGCCAAGTCTTTCTTCTCTTCCTTTTCTTTCTTCTTGGAAGTAGAAGAGCTACCATCACCAATCTTCATGTACATCTCGTGAGCATTGATCTTGCCCAAAACTTGAGTTGGTGTGGCGCCGGAGAGGTCTCCTTGGTGAAGCACCGTGACGATGTGGTCATACTTCTCAATTGGCAAGACACACAAGATCTTGCGTACCACATCGGCCGACGCCATTTGGTTGAGCCCAAGTCCATTCAACTCCTCTACAAGAATATTAAGACGTGAGTACATCTCATTAGCATTCTCATGAGTAAGCATAGTAAAGGAGTTCAACTTGGCCATGACCAAATGGTAGCGTTCCTCACGCTCACACTTGGTCCCTTCGTGTAGCGCACAAATGGTTGTCCAAACATCGTTAGCGGTTTTACAATTCCGCACACGGTTGAACACATCCTTGCCAATGCCACGGAAAAGAATGTTCTTTGCCTTGACATTGTTCTTCTCAAAGAAGGGATCATCGGCAAACACGGTGCCACCTATGGTAGCGGCTTTGTGCACACCGAGATCCACGGCCTCAAGGTAGGCCTCCATCCGCACTTTCCAATACGGAAAATCATCCCCATCAAACATAGGTGGCGGTCCATCCCCATGGGACATCTTGCTCTAGGCGGTAAAGCCTAAATTGAGAGCAAACTCGCTCCGATACCAATTGAAAGGGTCTAGATGCCCAAGAGGGGGCTGAATTGGGCTTCTTTTAAATTTCTAAAGCAATATTAAAACCTATTAATGCCAATCACCCCCTAGTGCCTACCGCAATGTGTATCCTAACTAGAAAGCAATAGAAAGCCAAGGAATTAAAAAATGACCTAAGCAATTCTAGTAGGAATTGAAAGAACAAGACAAAAAAGTAATGTAAGTAAGTAAAGAGCTAGGGAAAGGAATTCTTGACGCAGCGATGTTTTTCCGAGGTATCGAGGTGTCGACACACCCCCTAGTCCTCGTTGGAGCACCTCGCAAGGTATAGCTCCCCCTCTACCCGCGCAAGGGTAGAGTGCTCTCTACGGGCTGATTCTTCGCCACTCCGGCCCGGTGAATCGCCCACAACCGATCACAGAAGCTTGGAGAAGAGCCGATGACAATCTTCCGACGATCACTTCCTCCGAACACCACCAAACCGTCTAGGTACTGTCGAACACCAAGAGTAACAAGCACAAGACCTTCACTTGACCAACTCAAGACTAGGAAGGTGGATGGATGCACACAAGTCACTCCTAATCACTCTAGGAGGGAAGAACAAGATGAACTCTCTCAAATCTCTCCCTCACTAGGAACTTGGCTCTCCAAGAAGTCTCTCAAAGGTTCCTCAGGTGAAACAATGGCCAATCAACCTCTCAAGGACGAAGAGGGAAACTATAAATAGTCTCCACCTTCGAAACTAGCCGTTTCTTACTTTTTCCACTTTCTGCGAAGGCACCGGACTAGTCCGGAGGTCACACCACCGGACTAAGGCAACTGGTCCGGAGCGCACAGAAATTCAAACTTCAACGAAAAGCAGGCACCGTCGGACCACTCGCAATGGTCCGACGCCCTGGTCCGACGCTCTGGTCCGGAGCCAGGGTGCTCACTGGACTCACAAATCCAGCCGAGCAAAGCACCATCGGACCACTCGCCTTGGTCCGGTGCCCTGGTCTGACGCAGAGGTCCAGAGCTGGGGTACTCACTGGATCCACCAATTTCTCTGACCAGAAGCGTCGAACTAGAGAACGGCCCTCCGTCGGACTAGTCCGGAGCCTCCTCTGAGGCTGGCTTCCTCTAGCAGGAACCTCCGGACCACTCGTCTATGGTCCGGTGCTCCTTTGGACAAGTGGTCCGGAGCTCTTGTCTCTGAAACTTGCCTAAGACAGGGACCGTCGGACCACTCTCCTTGGTCCGACGCCTCCTAGGCAGACTGGTCCGGAGCCTCTTTCTCCCCCTGTTTCAACTCTTTTCACTAAGTCTTCTCTAGGGGTTTTGCTCCTACCATCTCAAGGGCTATTAGCAGGGTCTTTAGGACTAGTTGTGACAAGTGTGCATACACCTACATCCCAAACTTTCCTAGGTCAAGCTACTAGCCTCATACCCCCCTTTATAGTACGGTCAAGGAAAAACAAAACCCTAGTCTATACTTAGTGCTCTTCTCACACCTTATGGCACTAAGAGCTAGCCTAGTCAACCGAAACGATTTCCATCTTGGGGGCATGAATATCCATTAAGCCCATTCAATAAGCATCACTTATGACCTAACTCTAATGACTTTGTCTCTGCAAAACACACGTTAGTCATAGTGACCTAGTATTGTCGTTAATTGCCTAAACACAAGAGACCATGATTCTTCATTGATCTACCAAGATTTCTACTCTCGATCAGAACTTTGACTCGCTTTCTAGTTGCCACTCTTGTCTTCAAACTTAGAACTTGACTTGGGTGTCATCAATGTCCTGAAATTCCATAATCGTAACACGAGGTCTAAACCACAAGTTTAACTTCTAAATCCCTAATCATATAACTATAACAATAAGTCCCTAATCGTATAACGTGAGGTCCAAAATCACAATAACTTGAGGATGCTATCTTGGTCCCAAACTTTTAAACTGGACATCCTAGTCCCTAAACTTAATAATCGTATTACATTTAGTCTAAATCACAATTAATATGCCCACGCCACTAAGATAGAAAAAAAAAAGAAAAATGGGAGCTTGGCACATTCAGCTAAGATATGTATTGCTCAGTATATCTTTGTTAAGATACAGACAGATGTTTATACTTTTGTTTCATACAGCAACACAATAATGGCCTTTCACTCGTACACAAACATAACACGATCAGAGCTCTCAACTGAACCAATGCCCTGCTGGTCTTTCACTCGTAGATAAACATAACAACGATGAGAGCTCCCATGCAATACACAGCACGGAGACATCTCAATTGTACACAGCAGTACCATCACTTCATGTACCTCTGAAGAAATTTACGGTGGAAATCACTCCTGATTGTGTCGTTGATGAACCGTTTTGGTGTCTTGGTTTCTCCACGTGCTTGGTTCTTGAATACCACATCATCGTCCCACCTAGAAAGCACAAACACCCATTTGTGGTCTCAAACAAATGGCACAACAAAAACATACAGTATAGCACAACAAGCTCGCCACAACATCCTACCTTCTCTTCACACTGAAGGAGCCAGGATTGCTGATATTAATCAAAGGGTTTCCCCGCATCAGTTCAGCCTCCTTCATCTTGGCCTCCTCTTCTGCTTGTTGCCGGTCCTGAAATGGAACAATTCTTGTTATGTCCCCATAATCCAAGTGTACAAAAACATAAAATCATGACACAACGACAGAGATGCAAAGATAACAAACCTTTCTAAGCTTCTCCTCGGCTCTTTCTTTCTTAATCCTCTCAAGCTCTGCCATTAGAGCTTCGGTGTCGTCGTCATCGTCGTCATCTTCATCGCTGAACACAATTTGCCATTCAATGTGTAAGAGCAACCAAGCATAGTAAAATGATAAACCGAAATAAGATATATTTGCCTAGACAATGTCAAGAAATATGTTGCCTTATCTTCTGTGCACATTTGAAGTAAAGACATCGGCCCTGTTTGGATCAAGGGGCTAGAGCTAGTTTGAGCTAGTTTACACTCAACTAGCCCAAAAGTATCCAAACATGAGGGCTAGATTGAGCTAGTTACAACTAGCCCACCCAAAAAAACTATCCCCACCAATAGTGGATTATTTGGGCTAGTTCTAGTGGGATGTACTAAAGTTTTTTTTTGAGCTAGTTTTGGTGTGGTCCACTACCAAGAAAAGTACCTTTATTGACAATCTAACCCTTGCGTCCAAACACCTATTTGGCTAGAGCTAGTTTAGGACTAGCACTGAGCTAGAAACTAGCTCTAACCTCTAGCTGTGCTAGAGTATCCAAACAGGGCCATCCTTATCAAAGGAAACTAAACGTGCTACTACGCTAGGCTATGCGCAATAATGGATAACAACCACTACTCCAGAAGTGAGTAGCCTTGTGGCTATACGAACCACTACCCCACTACCCCAGAAGTGAGTAGCCTTGTGCACAAATTCTATTAAAGTTGGCACTGGAAAAAAAATTGAAACAATTCTAGAAAATAGTTAATGCAGTTGCAAGTCAAGTTCATCCTGCTAACAAAAGAATAATCCCAGCAGCATTTCAGAAAAGTAGGGTTCATAAAACACTCATCACTGAGAAGGACAATGGTACAGACCTCTCATCATCACTTTTAGGCTCCACATCAGAGTCATCTGCATCGATTTCTCGTGGAACTATCTTATCCTCTGCCTCTCTCTTTGAGCCTATGAGTTACAGCAACAAAGGAATAAGTCACCACTACGCCACAACATAAACAGATATTGATGCAGTGTTCGTTCCACCAACCTTCTAAGAGTAGCTGGCTTGAGCTTTTCCTCCGGTCTCTTTCTTCTGCAGGCAAGAAGATACATATTGTTACTGATTGTACATACCAGTTAGAAACTAGTCCTGAAGGTGGAAAACAAAAGAACGAGACAGAGAAAGTAGGTGTACCAGCATAGGACTTATCCTTGGAAGAGTAGTGCTTGCGCTCGCGTTCCTCAAGTTCATCCCTGAGATTCCTCTTCTGTAACTCCTCTTGGGTCTGTTGACCATCTTTTCTGTACACATGGGCAAAAACAGTGAGTTATGGAGGGACAAACCTCAGCCTGACATATTCGCAACAAAAATACACAGTGAGCAAAAAATATATATCTTAACCATGTCTGAGGGGGTTACTTGTGATTCCCAGATACTAACAGGGAACATATACATCTTTGTAAGCAATAAGTTGGTGATGCTGAAATTTTCTTTGCCTTAATGAAGCAAAGGCAATGATTAAGATTCATAAATGAATACAGTTAACATCGACACAATTATCGCTTCTCCAAAGTAAAGATAATGATATATTATACATCAGACAGGAATTGTAACCAAAATCTATATTTTAAGACTTATTTTCTTAGACAAGATAGAATCTCAAGTTACTAGCTAGGTATTGGGAAATATTCAGCCATGCATAAGAAACTCGCTGACCCTTTTCGATTTGCATATGTAATCCAAATTACATACATGGTGGCTGTCATAAGATCGTTGGAGGTGGAGCAACAGTAAATGCATTCCGTTGTTTGCAAGGAGTCAAGCGGTACAGAAAGGCTAATCAAGTGGGATTAAGCACTGTATAATTCTCCTAAGAGACACCATACCAATTAAGTGTCGTAAAACATGCATGCCTTACAGAATCTTTAAAAGTGAACAGCTATCTAAAAGTAACAGAATAGTAAAATAGATTGTTGAAGAAAGTAAGGAAGACTTCTTCAGGTCCCTCGACCAAATCAAGCATAAAGAGAGTGTGAATTAAAATTTTGCACATGACATGCGCAAAAAAGGAGAAATCTTAGAAATGCCCAATGCACCATATTATATCTTAGAAATACCAACTAGGAACTGCATATCCTGCATCTTACCAACCAACTATGAAACCTGATATCAATAGCTGGGAATTCGGACTGAAGTGTCAAATACTTGTTCATGTAGGCTATTTGATTGCAAGTCAGGATCCCTAAAATGATTTGGTCTGTGTTATCAATAGTGAATTAGGCAACTGGATCCAAACTCTAAGGATAATATTACATGTTTACATGGATTAGGATTAATGAGCTTTCTGTCAGGTTCTATTTCCAAAACTCTTCAAACACAACTTCGCTTTTTTGGACTACGGTCTTAACGGTAAACTGATGGGCAGTGGAGGCTGTGGAAGCAAGAGGTCCTGGTGGATGTCGGTTGCATTATCTAGATGATCATGGCAGCTGAACAACAGCAGGCAGCCATCTGCTTCGGTTTTTGGTAGACTCTGCAGACATCTGTTTGATGTTGTACTTACAAATATTAACTAGTAATATATCAGAATGGAATGTTTTGGAATCATGATTGAGAACTTGTTAATCAGCAGCAGCAGATAGCGGTGGTAGACATTACTTTGAACGGAATGTCATCTTAATCTATTGAAGTAGTGGTAGCTGTAATAGCAGTAAAGCAACTCTGAACAGATGTTAGAAAAGAAAATGATGCTGGAAGAAATTAAAACCATAACCTCACCTCTTATATATTATTAATATTCCAATATACTTTGCGGCACTAAAAATAAACTGATTCTGATACATTAACATGGGCACTCATGTAATTCATTTTTTTATATAACTAGTACTGTAATAGATAACACCTGGTAACTATTGGCGTACTGTGAGCTCTCTGATGAGGAAGACAATATGATCTGGGCATATAGTCCCTCAGGACAGTTCACTGTCAGTTCTCTATATACTATAGTCAATTTCAGGGGGGTCTCACCAGTTTTTGTGAATGCTATCTGGAAGTTACACATTCCACCAAGGGTCCAGTTCTTTCTTTGGCTTCTTTCAAAGAATAGACTTCTCACTAGAGATAATTTGGCTAAAAGAAAGGAACTTAGGGACCAGACTTGCTTATTATGCAATGAACTAGAATCTATCTGGCATCTGTTTTTTGACTGCTGCGTTGCTAAGTGGGTGTGGCAGGATATCTCTGAATGTTTAGGCGTGTTACTAGGAGGAAACTATGAATCAATAGCTCGCTTTTGGCTTTCAGAGAAGAAACATGAACTGATTAATGCTGTTTCAGCAGCTGTACTGTGGGCCTTATGGAAGTTTTGAAATGAAATCTGTTTTCAGGGTCGTGTTTGGATGGGCAAAAAAGAGATACTTCTCAAAATTGCAAGGATGATGGAAAGATGGATACCACTGATGAGGAAGGAGACCGAAGAGAGTTTGAAGCTGGTGGCCAAAAGATTGATAACAAAGGCTACTTCTCCCCCTCGGCTGACCTGGGAAACAATGGAGGCATCATCATCAAGGTTGGGTCAATTGGATGCGCTGCACTGGGTCTTCAGAGGTGCGAATGGAGGTCAATCTGAGCTGACGGAACAAACTGTTGAGAATCTGGCTTGTACGCCAAGAACGTTTGTGTCGCTTTAGTGATTTGTAATGAATTCTTAAATTCAGAACAGAACCCAAACATGTTGTATGCTTTGTTGCTTTTTAATCGAAAGCAGGGGGGACCCTTTTGATCTAAAAAAAAAACTATTGGCGTACTGTAATAGATAACACCTGATAACTAGTACTGTAATAGATAACACCTGGTAATTCTATCGAGCGTGATTAAGAATCCGTACTGGACAATTGGCGTGGCAAGTGCGAAATTCTAAAGGCTAGGGTTGGGCACCGGCGTATGAGGCGGCCACACGATGGGGATTATCTCGTGCTAGCAACAAACCGACGGCAGGTGCTATAATCGGGGAATCGGCCCCCAAATCGAAAATCATGGCCCCCAAAACCGAGGAAAGTTCCAGATTGGAGAGACAGATGGAAGGGATAGAGAGGGAGTACCTGGGCTTGAGGGAGGTGTGCGCGGCGAGGTCGCGGGAGGAGTACTTCCCGGAGGGACCGAAGATGCGGGTGCCCCCTTGCTCGTTGCCGCCCTTGGCCGGTGCCCAGGTGGGGCGTGCTGCTGTCGTCATCTGCAAACCCTAGCCTGCAAGGGAAGCTGTGGACGCGAGAGGAGAGGTCGAGAGGAGAGGAGGGGAGGAAGGGCTGAGGAGACGACGCGGTTTGGCGGTCGGGTCGGGTTTGCCTTCCCCGGGTCTCTGACTCTGAGACAGACCGCAAGGCCGCCGCACGACGAGGAAGGCGGCGGCGGAGGGGAAGACTATGGAGGCCTGTTGCGTACGTGGGTTGGGTTGCTTACGTGTGGTGTCGTGGGCTTAGATGGGCCAGTCAACTGGCTGTCGTGAGTCGTGACCCACCCATGCGGCCTGCTCGATGATCCGAACTTGGTTTCTATATCAACGACCCCGGAACGCATGCCTCCTACATGAGTAAGGACTTGGCTTCGTGTGATTTGTTCTTAGTGTGATATTATAGTTATATGGCAAGATCTACAAGTGGAGTGAAGTAGAATCTTGCTAGGTTAAAAGTTCATGCTTTGATTTTTAAGCTCCAATTCAACCTCGACTCTTAGGGCCATTTGGACCTCTAAGTTATGCATTGCTAGTGAGCATCCTAGGCTTGTACGAGTGTCATGGCAAGCTTGAGTCTTTGAATTGATGAGGGCGTGTCAGTTGTTCCTACTACCATGAAAATGGGTCCTTCGAGGAAAATCAAGTTGAATTTTGTATCTCAACAACTAAATTTGAATTAATATGATTCAAACACTAAAACCAAGCCTAGTTCTGGAATCAAATGGGATTATGGCTTTGGACAACACCGTGCAACAAATTTAATATTTCAAAGGGATTGTTTACCACCACATATCCAAATATTGAATTTATAGTAGGTTTGTGTGGTCTATATGTTGAATGTAGTGATTTATCATTTTTTTTTAAAAAAACGGCACATGCGTGGGTTGTTTGGAAATTAGTAAGTACAAATTCAATTGACGCCAATTATTTGCGCAACCATGAATTTTCTACAAGAACAGGGCCCACCTACTACAAGCCGACCTCGCACCTAACACGACATCACGATCATACCGTTGAATCAAATCCAATGGCTAAGAATGATTTGATTGCCCCTTATATTCTCACTATTTACCCTAAATCTCAAACATTGCCCGCTCGGTATTTCACTGCCGCCACAAAACACGCCCCATCATTCAACTATATGTGTCCCTCCACGTTTCTACACCCTTTGTAGGGTTCAAAATTCTTCACAAGCTAGCTTGGTTCTTCGCTTATTTCTTGCGTTCTCATCATTGTTTCTACCTTTTGTGGGTTAAGTACTTGACATCTTCAATAGCTCGCAAGTGCTAATTCTATTTTATGATTATTTTCAGGTGATTAATATCAAAGAAATGTGTGGTGGCATCGTTAACTCAACCGCAAAAGTCATGGTATATCTCAATTTTTTTTGTTATTCATTTTTTAGGATAGCTGATACATCTAGATAAATATTTGGTGATAGGCATGAAAAAAAAATTATCATGTTTTTTTTTTCTGTTGACGTTTTTAGTTGTTCTATCGAAGTCCAGAGAAATATTTGTCATGTTTCTTGCTAACACATCAGAAACGCTTTCACACTGCCCATTTGATAACGTGGTCTGCAAATTCAGATTTTATTTGGACTTAGGATCATGTGTCTGCAGTCAATTTACATATCTGAATTTGTTCTACGATACTGAATGGGCACTGTGGTAAATTTCAAAAAACAAGCATATAAAAAAAACGTGGCAGAATTCTCTGGAGAAATCCCTGTAGGATCATCCTGGATGACATCAGAGTTGTGACATCGCATCCCCGTATATAGGATGATCCCAGCTTAGTTGATTTGCTTATTAATTTCCTTCCATTCGTTAATTGTTAGAGCCTGTTTTTGATCTGGACGAAATCCCTGAGATTCAATTCGGGTTTCAAATAAATGAGCCTTAATCAATGAGAGTTTATTTTGGAAATCTGAATTGGATCTTTGAGATTTAGTCTGTATCCAAATAAGCCCAACAATTAATGAGTGGAAGAGAACTGATCAGCAAATCATTTAACCTGGGGTCTTTTTATGCGCGTGTGATGACTATGCTCCAGTTGTGAACTTGTAATCACCTTTTTTTTTTAGCTGTAGTATATCCAGAGGATCGGAGCAACCTTCCAAGTCGAGCGGCCGCCATGCATTTCTTTGGGTTTGAATTTTGAAACGAGAATGCCGTTGACGATCTTCCCACACAAGTTTTTCTCATTTGGCTTTTCTTTTTCGGAGGTCTCTTTTGAAATTATCCCTCGTCCTACCTACCACGAAACAGGTGGTGTAGATAAGATTTACCGTTAGAATGGTCTATTTTAGATGTAAGGTCAAATTACAGGATGATCCATGTGTAATCTTAATTTCATGTCACGTTCTGGTAGTGGTAGCGAGTGTTCATTCGCTAGCTATCCGATCCCTCGTCCATGTCGAGCTCTAGTCACAACGCCGTCCTGGTCCCGGAGGAGGCGCTGGCATGGGGCACGTCTCCGGTGCTATACCTATCATATGGTATGGTGGCGATGAAGGGGATGCGTCCGACGCTGACAGACGTCGTGGAGGCCACGCCGTCGTTCACGGTGCTCTCGCCGCCCATGGGGCTAGACTTCTTCGCCGTGCTCGACGGCCGCAGCCTCGGCGCGGAGTCCGAGCGCCTGCTGGCGCTGCTACGGGACGCGGTCGCCGAGCAAGTCTACTTGGAGCTGTGCATCGACAGCCCGCGGTTCCTTGCCGCGACGACGTCGTAGGGTGGTGGGCGACGTCGCTGACGGAGGCGTTCCGAGCCTTCCACGAGGAGGTCGTGGCGGCCTGCAGCAGCAGCCAGCTGGGCGAGCACGGCGTGGACGCGCCCGCCGTGGCCGCCACGGCCGTCGTCGTCGCGCTGGTTCTCGAGAGGTATCTCGTCATCGGCAACTGCGGCGCCTCCAACTGCAAGGCGGTGCTGTCCCGGGACGGCGAGCTCGTGGAGCTCATCAGTTCCGATTCCGAGCACATGGTAAGTAAAGCTTCTTCGTGTTCGAAAAAAAAGAGTAAAGCTTCTTGTTTTTGCATGTGGACCATGTCAGGATAGTTACGTTTACGTTGTTCAGAGGTCCAGAGTTGACGTCATTTTCCATTAAAGGTTCTTGATGAACTAGTTGTAAACGCGAGCTTCCTTTTGTGCTATTTTTCCGTTGGATTTTGAAATAGCTTTTGTGATTTACCTACTCGCATTTCAGCTCCGGGCAGTTCTTCGTTCAAAACAAAACAAAAAAAAAAAACAGCTTGCATTTCACCATTTATATGCACGTACGTATACGTACATGCACAGGCAAACAGGAGGGGAGATGTGAACAGCGCCGCCGGCGGGCGTGTGGCCGAGGCCATTGCCCCGCGGACTACTACCGGTGCGTCAGCAGGGAGCTCGGCGCCGGTGGCCGCAGACGTCGTCGTCGACGTGGTGGCGGTGGAGCGGGAGGCGCGCGACGAGTTCCTGGTCCTGGGGAGCGCCGCGCTCTGGGACAAGGTGACGCCAGCGGCGGCGTGCGCGCACGTCCGGCGGAGGCTGGGGAGGACCTCGCGGGTAACCATGCCCTGGGAGACCCGCACTGACGCGGACGCTGCTCGCCGAGGAGCTCGCCAAGAAGGCGCTGCACGGCGGTAGCCGGGACAACGTCAGCGTCGGCCTCGTCGTGTTCAGGGACTTCTGGGCTCCACAGGTGCCGGGTGAAAAACAGGAAGAAGGAGCTAGGTGACTCGCAATGTCATTGTCATCGTTCGATCATTCGTTTCACTTGGTTGCTGACTTGCTGTGACGACATTAAACTTGGTATGTAGGAGGTTGGAACTAATGTTGCTCTCATGGATAGATATGATTTCGGGTCATTTTCAGTAAAATAGACGTTGAAATTCAAATTTATTTACTGCAGTTGCCACGAATTGAAAAGCGCACGCGATCGTACAGTTGAAAACCACGGAAACGAAAACTCGTTCACAAAAACGATATCGCAGATCAAATCATCAAACTGAATGAATAAAACTTTTGGTTCAGAAAAAAAAGACATGAAGGAAGAAAGAAAAACAGCACAAGATGCAAGATCTGGATGTTGTACGTAGCTTTGCTCGTTTTATTTCGTGGTTGGATTGGAAGATGATGCGACTCGATCATCGTCTTGAACAGGAACGGCTAGCTTCTTCAGCTTACTGTACTGTACTGTACTGTATGTGATGTGTCCGGTTGGTCCGTTGGTGTCATGGTTCCTCTGTAACTCTGCCAGCAGGCGAACGCACAACACGACGACGACGTCAAATGCATGCATGCATGGCCAGATCGATGAAGCCGACGACAACGCGTGGCGGCGAGCTGGTTGAGCACGCCCAGGCTGTTGCAGCAGATGCCGTAGGGCGTCATCCCGGGCGCGCCCGTCAGGTAGGGCATGCAGGGTCCCATCAGCTGCGCCACCTGCGCGCACTGCAGCGTCGCCGCGGCGGACGCGGAAAAGCAGGCCGCCGCCGCCAGCAGGGCGGCGAACGATGATGGTGGTCTGGCGCCGCTCATCGTCGATCGTCTCGGATTGCCGGAGGAGGAGGATCGGAGTGTGTATATACTGTGTACGTACGGTGGGTGTGTACGTGACAAGCGGCGTGCATGCGCAGAGTTGTTTCGCCATGTCGTCGGTGTGAGGGTTGCCCGCCCGGTGGTCGTCCAGGGCAGTTGGGGACGGCAGAATGCGTGAGTGATTCCGACGACCGACGCGCCAGCTGAAGCCCATGAGTTCATCATAGGCTGGGCTGGTGCAGTACTGGCCTGGCCCGTCCGGATTATGAGGCTAATTTCAGCCCATAACTTGTCTGATCGACTCCGAGGCATTCAGGCCCCGTGGCTTGGTAAGCCCAAGTCAAGGGTAAAAAACGGGAAAAAAAAGAAAAGAAAGGGCCTATGTATCTTATGAGTTCAAAGCAATAGGTGCTCATATGATAGCTGGTAATGCCCAGGAGCATACGTTCTACGCGTGGAACGCCCGCGCACACGGCCCATCACCGTCCGGACTCCGGACGCCCATATTTGAAAAGCGGCAGCGCCTGCCACACGCAAAAGGGGACCACCCCACAACTGCTTGTACCCCCCCCCCCCCCCCCCCCCCCGCGCCCTGGTTTACGCCAAGCACCTGCGACGCACTCTCCCCCTCCCTCCGCGGCTCATGGGTCGATCGTCCCATCCTTGCCGGCTCCAAGAAACAAGATGGAACATAGGTTACAAGGAGAGATGCTGCTGCAAAGGAACAACAAATGATGTTTTACGAAATGAGTGGAGGATAATGCACGGTGTTACAACCACACCCGGTGGATAAGGACGGCGGGTGCCGTTTGGGCCGCGTTTTACGAACGAAGGTTCGTTCGCATGTGCACCCCTATGATAGCTTGTAGCTCGATTCATTGCGAGTTAGGACATCATGTATAGTTCTTGAACCCATCTGATGGTGTTTGTAATATGTATAAGCCTCCTAGCTGAATAAACAGGACGGTGTTGCTAGAAAAAATTCATGAGTTGAAACATTGGTGCTCTTTGTTCGTCTATACTTAGAAATATCCAGCAGTAGAGGGTAGAGAATTTCCTAGTTGTTTCCGTAGGCCTGGCACCGAACGGCCGAAGCGTGGCCTTGGGCGAAAAAGCGAATCCACCCGGCTTCCTTATCCCCCAGTGCCTGCCGACTCCGACCGATCCGTCCCGGGTGATTCGATCCTGCGGCTCCACACGCGGCAGGCAACCAACCACTGCGCGCCTAGCTAGCTAGCTAGCTGCCGCGCGGTGGACGACGCACCTGCAACGGAATAATCCATCGGTCGGCCCCGGAGAAATCCCCCGAGATCGCGCGGCAAAAAACTACTACGCCGGGGCGGGGCGGGGCGGACACGAGCGAGCCCCGGCAGGCACATGCGCTCGCCGAATCGGTTTTGGCTGTAGCGTAACGACCCCGCCCGGGAGGGCCCCGGCGGCCGCGGCTGACCCAACCACCGTCGGCTTTCCCGGGCGCGAGTCCCCTCGTCCTCTTCTGATTTCCCGTCCGTCCGTCCGTCCATCCATCGTCTCGGTCGGTTCAGTTGCCCACTTGCCCCCCATCTTTTTGTCTCTTCTGCTACTACAGTTTTACTGCGCATATACTGTCTGGCCGGGTCAACTGACTCCATTGGTCCATCATGCATTGACCTGCTTAATTGATGAGACAAAAACTAGTAGCTCCGCCCGTCCTTGCGCCGCAGCTCCGCCCGCCCCTACGCCGTCGCACCGCCTTCCATTGCTCCGCCATCGAAGGACACGACACGGACTCCCCGGCGAGGGCCGCAGCAACGCCCGCGACAGGGTCGTCCGCCCACCTGGAGGCCAGGCCCACGACGACAGCCACCCGTCCACCGAGCAGCCAGTGCGTGGGACGTCAGGCGCTAGCTGTGCAGGTCGCGCGTGCCGCTCAAGGGCCACTGCCCCAGGCTACATCCTAATCTTCTCGGCGTTGTTGTTCTTCTTCGTCAAAGGCGTGGTGCAGATCTTTTTCACATGCATCGATTTGAGATCCCTGAAGGGTGAGATTTCTTGAACCCTAGCTCAGATGTGCATGTTCATCTACTGCCCCTAAAATAATGCAGAACCTTGGTCAGTGTCTGAACATGGTTTGACTCAAAATTGTGTGAAAATTGTGACAAAAAAGAATGACTTGCAAGGTAGTGCGATTAATTTTCTGCACTGCTACTATTGCAGGGTTGACAAGAAGAATGCGTGTATGTTTGCTCATTCTCTACTGTCTTGGATAATCGATCTGTGTATCATAAGGGAAGAAATCTAGAGTGGTGGGTGGATGCACAGGAGTACTCCATTATTGAGATGGAGGATGATGTTTCAAAGCACTACAGTTGGGCAACTTATCAGGAACCAAATTTTTGATATTCAGATCAGAATGGTCAAACAATGCGGCTTGCTAGTGATAAGGAGCTTATGGCCTTAATGCGCGCATCAAGACAAGTGAATTTTATTATGACTGTTGATAGATGCTCAGATGCAGGTGTTTTGAATGTGATCGATGTTGAGAATGAGCTACATATTAATGTCACAGATGATAGCAATCTGCAGCTAGTTCAAGTCACAGATGAATTGAATGAGCTACACATTCAAATCATAAATGAGGTGAATCAGTCCTCAGCTCAAGCTGCACAAGAGGTGCCACAATACAATGGTCAAGAATGGGCTGAAGTACTAGAATTTGGACTTACAACAACTGGTCCTGCTAGAGTAGAAGAGGAAGAAAATGAGCATTACCTAGAGCCTGGTGTTGACCCTGAGGGAGATGAACCAATTGGCGCTGATGAAGAATGGAGATATTTCAAGAAGTCAAAGGTAGCTCAAGGAGATAAGATTGCAAAAGTGCTGCAAGAAAACAAAAAAGTGGAGAACAAAGGGGAGAAAAAAGGGAAGCAACAAGAAGCATTTGATCCTGACGTTGTACCAAGTGACGAAGCCACTATGGACAATGTTGCGTTTGTTGCACACACCACATATGATCGAGATAACCCTGACATAAAGCAAGGATCAATATTTGTTGACAAGGATGTCTTTGTGCTACTTATGAAGCAATTTGCAATCAAAAGGGAGTTTGAGACTTTTGTGGTGCATAGTGACAAGTCAAGGTACAGGGCCAAATGTGCATCTCCAGAGTGTGAATGGAAAGTTAATGCAAAAAGATTCCTTGGATGCCCTACTTTCATGGTGAACTAACTGTTTTTAAACAATTTTATATACAATTTTTTATATAGATTTTAGACTGTTAAGTTGTTGGTTTATTAATAATTTGTTACTTTTAGTACAACTTTTAGTACAGTTTCGTACAACTTGTTACTTTTAGTACAACTTTCAGTACAGTTTCGTACAATTTTCAGTGCAGCTTGCTATTTTTATACAACTTGTTGTTTTCATATTTTTTAGGTTGCTAACTTGTTTTCATACTGTTCTTAGGTCGTTTCAATATCTGAAGGTCATACATGTGCTAGCACAAGCCAAGTGCTAAGTAAAGAGGCAACGAAGGAGTGGATAGCCGATAGAGCAAAAGATATACTAAGGACCAGACCAACAATGGGTCCTAAGAAATTGCAAGAACACCTTGAGGGGCAGTTCCCAGTCAAAATAGCTTATACCAAGGTCTGGGAAAGAAGGCAGCGTGCAATAGATGAACTTCATGGCACTTGGCAGGAAAGTTTTAGAAAGTTGTGGAGCTTCAAAGCAGAGTTGGAAGCTACATGCCCAAGAAGTGTAGTAGAGATTGATTATAAGAAGACTAAAGGTGGCAAGATTCGTTTCTCTAGGATGTTTGTGGCCATCAAAGCATGTGTGGATGGATTTCTTGTGGGATGCAGGCCTTACCTTGGAGTTGACTCAACTCACCTCACATGCAAGTATAATAGACAGCTAGCTGCAGCAACTGCGATTGATGGGCATAATTGGATGTACCCAGTGGCATATGGCATTTTTTACAAGGAGACTAAAGCCAATTGGATTTGGTTCATGAAGCAATTGAAGAGGGCAATTGGGACTCCTTGTGGATTGGCAATCCACACTGATGCTTGCAAGGGTCTAGAGACAGCAGTCCATAAAGTCTTTGGAGATGCAGCTGAACACAGGGAGTGTTTTAGACACCTCATGCATAATTTTAGAAAGAAATACCAGGGAGATGTGTTAAAGTACATGTGGCCTTGTGCTTGGGCGTGTACTACTAGGAGGCATGAATGGCTTTGGAACAAAATTTTAGAAACCTGTCCAGAAGCAATCCCTTACTTGCAGTACAACCACAAGCATGTTTGGTCGCGAGCAAAGTTTTTAGGGGAGTGAAAGGTGGATTATGTCAATAATAACATATCAGAGTGCTTCAATAATTGGATCAAGGATTTCAAAGGTTTGTTGGTGGATAATCTCATGGACATGATTAGAGGTAAGATCATGGAGAAGATAGCAATGAGGCAGATTATAAGTCAGAAGCTTGAAGGGTCAATCCTTCCTAGTGTTCTCAATGAGCTGAAGGAGAAGAGTAGAAACTTGAATTATACAATCAAGGGGAGTGGCGGACTAAAGGCTGAAGTCTATGGATTGACTAGGGACAACTTTCCTTGGAGGCATGCAGTGGACCTTGAAGGGAAAACATGCTCATGTGGTCAATGGCAGATCTCTGGGAAACCTTGCACCCATGCTATAGCCTTTATAGGTTCACTAAGAAAAGTGAAATTTGATGACTATGTGCATGATTATTACTCCATTGAGCGTTTCAAGGCTACTTACCAGTTTTTGGTGAACTCGATGGTTGACAAGTCACAGTGCCCTCCAACTGATCCTGGGTTTGAGATGTGGCCTCCAAAACTAGAAAGGGCTGCTGGTAGGCCAAGAGTGAAAATGATCAAGAGTAGGGGTGAACCAGGGAAAAGGGGCCCTTATCAATGCAAAAGATGCTTCCAGTTTGGGCATATTGCGAAGGGCTGCAGGGAGCCTCCTACTGAACTTGGTGATGAATTACCACCTTTAGTTACTACCAAGTCTGACTCTAGGTAAAAAAAAGCTATGCTCTTTGGTTTCAATTTTTTAGTTGAGTAATGCCTTCGACACCTTGTTCTTTTGTAGGAAGAGGAAAGGGAATGAATCCAGCACTAATAACACTCCTAAAAAATCTAAGAAGGCAGCATCAACAAACTCAGCTAAACTTGTTGCTCCACTAAATCCATTAGTCCCTACCAAGTCCAAGTCTAGGTATTTTTAACCTCCTTTTCCTTTGGTTTCATTACTTTCCTGTTGTGTGTTTTGAATAATAATCCCTTTTCTATTTTCTTGTTGTGTGTAGTAAGAGAAAATCAAAGGATACAACACAACCCAATGATATTCCTAAGAAACCTAAGAAGGCGTACGCATCAACCTCTACTTCCTTGGCCACACTATCACCTGTTAGTCCTGGGTCAACAACAAGAAGGATGGCAGCAGCTACTTCCACTCCAGACAGTCCAGGACCTACTACCAGGAGCAAGGCAGTAGCAGCACCTGGCATATCTCCTGGAGGCATTGCTAGAAGGATCATCATTAATTAGGCTAGAATTTGTTAGCTCAGAGACTATGTATGGCACTGTTATGTGATAGTTTGGTGGAAATAGAACTTGTGTTATGTCTTGAACTTGCACTGTTATGTGTACCAGATGGAACCTATCTTTTGTTATGGGCACTGAACCATACATGTGATGTGTTGGAATTTATGTTTATGCACTACGGTTGCATTCCTTGCTGAAATATGTATGTGCAATATGTTTCCTGAAATGAATTATGTACATGCTGAAATATGTAATGGATGGGCCTCGTATTTGTTCAAATAGTTGTCCATGGCATATTAAGTTCAAACTGAACGGTTTAGGGGTATTTTCGACTTAATTGACGCCTTTAACGTGAAAAGGTAACAGAGTGCTAGAACTGGATTGTTCTTAGACCTTTGAGTGGTATTTTACGTTGGCTGAAACTTTGGATGATATTTTACGATTTTTGTGATCTTTCAGTGCTATAGAACCAATTTTCCATATATATATATATATATATATATATATATATATATATATATATATATATATATATATATATATATATATATATTATATATATATGTGTGTGTGTGTGTGTGTGTGTGTGTGTGTGTGTGTGTGTGTGTGTGTGTGGTTTTCATCATCAGAAAACTCCCCATCGTACGTCCTCTCTTCTTTACCAAGTCCGGCCAATTAAGGGTAAGAAGATTGGACTTTTTTTTGAGAGAGAATATAATTAAGAAGATTGGACTTTTTTTGGTGGCTTTTTTTGAGAGAATATAAATAAGAAGATTGGAGTTTCTTGGTGGACTAGCTAGCATTAGCAAGGGCGAGTTCAATCCCGTTCATTTAGCTAGCTAGGCAGTCTTGATGCCCATATATATTACTCCATCCATTCCAAATTGTAAGTCATTCTAAAAATCTTGGAGAGTCAAAGTTTATCAAGTTTGACCAAACTTATATAACAATAAAATAATATTTATGATGTCAAATAAGTATCATTAGATTCGTTATCAATTATATTTTCATAGTATACCTATTTGATATTATAAATCTTTATAGTTTTGTCTATAATTCTTGGTCAAACTTGAGATGCTTTAACTCTCCAAGATTCTTGGAATGACTCAACACTATTGCATTTTGTGATACACATACATATATACTCCGTATTGTGCATGCCAAAAGAAAGCATGTTATTCATGCATTGTATTTTTCTTCCTTATGTTTCGATTTTTAATTTGTCAAAAAAAAAACAACGATCTGCGAAAATTAAAGGCCGGCAACGTGAAAAATATCTTGTGCATGCAAGCGGTAATATAATAAAGATGGAAGAAAGCCCCGCGATGAGACCACCGTCCACCGCAACTCTCAACCACAACACTAGCGAATGCAGACTAAAGCCCTTTTATTTGTTTGTTTACTGCAATTTGCATGCCTCCCTAGCTCCCTAGTCCGTCCTAATCCACTACTACGTACTACTACCCGGCCCCTCGCCGTATTGTTTATCTGCTATCCAGTCCAGTCCAGCAGCAATCATATATATCATATAAAAGTGCAGAGAAGAAGAGATGATCGAACAACTGCACATGGGCGCCCGTCTATCATGAGCATCATGTAGTACCCAATGCAATCAGTACGTTGCCCGATCCATCCATCCATCGATTCAGGACAAAAACACATTGCATTGCCTCGTTGTTAACTGAAAATCGGGTAACGAGCGAGTATTCAAATCAGGCTCGGCCAACAAACTCTGAATCGAAACGGCTCCTTCTTTTCATTTATTTTTGACAAGTCTTCTTTTTATTCTTTGTTTATTCCTTCCTTCTTCCCTTGTTTTTGTGAAGTCTATATGACGCACAGACGCACTGATTCATTTGCACAGCTTCAGAGATATCTATGTAGTAAAGGTACGGTGATGTGTACGTGTACGTAGTAAAAGGAGTACATATGAGATAATATACATAGTGCATGTATACATGTGATGACCCCTTATTTAGAAAACCTGAAACTATACGTATGAGAAACAGGCAATTCTCACTCTCAGTACGTTTTGATGCAGCTGGATTTGCTTCTGCAGTACGCAACAAACATTTCGACCTTGTTTAGATGCGCATGTACGTATTCGCCTAAAACTACATGGATTGAAGTGGATTGGCATATGATTTGAGGTGGATACATACGCATCTAAACAAGAAAGAGCTGTTTTGCATTCCATTTCTTTCACTTGCTAGTAGTGACACTGCAACAGCGTCTCTGATCGAGACGAATACATAGTACAGGGAGAAGATCGAGAACAACACAAAAGCTTCAAAACAAAAAAAAAGTGATGCTAGCTAGCTGTACACCGGCACGGCAAGGCGGATCTACGCCGGCCGGATGGGCGTGTGCATGGGAGGGGCCGGGAGCGTATGATACGCCGTCGTCACCTAGCTCGCCTCTCAACCCAAGTACGTCTCTCTTCCTAGCTAGTTCCTTCGCTTTCATGAACGCATGGAGCACGACTGACTACTATGTCCGGGGAAATCATGGCCGGAGCTAGCTACGTACGTACGTTTATACAAACGAGCTCGATATATCATCGATCGTCCGGTACGTCTTCCTACGACGACTCCTCCGGGATGCTGGCCAGCGCCGGGCGCCACGCGGCATTGGCGACGGCGCGGCGAGCCTCCATGTTCCTCAACTCGGCCACGATCTGCGCGGCGGTGTGCTTCTGGCCGCCGCCGACGGTCAGAGACAACAGCCGCGCGGCCTCCTCCTTGGTCAGGACCACCTTCACGCGCACGACGCCGCCCTGCTTCCCCGCCTTCTTCTTCTTGACCACCAGGCCGCCGCCGCTCCGGCCGTGGCGGAGCCTCGACCTCAGCACGGGGCCCTTGGGATTGTTGGTGCTCCTGCTAATCGCCTCACCAAGCACTTCGTGCTCCTCCTCCTTCGCCACAGCTGCCGCTGACGACGACGATGGTTTGCTATCTATCTTGGCCGCCGCGTTGCCGCCGGCACAGGCGGCGGGGCTCTTCTTCTTCAACTTGTGGATGGCTTTCATGAGGAGCTTGAAGGAGATGAGCCTCCGCTTGGGGTTGTTCATGGCCGCCGGCACCAGAGCACCCCCTGCTTGTTGCACCACCAGGCATGGCAGCATGTTGCCCATTATTTCCGGTTCCGGCGACCGATCTCTAGCTAGCTTAGCTAAATTTGTGCTTGGCTTGTGCTGCTCCTACTCCTCCGGCCTAGCTAGGGGAAAGAAAGGGAGGAGATGACTCGATGTCTGAATGCCCCCCGGCCGGCGGTGACAGGAATGGTGCTTATATAACAAACCCAGTTGTAAGACAGGGCTGCCTTAAACTATGAGAGGATTAGGTTGCCTGCACTGCCCAATATAATGGAGCTAGTGATTACATCGCAAGCGTTTTTAGGGGGTCAGTCAGTCAAATGGTCCTTCTTGACAGTTACATTACCGACAATTGTCCATGCAAGTCCAGGCACGATGAGAAAACAAAGTCGGCCAATGTCCAGTGGTGTGTGTGATACAGTGTGGAGCTTTTTCTGAGCAGGAACACACGTACGCGTGGCGTGGATCACAACATTCCAACGGGAAAAGGGGGGAGAAAAGCAGAGGTCGCGGCATGCATGCATGCATGAGCTGCAAAGTGCAACGACCAACTCGTCACTCGTGTACCAATACCATAGTTTTTGGCCGGAGTAGAATACATTTTTCCCACACTCAGTTGTAGTAGTACTTGATCTTTTGTTTTGGATCATTTCACAGCGCGCTTCGCCGTTTGATCATCTTTTCTTTTGGAAAGACAAGCAGTACGTGTACTCCAATATTATCTGTACCAGGAGTAGAGTAGGTCATCCATTGCATTTTGCATGGTTATAATAACAAAAAGAAAACTTTATATATAGCCATGTATGTACTCCAAAGGCAAGGCAGGGAGCCTTTTGGGTTGGAGTTGGGTACCTTGGATTAGGCTTTCTAAGAGCAATACAAGTTGGTAACAGCTAGCAGCTCTGCTTAGCTAGCTTGCCTATTAATATAAAAGACCACGTGTGTGGCAGGTACTATTGCTACTTGGCCAACTCCTGTATCTACAAGTACAGACACACAGTAAAACACGTGATTAGTAACTGGCCATTACATCCATTTCTTTGGGCCTCTTCTGCGCTCATCGACAACCATCCTACAGTGTTTTCTTTTCACCGGCCATTACATCCATTTCTTTGGGCCCCTTCGGCGCTCATCGACAACCATCCTACAGTGTTTTCTTTTCACCAAACGTAGCAATATCGTGTTAAATTGAAGCCCAACACATGCCCTTTATATTGGGTCAGTCTCCATATTTTTTTTAGAAAACAATGTGTTTACTTGTTGATAGAGACCAACATTTTTCTCCTGGTACCTCTAGAAATCATATATGGACCCAATGATAATCGCTTCCCGCCTATAAAATTGGATTTCCATAGATGATTTCTTATATGGGCCTTATGTGAAAACTTTAAGAATAGGCCCATATACATTTCAAGGACTATGCCTAACCCTAGGGCACCCCTTCGCTGTAGTCTCACCCAATGCACTCGCCACCACACCTACCTTTTAGATGCGCCCTTCAAGGAAATTCAAGTTAAATTTTGGATTCAAATGAATTCAGTTGATTCAATCCCTAAATCCCTAGCATAGTTCTACAACCAAATGGGATAAAGACTCTCGGTAACACCATGAAACGAATTTGATATATTAATGGGATTTTTATGCACCATATGTCCATCTATTGGATTTATAGTAGGCTTTGCATCGTCTATGTTCAAGGTTGTAATTTTTCCCTATTGAAAAGTGATTTAGAAATTGGTAAGTATACATTCAATTGACGACGATTATACTCTGGCTCATATGAATTTCCTTGGAGAAAATAGGGCCCACACCTACCGGCCTACCTCCCACCTAACACGACGTCCTCTTGCTGTTGGATCAAATCCAATGTCTAAGAATGATTCTATACTCCTATATATTCTCCTACGCGGTTCTCGCTATTAACCCTAAATCTCAAACATCGCTCGCTCTGCCGCCACAGAACACACCTCGCCTTGGCCTCGTTCGACTATTTGTGCACATCCACGTTATTGCACAACCAAAATGATTTTTGCGGCCTCTGGTATGGTTTGGAATTCTTCACAAGTTATGATGGTTGTTCGCTTATTTCTTGTGTTCTCATCGTTGTTTCTACTTGTGCGGTTTTTGTGGGTTATGAACTCTGGCAGCTTCAATAGCATGCGAGTGATACCTCTATGTTACGGCTATTTTGTGATTTTCTTTGTGAAGGACTATTTTTGGACGATTAACACTAGCAAGGAAGTGTAGGCACTTCGTTAACTCAAGCTGCAAAATCAGGGTATATGTTTCTTCCTTACATTTTTTTCCTGATGATAATTGATTTACCTATGTGATCTATTGGTGATATGCACGAAAAGGTTCACATGTGTTTTTTGTGGGTGATACGTTTAGTTGTACTAGCAATGTCTAAAGAATATCGTTTGGTTTCTTTGCTAACACGTTGAAAAATGGGCATTTTGATGTTGTGGCCTATGCAAACTCGGATTTTATTTCGATTTATTAGAATCATGTGTGGTCAATAGATTTTATTTTGATGTTGTTGCCTCCAATGGAAACGGCTGAGGACAACAGCCTTAGCATTCGAACGCAGCAACGCAACGTCGTTTCGAAACCATCATGCGCTAGATCCATGTCGGGCTCGAGCTACGCCCCGGACATCGCGAGCGCTCTCTCGACATGGATGGATCTAGCGTCTGAGCACTAGTTACCACAGCGTGGTTTCTTTGCGATCGAAAGCCTTACTTGGATTGGATGTCGCGTTCGATTGTTGAGGCTGTGCATGTCCACAGTTGATGCAACGGCAACAAAAGTAAATCTTTTAAGCATGTGAGTTCATTGCTAAAGCTATTCTTTATCACGTCTGTTACTCTTGACAAGCTCTGGAATCAAACGGGGATCTGGACTTAGAGCAACACCATGAGACAAATTTTAATATTTCGATGGATTTTTTCTCCGCCATACACACACACACCAATAAGAAGGTGGTAGATTTTATTCCCTCTTATTAAAGACTGATACGCAGGAGATATGCGCACATTTATTTGGAAAAATCCCCCTCTATTGTATTTATAATAGACCAATTTGAATCTAGGAATTTGTATTCCCTCTCTTAAAGTGTGATACACAGGAGATATGCATGCACACATTTATTTGGAATTTGGTATTTATAAATTTTATTGAAGTCAGCTATATTTGGGCTCATAAGGATTTTCTTTGAGAAAATAGGCCCACACCTATGAACCTACCTTCCACCTAACATGGCATCATCTAGCCGTTGGATTGAATCCAATGTCTACAAATGATTCTGTTGTCTTTTATATTCTCGTATGTGTACTCGTGATTGACCCTAGATCTCAAACATCGCTTGCTCAATATTCACCACCGTCATGAACCACACTCCAATCTTGCCCTTGTTCAACTATATGTGCCTCTCCCATGCTATCACACAACCAAAACGATTTGTGTGGCCTTTGATAGAGATGTCGGTTATTCGCTTATTTCTTGCATTTTCATCATTGTTTATGCACAATATGATGCGGATCAGTCATCACAAGGCGGAAGCCACGTGCATGGTCACCCTCTTATGTGATTTGTCGGTAATTTCTTCTCAGGTTTGACCGGACTCTGTTGTTGACCGAGTGCATCATGTCCGGCGAACCCAGTCTCCACGACCTTCTTTTCTTTGCCAGTGAGAGCAAGCGTGCTAATAACGTGTTAGAAACAAGAGAGCGAGAGGCAACGAGACAGATGCAAATGATGTTTGTGTATTTCGTTGAACATTGTTGTACATATGTATACAAGGTCCATGTAGGCACTTACAAGTGTCAAAGAGAGAGAGACATGAAAAGACGTCATTGTTCATTGTTAATTTCACACTCTAGAAAAAGGAACCTTGATCCTCCTTTGTGACCTGTATGACTTCTTTATCCACCCCAAGTAGCATACCTCCAGAATGACCACTACATGACAGCCAAACCCAGTGCATCTCTCTCTGCCCAACAAACCTCTCTAACTCGCTTTGTTTGAAAGCATGCTTGATTGTTTCTTGAAGACAGATGCGGTCAAAATTGTGAGGAGAAACTAACTCTATCAATTGCTTTCTTCTACCAGCACTACCCAAACTTCTAATATTCCACAATAGTATCTTCATGTTGGATTTTTGGATAATAAATTATCTTTTACATCAACTCTAACTCTTTTTTTATCAGACCCCTGATCATCATCAACCTCTAAAACAACTTTAGTTGTGAAGTGGATTCAGAATGCACCATGAATTTTTGTTTTGCTTTCATTATGGCCTTCATAGCATCTTCCCTAGCTTGGATTAAAGAAATATTGGCCAGTCTAAAATTCTCTTCTTTACCCAAAAATATACCACAAACTCTAGACAAAACATCTACCTGGGCAATAGGAACATTACAAGTTGTTAGGATTAGTAAATTACCTTTGGGGCCATCTGAAGCTTTCTTGACCATTGCTTTCTCCATGATTGATGTACCATCTTCTTTAAACCTTGAGCTATGTCTTGTCTCTTGGACAATATTTAAGATAGAAGAAGTTACATCAGATTTGGAAGATACCTGGTTTTCATCCATCTTACTGTTACCCTTCACCTCACCAACACTCACATTGTGAACACTCTCGGTATCTAATAGCCTGAGACTTGTTTGGTTTCACCTTTGGAGTTTCTACCACCACCTTTTTAGCATCAAGCCAACTTTCACTTTCATCTTTTGAAGGATCCAGGAATCCCAACTCAGCAAGGCTATTGTTAAGATGTGTTGAAGTTTCTGTATAGCTATATCCCACACTGTCAATCTTTTGCATTCTTACAGCTAAAGCATTGTTCTCTTCTATAATATCAACCTCCACACTTCTAACCTCATTTCCCATTTTATTACCTATTGTCAACCTTACTGATCAAATCCTTCATCACACTTGACTCTGGAAAAGTCTCAACATTCTCATCTATATTTAAGACCTGAGAATTAGCTATACCTCCCTTATCCAAATTAATGATCATATTATTCATTATATTAGCTAACTTTTGTATTGTTTCTTTGCTCCCCCCCCCACTTTTTTCCCTTTGTACTTGAGTGCACCAGGATCCTGATTGGTATCTTTTGGAGGAGACTTTCCTGATTCTAACCAACCATGACTTTCTTGTGATTCTGGGTCTTCCTCATCTGTCACCTCATCATCTTGACGATCTGAATCATCATCGGGTTTTGAAGGTGGGAATTGTGCCAGTTTGTCAGAATAAAACCAAGATATTTTCTTCCCCTATTTGTTGATGAACACCTTTGATGTTCCACCAATTTTACTAGGGTCTTTGCAAGAAACTTTTACCCAAATAGTCTTCCAGTGTAAGGAAGAAATGTAAACCTCTTCTGGGTCCCCCACTAACTTGGCTAACTCTAATACTACAAATTCAGTTCTTGCAATTCTAGGAATCCCAACAACTTTGATCAACTACAACCATAATATCAGAGGTAATGAACTTGATCTTCTTCATATTAACTAACAGATTCAGGACTGTCTTTGATGGAATTGTTACTAGAAATTCACTGCCTGACATACGCTGCACATTCCAGACATTCCAGTTCCATTCAGAGTCCACCAAATACTGCAACTCAGTGTTAATTCTAAATTTTGTTCCTCTACCCTCTAACAGTGAAATAGTAGCTCTAATTGACTCATTGGTTGTCACTTTCTCTTCACTTTTGATCTTTGGAAGATGCAAGCCCCCTTGGCTTTGGATGAGCTGGAGGTTGAGAAATTCGGTGCTGCAAGCCTTGCCTTGACAATGACGTCAACAAGCCCTCGGCTTCAGCCTTTGAAATCATATGCCCTAATACATCCATGACCAAGATGAACAACATAGGGGAGAGGGGGTCACCCTGCCGCAATCCACGCATGGATGTAAAAAAGCAACCCAGCAAATAGAGCACTAAAAGTTTAACTCAGCAAAACCTTGAACATGCTAAAAGGCTAACTCAGCAAAACCTTGAACATGCTAAAAGGTTAACTCAGAACTCAATAAAACCATGAACAGGCTAAAAGTCTAACTCAGCAAAACCTTGAACAGGATCCTGCTGATCAATACCTTTATTTTCACTAATGACTCTTTTTTCTTCACCTTTATTTTCACTCTTGACTCTTTTTTCTTCACAAAAGCAAAAAAAAAGGAGAAAAAGGAGAAAAATCTGGCTAAAGACTGTTTATCATTCATAAACAGTGCTACTAAGTAAGTATTATCAACAATCTATTAATTATTTTTGAATTGACTTATTATCAGTATTTTTCTAATGCGTGTTCCCATATCAATTGTAGGGAGGAATTAAAAAGATTAAATGTAATGTTAAAAGATTACGCTCTCACCTAAACACAAATATATACTTATGTGTGATGATATTATAGTGCATTGGAGAGAAAAGAGACAATTTAATACTTGAGCTTCGAGAAGAGTCACCATAGCCTTTGAAAGAGGCAACCTTCTATATTGAATACTTAAGAAGTTAAAATTAATAATATGAAGTAGAGAATATCACTAAAGCTGGATTTTCTGCTTCAGATTGATAATCTTAAAAGCATTGTCGGGATGAACAAAATAGAGGTAATTCGCATTTCCATCCCTCAACTATCGTCTATTGTCTGATGTTCAATTTCGTCCGTGAACTACCAAAGTAGTTGTTGCACTCCTTAAACTTTACTTTTGGGCTAAGTTTCATACATGAAATGAAATGTCAAAGTGTTGGTTTCAGTCCTCAAACTTTTTCTTTTAGGCTCATTCTAATGTTTTTTCTAGAAATTTAGTTAAAGTTAAAAAAAATTGATTTAGGATAGTTCCAGAAATATATTCTTTGAGGGACAGAGGGAGTAGAAAAATCTAGGTGATAGCACGTGAGACACTTGAGGCATGATATATATAGACAGAACATGATGTAACAACACTTATTTTTTATACTCTCTCTATACTCTCGTAAAACGTGTTGTTGAACCCTCATACTCTGGTACTCGACGAGGGCACTAGGCACTGGGGGAAGGTGGATCGAACGAACCAAAATAGTGAGGGATAGAGAAGGCATGACCAAAGACTCAAAGAGAATAATGAGATCTTCAAATTAGGGTTTCTTCAATCGCTCTCCTATTACGGGGACTGCTGGCCTCTATTTATAGGTTATTATACATGGGTTAAATATTTTTACATTACTACCCCTTCTTTACATAGGAATATGTTCTGTATATTCGGACCATTGCTCCGGACTTGCTTAGGGAAATTTAGGATTTTCACCGACCCATTCTAGCGAGAGTGCACTATTTAGTATATATCAATCAAAGACCCATTTTCTCCCTTGGTGTGGGCTCATGATCCCTACTTTTTGATGAGGACATCACCGGCTTAGATATGACCATGCCAACCACTTCTATACCAAAGGTGAAACCATTCTATATGAGGTTTATCATTGTTACATTTGATGAATGGGTGCTGCACTATGAAGTGTGTATGTTTTCATTTTCAGAATTGCTTACATGGATCAAGGAAGGGTTAGATTGCATATGGAAAGCATGGATGGTCAATGAAGTTGATTGGGGACCAAATCCAAGTGTTCCTAACGTTCTCCACCAGGCCACCACGTCATATTGGATCCAAGGAAACAAAGAGTCCAAGTCCAACACGTTTTGGAAAGTTCAATTCGGACTGCAGAAGAGTCCAAACTTGCGACGGTTGCCACGACTTCATACGGACTCCGATTGGGACGTTATAGGACTTTTTGGAAAGCTTATCAAGTCTACTTTCCAATGGGTCCGGACTCATACCTATATCCTATCAGATGCGTGCGCAGTAGACAATTTAATACCGAGATCTTTTCTGCCAACGGTGCTGCGTCACCCTATTTTGGGCCGATGGCCCGTGTATCAAGTTGAGTCCATTAGGGACTCATCCTAGGGTTGTAGGACGACACTAGGACCCTTGTGGTCGTCCTCCCTCCTCCTTATATTCCCCTAGAGCCGCCACAAACAGATTGGGTTTTGTTTAGATGAAAGTTTAGCTGCTGCTACTTCCTTGTAGACGCGTGTGTCGACTAGACCATCCGTTCTACTTGATTCGGAACCCCACCTTCATGTGTATCACATCTGATCCTTCATCTCTTATTTGCAATTGAGTGCTTGTTCTACTTGTTCTTGCTTGTTCTTCGATTGCTTGCAGGAATAACCCTAGTGGTTTGGTTAGTTGTGATCCGCAAGATCGTGAGCAACCGCTGGAATTGGTGTATCGATCGCTAAGGCGCAGCGTCCTTGGATGATTGTAGTCGGATCGTGAACGTCTCTCCAGTCAAATCGTAGTTATCAATCTCCACCGAAAGATCGGGACACCCATACCTTCATCACTTTTGCCTCATCAGCCTTCTCCTTGACTCGAGCCCTCAAGAGGCCTTAGACGCCCGTCGACTAAGACCTTCGTGTAGCTCTTCACGTCCACCACACTAGGCTTTCTAAAAGGTCGTAATATGGCTAGAGGGGGGACGAATAGCCTAGTAAAAAGTCTACAAATGCACTTTGAAAGTGATTAGTAATACAAAAGGCGATAAGTAAAAGGTTGCAAGCACCTATCCAATATGTTTAGTCACTAGTAAATATATTTCACAAGAGATAGCTAGTAAGCTAAATGAATAAAAATACTAATATAGGCAAGATGGTATACAAGATATACTAGATGGAATAAGGGATGCTTCGACGAAGAAGTCCAAGCATGCACCTCATTGGCCCTCACCAATCTTTCAGCTAGTGGCAACACTGCACGTAAAGAAAAGATGATCAATATCTTTATCAGCTCCTTGGTTGCACATCACACATAGTGCACCATCTTGTATGTTCAGGTTCCTTCTGCTTAACATCGTCTTCATATTTAGTCGATCCATGAGCACTAGCCATAAAAGTAAGGAGTCAAAGCCATGCCCATGAAAGCATGATTGTAGAACCGGCGTGATGAATATTGGGTTCTCCATAGAAATTTCCAGGAATCTGCAGTGCTATCATCATATTCCAAGGTGACTATAGATCCATCATCTCCTCATAAGCCTGGGATGATAGTGGAAGCACAAAATGCCATCAAGGTCTTCTTGCATCATTAATTCCTATACCAAGATAGACTTGTACGTGGCATACGAGTGGAGCCTTGGATATTGAGCAGACATGATTGAGTCTGTCCATAGATCATCCGAGAAAGAAAGTGTTGAGCCATCTCCAGGTGTACAGCGCAACACCTCTGTAGATGGTCTTGAGACGCATTATGTCGAGCCACCAGAAAAACCCATTTCTCAGCATTCATGGGGCACTTTTCCACCATAATTCTTTTCTAAACAAGCGTCACCCATGGAACATCCGCTTTGTTATAAAACTTTTGGAGCTGTTTCAAGAGGAGAGCATCATTTTGCAAACGTAGGTTGATCACACTCAAACCACCATTGTCCTTAGGCCTCATGACAGTCGGCCACGCCACAAGGTTGCCTCCTCACATGTTGTCTACTTACGGACCCTATCTATGTTCTCGGTGAAGCCCTTTGGAACCTTGATAGTACAAAGAGTGTGGTTGGCTATCGGTGTAATTGTTGAATTTGCCCGGGACACCGTTTAGGAGCATTGTTGATGATCCCGATGAGATATCCATGTATCTGGGAAACCCAAATGCTGCAACATCAGTACGATAGTAGAGTGCTCAACTATATCAAATATCTTTTCTAAATCTAATTTGAGAATTAAAGCCTCTCTTCTTGAGTGATGACATTGGTGAATATATTCAAAGCTCCAGGCTAGATAATCTTGGATGAGCTTCAAACTAATATTCAGCAATGAGATAGGTCTAAAGTCATTGACTGTCTTGGGAGTTACTGGTCTTGGGCACAAGAGTGATTTAGGAGTTGTTGATACACTCTAGGTTCATTGTGCCATTGTAGAACTCATCACAGATGGATAGAAATCTTGCTTAATGATCTGTCAGTACCTTTTCATGAACATACCATTAAAACCATGAGAACCCGAGGCTTTATCGATTGGCATGCTTTTGATGACTGAATCAATCTCAAGCCTCATGTTCAAGGTAACACTAGCTCATCTAGACCAGGTATCGCAGTGACAAGCGACTGGAGATCAAAGATCTTGACGGGGCTGGTGGTTACACCCATGCGTTTTCTGAAAGAATTCCAGAGCAACCCCATTTTGCCTTCATTGTTGTGGACCCAAATACCTTGCTCATTGAGGAGTTGGGGAATGGAGTCTCGTCTATGCTCGAAAAATTTGGTGCATTCATCCCCGAACTTAACTTTATCACTGTATATCTCTTTCTCTAGTAGACATTCTTATAATGCAGCAGAGTAGCAAGCTGGTTTGGATTATAGAGAATCCACCATAAAGGAAAAGAATGACCTTGTTACAGTTGGTGATCAAGAGGGAAAGGTTGGATAGTCTTCGACTCCATGTCTTCAAGGCACAATGTAAAGACTTTAATTTCAAGGAAATAATTCTAGAAGTCGATGACTGTTGCTGTGAAATAGTCCACTGATTTTGAACTATGTCAAGAAAACCTGCATGCTCCACCCAAAAAAAATCAAAGCGAAAAATGTTGGAGCGAGGTATGTTGGTTCCAATTGCCACTTTGAAAGGGATGTGGTCATCGGTAGAACTTAAGTATTATGATAGTCGAGTGTCCAGTTTGTTGAACTAAAAAACCAGTCAAGCTACTCTAGGAGAGGGTCTTGCTGCATATTACTCCAGGTGAAGGCCCTTCCTTTCAAATGAAGCTCAATTAAGCCCAGATGTCCAAAAGCATAATTGAAGATCAGGGTATCAGATAGGTTTCCTCTCGGCTTGTTGTGGTTTTGGATGGATCTATAGAAATTGAAGTCGCCAAGAAAGAGCCAGTTATCCTAAACCACTTGATAAATTCAGACCTATCTGGTTCGGCGCAAGGTCAATAGACTGTGGTGAGACGGCAGGTCTCCATGTTATGTACTGAGGTAAAAGAGAGGGTGATGCCAAACCGCTTTTAATCAAGGACCTGCCCTCTGAACACAGAGTTATTCGAACCCACTAGAATGCCACCTAAAGCCCCCATCGAAGGCACAAAATCAAAAGAATCAAAACGCTTGGGAGCAAGTTTTCAAAATGATCTATTTTCGTCTCCTGGAGGCAAAAGATGGAGCATGCACTTTCTTCAATCTTATCTCATACTGCATCCCACTTACCAGTTGCATTGACACTTCTTATGTTCCAACATAGAATTTGCCAGCTTCTACTACTCATTGAAACAAGGATGATTGTATGACAGAACTGTTGATGGGATAAAAGAACACAAAGTTTAATAGGTTCGACATCACAATGCAGACTAAGCAACTTAAAGTTTGAGACACAAATTACCCAACAAAAGATATAGAGGGAGACGTAGCTCCAGTGGAGAGATTAAAGAGACTATTCATTAATAAATGATAACAGTGTTAGAAGAAGTTGGCGCTTGCATGAGCACGTCTTCAGAAAGGTCTGCAAGAGCTATTCCACAATCTATTCCCCAACTCTGAATAATCTCCATCGAGATTGGCCATCAATTAAGACCACTACATGTTTCTTCCTCTTCTTTGATGGCTCTCCATCGAGTATGACTGTACGGAAGTGGAATCCTTCTTTTGCATTGTTTCGTCGAAGCACCCCTGATTGCTACCATGGGAGCTATGGAAACTTAGAAACGACAAGATTTTCCAGTGACAAGACTCAACTCCTTCTCTATTCTCTATGGCTTGTAAATTTTAAGCATCAATGTAAGGAGGACCTTAGGTCTTCCTTTTGATTTTGGCTAGAGTTAAAAAAATCTTAAATTATTTATAAGAAAACAACAATCAAATTTGCTTAAATTATTTGTAAAAAACAACAATCAAATTAGGTTACTCACAATTTTTTTTTGTTTAGTTCAGATCAATAAAATGATGTCAGGGATGATTATGGATTTGGAGATTGAGTGGTAGCGGGCTTGGTATCAGGTGGGTAATTGAGTTGTTCAGTGTGTTCTTATCTTTATCGTGGGTGATGTTGTTCAGGTGTGTGTGGATCTTGGTGCTTGCAGGTACACATCAAAGGCTTTCAACGGCAGGACAAGAGATTGCTAACAAAACATACCAATTTGCAGAAGAGTTAGTTTTGGTAATAGCAATAGAGAGCTCTGAAACTGTACAATTCAGGCACACAGGGGGAACTGCATGCAATCGTGCCAGTTTGTGACAATGCCTGGTGGTAGGTATAGATCGAATAGTGGTCCTCTACGATTCTTTATTTTTCGAGGCATGCATGTTACATTACAACCGTGTATGATGGTTTGAGTGAACGAGAATAACGTGTCGCCCTGTATATAGCTTCACCGAGAATGAGCCTTTTGGGTTGGAGTTGGTACCTTGGATTAGGCTTTACTAAGAGCAATACAAGTTGATAACAACTGCTCTGCTTAACCTGTCAATTAATATAAAAGACCACATGTGTGACAGGTACTATTGCTACTTGGCCCAACTCTTGTATCTAGAAGTACAAACATACAGTAAATCACGTGATTAGTAAATGCCCATTTACATCCATTTCCTTTGGACCGTTCGTCGCTCCTCGCACAACTATCCTATAGTGTTTTACTTTCACAAGGGATGCAGCGGTCATAGCAATATGGTGTTAAATTGAAGTCGCACATGCCACTTATATATATCTCACAAGGGACTGGGTTGCATTATAATTTATAATGTGTTTATTTATTAATAGAGACAAGCATTTTCTCCCGATGTCTCTAGAAGTTATGTATGGGCCAAATGATGTTCACTTTCCGTCTCTAAAACTATATGTCCATAAATGATTTCTTATAAGGGTCATATGTGGGAATTTAAGAATAGGCCCATATATATTTCGAGGATTATGCCTAACCCTAGGTGAAAGAATCAAGCTGCCCAAGAGAGGATGAATTGGACTTATTTGAATTTCTAAAGCGAAAATTAAATCCTAAGCAAATGTCAATTACCTCCTAGTGCCTACAAAGCTTGTCCTAGCTACACAAGCAAGAACAAGGCAAGGAAAGTGGTAAAGCCCTATGCAATTCTACTCAAGCAACAAGTAAGAAACACGTACATAAAGAGATGCTTAAAAGTAATTGCAATAAGTAAAGAGAGAGTGGGAAGAAGGATGTTGACATGATGATGTTTTGTCGAGGTATCGAGGAGTCGACACTCCCCCCTAGTTCTCGTTGGAGCACCCGCGCAAGGGTATCGCTCCACCTTGATCCGCACAAGGACTAAATGCTCTCTACGGGCTGATTCTTTGACGCTACTGCTCGGTGAATCACCCACAACCGATCACAAGAGTTGGAGGAGGGCCATCCACATGCTTCGGATGATCACCATCTCTCCGATTGCCACCAAGCTGTCTAGGTGATGTCGATCACCAAGAGTAACAAGCACAAGACCTTCACTTGACCCACTCAAGGCTATGAAGGTGGATGGATGCACATTTCTCACTCCTAATCACACTAATGAGGATATATGTGTTGGAATCACTCAACTCCTCACTAGGCTCTTAGACGCTCAAGCTCTCTCAAAGGGTTTCTTCAGCGGATCAAATGGACAAGAGAGATAGAATTGACGAGTTGAGCAACTATATATAGCCCCCAACCGACCAACTAGTCGTTCAACACTCTACGAATCTCCAGACCGGACTAGTCACGGGGCTCCGGACTATATGCCAATGGTTCAAACCCTCACAGACACAACAATGTCCTCACTGTTCTCAGGACCTCGGGACGATCACCATTGGTCTGGAGCTCAACACTGGACCGAGTCCGAAGCCAAATCTCACACTCTAGAGCTCTGTGTCTGGACGCAACCTCCTGACTCGATCTGAAGCCTCAACCTTGATACAGTAAACACTAAAAAGCAACCGGACTCACCCTCAATTGGTGTGGAGCCCCTCAGTCGGTTCAGAGCCTCTTTCTTAGGCCCGGTGCCCTCACCAATGGTCTGAAGCCCTTAGGGAAACATAGTCCGGAGCTCTTTTTAGCTGACCAATCACCTCATATCTCAACACTATGTGAAAGGGACTTGCTATAAACATCTCAAGGGTTGTTTGTAGACACTCTAGGACCATGTTTGACAAGTGTGCACGACACCTACATTCCTGACCTTTCCTAGGTCAATCTACTAATCTCATAGCCCCCTTAATAGTATGACCAAAGGAAAATAAAGGTCCTAAGCTACTCTAAGTGTCCTTTTCACACCTTGTGACACTTAGACCTAGCCTAAGTTTCAACCTTGTCGCCAATCCTTTGAAAACTGAAACAAAATCCATCTTGGGGGCATGAATACCATTAAGCCCATTCATTATCCATTACATATGACCTAACTTACCAAGTTTGCCTCTGCAAAACACACATTAATCATAGTAATCTTGCATTGTCGTTAATCACCGAAACCATGAGGCCTAGATGCTTTCACTAGATCACCACTTTGCTGCATAGTCTCACCCAATACACCCACCGCCACACCTACCCTCTGATGCATCCTTCAAAGAGATGGGACCTTCAAGGAAATTCAAGTTAAATTTTGGATCCAAATGAATTCAATCGATTAAATCCTCTAAATTCCTAGCTTAGTTCTAAAACCAATGGGATAAAGACTTTGGGCAACACCATGAAACGAGTTTGATATTTTCATGGGTTTTTTTCTCCACCATATTTCCATCTATTGGATTTATAGTAGGCTTTCATCGTTTATGTTGAAGGTAGTAATTTTTTTCCCTATCAAAAAGTTGTATGTGCTTTTTAATAAATTGGCAAGTATAAATTCTGTCAGTGTTATGACCCAGGGGTCAAGTCCACCGGCTAGTAAATTTGTATATTGCGTGCTCCCTCTCCCAGATGTGATGCAAGAAGAACACAAGATTTATCCTGGTTCGGGCAAAGAAGGCCCTACGTCCAGCGGGGGAGGATGGATCGTGTTATCTTGCACCGAAGTGCTCGTACAGGGGGGTACAAGTAGGTTTACACGGGGGTGTTCAGAGTGAGCTGAGGCCTAAGACTAGCAGGGCTATCCTAGGCGGTCGGTTGGTTGCTTGAGGGGTCGATCAAGCAACGGGGTGTGTGGAGTATGAGGATCAGAGCCGATGTCTGAGTGAGAAGTATCCGAGCGAATGTGGGTTTGTGCCAGAGTCGCCCGAAAAAAAGTCCCCTTCTATCTCGGCATCCCTTTTTATAAACCAAGGGGAGGCCCGAGGGTACATGGTCCTAAACTGTTGTAGCGTGGGAGGCGTGTCCGCGGCATAGTGTTGGCGAAGGGACGTCGATCACTGTGGCGGCGTGGCCTTCCCGTCCTTCCGGTGCTCCGGGGCATGGTGACAGTAGACTAGACGTTGCTGCACGTCGCGGCACAGTAGGGTCGACCTTCCGCAGACGGGCGCGAGTCCCATAGTTGAAGCGGGACGGGGCGGATGGGATGGCCCCCATACCGGAGTGGTTGGAAGTAGGGGTCGAGCCCCCCAGTCGAGGGGAGGGGTCGAGACCCGCGTGGCCTCGTCGTATCCCTGAAGACGTCGTCGAGGGCCGTCCTGTTCACGTCTCGAGGGGTGGCTCTGGAGTCCGTACTCGCGACGTGGTTACAGCGGCAGCACAGTTGACGGAGGTCCGGGACATGGCGGTGAGCTGATGGATTTGACTGTGGTCGTGGGCGCCCATGGCGTTAGGCGGGAGTAGGTGAGCGCGTCAGATCTCCTTTAACCCGTATCGGGAGCAGGTGAGCTGATCGAGCTTCCTGCCCGGGGGTCATTCGTTCAACCCCTGGTCCGTCATTCGGCGTCGAGGTGGAGGCAGAGGGGTCGTTCGTTCGACCCCTGGTCCATCATTCGACGTCGAGGTAGAGGTGGAGGGGTCGTTCGTTCGATCCCTGGTCCATCATTCGGCGTCGAGGTAGAGGCGAAGGGGTCGTTCGTTCGACCCCTGATCCGTCATCTTTCTAGAAGCAGGCCGGCCCACGACTGGTCGTTATCGCCGGTGCAGGGGGCCTTCGTGTGATGGGCCCTTCTTTGCTGACTTGAGCGGTTGGTTGGTTCTTGTCTTAAAAATGGTTGTTATGTTAAGCGTTAAATTATCGAAGGGTTTAAGGTACCCCTTACCTTTGTACCCGACAAATTCAATTGATGACGATTACTAGTGCGGATTTTGTGGGTTATGAACTCTGAATACTTCAAAAGCATGCAAGTGATACTTCTATGTTACGTCTATTTTGTGATTTTATTTGTTAAGGACTATCTTCATACGATCACTAGCAAAGGAAGTGTAGGTGCTTCGATAACTCAGCCACAAAATCATGGTATAACTTTCTTCCTTACATATGTTTTTTTCTATTTTTTTCTCTATGATAGTTGATTTATCTCTGAGATATATTTGGTGATATGCACGGAAAGGTTAACATGGTTTCTTTGTGGGTCATACGTTTAGTTGTACTAGCAATGTCCAAAGAATATCGTTTGGTTTCTTGCTAATAGAACGTTGAAAAATGTTCACACCGGCCATGCGATGTTGTGGCCTATGCAAACTCAGATTTTACTTCGATTTATTAGAATCATGTGTCGCCAATATATTTTATCTTGATGTTGTTGCCTCAAATGGAAATGCCTGAGGACAGCAGCCTTAGCATCGGAACGCAGCAATGCATGGTCGTTTCGAAACCATCATGCGCTAGATCCATGTCGAGCTCGAGCGACGTACCGGACGCGGCGTCGGCGGTCATAGTGCACATCCGAGGGGCTGTACCCGTCATACGGCGTGGCCGCGAAGAAGGTCATTCGCCCGGCGCTGACCGACGCCGTTGGCGGCCGCGTGCCCGCATCGACTTCCACGTGATGTCGCCGCCACCCAAGTCCGGACTACTTTGCGCCGTGTTTGGCCGCCACCACCGCCTCGGTTCCGCCGCCGTCGCCGAGCCCGAGCGCGTGCTCGTACGTGCCGCTGAGCGATTGCGATGGCGGGGCAGATCCAGTAAAAGCTGCCAACCGACGTCGTTCGGCAACGAACGTCGCACGGCGTGGCTGGGTGGTGGAGGAGGAAGGCCATGCGGAGGTGTTCGGTTCTTCCATGGGCCGAGGTGGTCACCAGCCAGCGCAAACCCAGCAAGGACGACGCGCTCACCGGCGCGACGATGCCGCCGGCGGACGGGCGGGCGCGCGCGTCGTCCTCGTCGTGTTTGCGGTGACTGATCACCGCGGCCTGTTCATGGAGTGGCCTGAACTCCTTCTGCATCGCCACCGTCGTCCACCGCCCTCCCACCGTCGTCGCGCGCGCGAGGTCCTGTCACGGAACCGTGCTGGACAGCTCTCTGTCCCGCGATCGCGTCGCGCGCAGCAGGCGGCGCTGCGGCTCGGCGCCGAGGCGGCAGCCGTCGAACGCCGCGAATTAATTAGTCGAGGACCCACCATTGGCGGCCACGGGCCACGGGCCCACGGCACCGCGAATGACGACGGCGCGCCGGCGCGGCTCCACGGCCGTCGGACAGTGACCATGCCGTACGAGAGGTACAGCTCCAGGGCGCGCGTGCCCCATGCCACCGCCGCCTCCGGGACATCGCGCTCTCTCGAAAACCACAGCATGGATGGATCTAGCGTTTGAGCACTCGTTACCACAGCGTACTCTTTGAATTAACGAGGTCTGAGTCAATTGTTCCTACTACCATGGAAACGGGCCTTGCATGATTTGTTTTTTTTTTTAAAGTTGAATTTTGGATCCAAATAGAGCTGAGATAAAATTGAACCCATGGAATCCCCTAAATCGCAGATTAGCTCTGGAATCAAACGGGGATCTGGAGTTAGAACAACACCGTGACACAATTTAATATTTACACACACCAATTTGAAGCTGGTAACTTTTATTCCCTCTTATTATTAAAAGAGTGATACGCAGGAGATATGCACATATTTATTTGAAAAAATCATCCTCTATTACATTTATAATATACCGATTTGAATCTAGTAATTTTATTCCCCTCTCTTAAAGTGTGATACGCAGGAGATATGCACATATTTATTTATAAATTGGTATTTATAAATTTTATTGAAGTCGAACTATATTTGGGCTCATATGGATTTTCTTTGAGAAAATAGGCCCCCGTCTATGGACCTACCTTCCACCTACCATGGCATCATCTAGCCGTTGGATTGAATCCAATGTCTACAAATGATTATGTTCTCTTTTATGTTCTCCTACGTGTACTTGATATATATTGACCCTAGATCTCAAACATGGCTTGCTCAATATTCACCACCGCCATGAACCACACTCCAATCTTGCCCTTGGTCAACTATATGTGCCTCTCCCATGCTATCACACAACCAAAACGATTTTTGTGGCCTTTGATAGAGATGTCGGTTATTAGCTTATTTCTTGCATTTTCATCATTGTTTATGTGCATGGTCACCCTCTTATGTGATTTGTCGGTAATTTCTTCTTACGTTTGACCGGACTCCGTTGTTGACCAAGTGCATCATGTCCGGCGAACCCAGTCTCCACGACCTTCTTTTCTTTGCTAGTGAGAGCAAGCGTGCTCGTGTTAGAAACGAGAGAGCGAGAGGCAACGAGACAGATGCAAATGATGTTTGTGTATTTCGTTGAACATTGTTGTACATATGTATGCAAGGTCCATGTAGGCACTTACAAGTGTCAAAGAGAGACATGAAAAGACACTTTTTGGGATTATTCCTTAATTGATCACTAATTAATAATTCTTAACAAGTTCAACAGGTTAAGACATTAGTGTTTAAACCTACTAGTATATTGCCCGTGCTAACGCTACGATATCATCTAGAAACACAAACCAACCAACCAAAAGATAATATATATTATGATAATTAATCATGAATAAAAATGAATGGCAATGACTCGAAGTTATTCTATTAATGGCTAGGGATGCTTAGGCCACTTTGTTGGTCCAGTCGTGCTGGAGGTGGGTGGTCGTTTTTCTAAAAATCAAACCGCTCACGACGAGACATGATAGAGAAAATTGTTATTATAGGACTCCAAAACAATAAGTTTCGCTATTATAGCACTTCAAACGTCGACTTCGCTAAAACGACTCTTAAAAACATTGACACATTGTTATAATGACATTTGACCATTTTAATCAATTTTTGTCAACTAAAATACATATACTTTGCCATGATGTGACCTTATTAGTTATTGCCCTTCTAACTCATTTAGCATTTGCACGACATGTGTGCGTACGGTGGTGGCTAGCTTGCTACTTTTGCCTGCTGCCGTACGTGGCTGTCAGGCCAGCTTCCTGCCTGCTGCCGCAACTTGCCAGGGCTCGCAGGGTGACTGGCTGGTGCCGCCGCCTCGCAAGCATGCTGGGTGTCGCTGGACGGCGTGCTCGGCGTCGTGTCCGTGATGGGCGCGTTGGCCGTCGTGTTGTGTTCGCTGGCCGCTGTGGTCGGCACACTGGCCGCCGTGTTGGGTGCGCTGGACAGTGTGATGGCCGCCGTCGAGGGGGCAAGCGAGTGATGTCGTGGGCATTCCGGCCAATCCGGCCAACCCTAGGGCGCCGCGTGCATCCAGATACGAGGAAACGAACCGTGGATCTCTTACTTGAAGAGCAGAAGGGCAATACAGTCACATCATGTAAAAATACATGTATTTTAGTTGACAAAAATTGATAAAAATGGTCAAATATCATTATAACAATGTGTTAATGTTTCAAGAGTCGTTTTAGCAAAGTCGACGTTTGAAGTCCTATAATAGCGAAGCCCGTTGTTTGAGAAAATCGTTATTATAGGACTTCAAAACAATGAGTTTCGTTATTATAGGACTTCAAACGTCGACTTCGCTAAAACGACTCTTGAAACATTGACACATTGTTATAATGATATTTGACCATTTTAATCAATTTTTGTCAACTAAAATACTTATATTTTGCATCATGTGACCTTATTAGTTATTGCCCTTCTAACTCATTTAGCATTTGCACGACATGTGTGCGTACGGTGGTGTCTGGCTTGCTACTTTTGCCTCCTGCCGTACGTGGCTGTCAGGCCAGCTTCCTGCCTGCTGCCGCAACTTGCCAGGGCTCGCAGGGTGACTGGCTGGTGCCGGGCTGGGTGTCGCTGGACGGCGTGCTCGGCGTCGTGTCCATGATGGGCGCGCTGGCCGTCGTGCTGTGTTCGCTGGTCGCTGTGATCGGCACACTGGCCGACGTGCTGGGTGCGCTGGACAGTGTGATGGCCGCCGTGGCGTGGCGGCAGGTCCCTTACTTGATGCAACACAACTTATTTGATTTGATTTTTGTTGGATTTATTTGTACAAATACACATAAATTATTTTGATTTCATCTAAAAGTTCATATGATGTATTTCCGATCAATAACAACATGTTCGTATTTGATTGTGTTATTTTCCTTGTTGGTTATTGTTGGATTTTTTTGTATTTTCACATGGATTATTGTTTCTTGTAAGTTGTTGTATTTTCCCTTCTAATTATAGTGCACATTCTTGTAAATACTTCTTAATGCATATTCTCGTAAATTTCGTAAAGACTTATTCCCTAGTGTATATTCTTGTAAATACTTCTTAATGCATATTCTCGTAAATTTCGTAAAGACTTATTCCCTAGTGCAGATTCTCGTAAATACTTCTTACTGCTTATACGTGGAGATTCTTCTAGATTTTTTAGTGTAGATTCTTGTAAATATTATTAGTACAAATTCTCGTAAATATTTCTTTGTGTAGATTCTCGTAAATATTTTTTGTGCATATTCTTGTAAATATTTCTTGGTGTGAATTCTCGTAAATTATTCTTGGTGTGAATTATAGTAGATATGTATTCACAAAAAATCTCGTAAATACTTCCTCGGAAATATTATTAGTGCAAATTCTCGTAAATATTTCTTAGTGCAGATTCTAGTAAATATTTTTAGTGCATATGCTCGTCTAATGCAGCTGGTATAATATTTTTAATTCTTTGTTTCTCTAAAAGAATAATTATGAAAAATAATAGTATTGTCTTGTATTTCTAGATATCCAATATTCTCCTCCAAAGATCACAGCGCACTTAAGAGAGATATCAAATAGTTTAAAACTTCTGATATGCCATCGGGCATAACAAAACCAAAGGTAAATTATTTTCTACTCATTAATTGATATAGTGCCCTAGCTATGCTTAGGAAACTTGGTGACATAAGCAAATCAGAAATGCAAAAGGTAGTGCATTACAAAATATCAAGTGATGTGAAAGAACATGTATATAACCCTTGAAAATAGAAAAATAGGCAAATAGATGATATTTTGATGTTTGCAATCCCAATCCAGTTAAGCCTAGAAGGTGCCGTATTCAAAATTGTCTCCATTTAGTTAGCTGGGAACTACGGTGGGCATTCCACTATGTGTGTTGTCTTTACTTGGGCGCTGATGTCACATCGAACCCTAGAAGGGAATGGAGATTAGGGGTGGGGGTTGTGTTAGCAAGGTAGACTCATATTTTGGTGTGCCAAAGGCTAAATACCTCTTGGCCTTGGATCTCTTTATATACAAGAGTTCTTTTTGAGATACAAGTTGCTCTCTAGAGCATATTCCTAAAGTATATTACATAGCTACTTGAGGGTCTAGAAAGAGTAAAGCAGAATTGGCATAAAGTAAGCTAAGTACTATCTAGTGACTGAAATAGAAACTAATGGCTAAAGTGTTTTACAACACAGACTTATCTATCAATTCTCCCCCTAAGCCTTGCTTCAACTTGTCTTGACAATTTTCTTGAGCTCAATCTTGTTTCTCATATCTTCAAACTTGGTCTTCCCAAGTGATTTGATGAGTATGTCTGCAAGCTGCTCAGTTGTAGAGATGTGGTCTGTCCTGATGCTTCCTTCATCCATGCAGTCTCTGATGAAGTCAAACTTGGTCCTTATATGTTTGCTTCTGTCATGGAACACTGGATTCTTGGCAAGTGCCAATGCAGACTTGTTGTCTACCTTCAACTCCACAGCTTCCACTCTTCTTCCTAGCAAATCAGCCAACAATCTTGATAGCCATAGTGCTTGTGTTGTTGTTGTAGTCATGGCCACATACTCAGCCTCACAGCTTGAGAGTACCACCACCTTCTGCTTGATTGACTGCCAACTGACCAAGTTGTTGCCCAGGAAGAAGAGGCAACCAGTTGTGCTCTTGCTGGAATCTATGTCACCAGCAAGGTCTGAATCACAGTAACCCACAAACCTTGCTGAGTTTGGTGCCTTGGTGAAGTGGATACCATAGTCAAGTGTCCCTGCCAAATATCCGAGGATCCTCTTGACTGCTTGCTGGTGTTCAGTGGTTGGTCTTTCGAAGAACCTGCTCACAAAGCCCACTACAAATGCTAGGTCTGGTCTGGTGTGGACCAAGTACCTTAAGCTTCCAACCAACCTCCTGTAGTGAGTAGAATCCACCTCCTCGGCTATACTATCCTTGCTCAGCTTCAGCCTTTCCTCCATTGGAGTGGCAGCAGGTTTGCAATCAGTCATGCTTCTCAACTCCACAATTCTCTTGGCATAGTGGCTCTGCCTCAGAGTAATCCTACTGTTGCTTTGATGTACTTCCACTCCAAGATAGAAACTAAGCATCCCAAGGTCACTCATCTCAAAGATGGACTTCATCTCTGCCTTGAAGGCCTTCACTTCTTCCTCCTTAGCTCCAGTGATGATAAGACCATCCACATAGACTCCTATCGGTAGGACAGAGCCATTGGAGCCTCTTCGATAGATGACAGCTTCATGGTTGCTCTGCACAAAACTCATCTTCTTCAGAGTTGAGTCTAGCTTCGCATTTCACGCTCTGAGTGCCTGCCGCAGTCCATATAAGGTCTTGCGAAGGCAATACACCTTGCCTTCTTCTCCGGGAATAGCAAACTCAGGTGGTTGCTGAATATAGACCTCCTCCTTGAGCTCACCATTCAAAAACGCCGACTTGACGTCCATGTGGTGGAGCATCCACCCTTCTTGAGCCGCTAAAGCTAGCAACAACCTTACTGACTCCATGCGTGCAACAGGGGTGAATGCATCTTCATAATCGATCCCCTCCTACTGCACGAATCCCCGAGCAACAAGTCGAGCTTTGTGCTTGATCACACCTCCTTGCTCATCCTTCTTCAGCTTGAACACCCACTTATGTGGCCGTCATACGGTGTGGCCGCGAAGAAGGTCATTCGCCCGGTGCTGACCGACGCCGTAGGCAGCCCCGCATGCCCGCATCGATGTCCACGTGATGTTGTCGCCACCGCCGGACTACTTTGCCGTGTTTGGCGGCCACCGCCGCCTCGGTTCCGCCGCCGTCGCCGAGCCCGAGCGCGTGCTTGTACGTGCCGCTGAGCAATTGCGATGGCAGGGCAGATCCAGTAAAAGCTGCGCATGCACCGAGAACCCGTCGTTCGGCGACGAACGTCGCACGGCGCCGTGGCTGGGTGGTAGAGGAGGAGGGTCATGCGGAGGTGTTCGGTTCTTCCATGGGCCGAGGTGGTCACCAGCCAGCGCAAACCCAGCAAGGACGACGCACCGGCGGGCGCGCGCGCGTCGTCCTCGTCGTGTTTGCGGTGACTGATCAGTGATCACCGCCTGTTCATGGAGGGGCCTGAACTCCTGCTGCATCGCCACCGTCGTCCACCGCCCTCCCACGTCGTCGCGCGTGGTCCCGTCACGGAACCGTATAGTACGTGCTGGACAACTTCTTTGTCGATCTCTGCCCCACAATCGCGTCGCGGGCAGCAGGCGCGCGGCGCTCCGGCTCGGTGCGGGTGGCCGCGCCGAGGCGGCAGCCGTCGAACACTGGCTCATGTGGCGCCGGCGGCGGCAATCCAACACGGCCGTCGCACAGCATCGAGAGGGTGCACTTCATGGTGACCATGCCGTACGACGGGTACAGCTCCAGGGCGCGCGAGCCCCATGCCACCGCCGCCTCCGGGACATCGCGAGCGCTCTCTTGACATGGATGGATCTAGCGTTTGAGCAATCGTTACCACAGCGTCGTTTCTGTGCGATCGAAAACCTGACTTGGATTGGATGCCGCGTTCGATTGCTGAGGCTGTGCATTTCCAAAGTTGATGCAACGGCAACAAGAATAATCTTTTAAGCATGTGAGTTCATTGCCAAGCTATTCTTCATCACGTCTGTTACTCTTTTATTTAAGCATGTGAGTTCATTGCAAAGTTCGATTGCTGAGGTCTGAGTCGATTGTTCCTACTACCATGGAAACGGGGCCTTGCAGGATTTTTTTTTAAAAAAAAAGTTGAATTTTAGATCCAAATAGAGCTGAAATAAAACTGAACCCATTGAATCCCCTAAATCCCAGATTAGCTCTGGAATCAAACGGGGATCTGGACTTAGAACAACACCATGAGAAAAAATGTAATACTTCGATGGACTTTTTTCTCCGCCATACACACACCAATTTGAAGCTGGTAACTTTATTTCCTCTTATTAAAGAATGATACGTAGGGGATATGCACACATTTATTTGGAAAAATTCTCCTCTATTGTATTTATAATGTACCAATTTGAGTCTAGTAATTTCATTCTCTCTCTTAAAGTGTTATGCACACATTTATTTGGAATTTGCTATTTATAAATTTTATTGAAGTCGAACTATATTTGGGCTCATAAGGATTTTCTTTGAGAAAATAGGCCCACACCTATGAACCTACCTTCCACCTACCATGGCATCATCTAGCCATTGGATTGAATCCAATGTCTACAAATGATTCTGTTCTCTTTTATATTCTCCTACTACGGCGTCATGAACCACACTCCAATCTTGCCCTTGCTCAACTATATGTGTCTCTCCCATGCTATCGCGCAACCAAAACAACTTTTGTGGCCTTTGATAGAGACTGAAATTCTTCACAAACAATTATCTCGGTTATTCGCTTATTTCTTGTATTTTCATCATTGTTTCTATTTTTGTGTGGCTTTTGTGGTTAACGGCTTTGACATGTTGAATAGCCTGCCAGTGCTAATTCTATGTTACGGTTTATTTTCAGGTGATTCATATATAGCAAGGAAATGTAGCAGCTTCAATAACTCAGCCACAAAATCATGGTGTAAGTTTCTCCCTTACATATTTTTTTTCATTATTGTGGTTCTGTGCAAATTCACATTTTATTTGGATTTAAAATCATGTGTCACCACTCAGCAGTCGATTTACGTATCTGAATTTTGATGCTGATGCCTGATCTCTCTGACGATATTACTGTTGCTCAGCAGTCACCATGGTGGTTCGCCTCGAAAGACTCAGGCAGCCTTAGCATTCGAACGCAGCAATGCCATCGTCCAAGCCAGTTCTTCTGATCTCACCATGCGTCAGATCCATTGATCTCGAGCGCAAGCCACGTTCCCGGACGCGGCGGGCCGGCGCCAACCGCCGCCGTGGTGGCCGCGTCCTCGCGGGGTTCACACTAGCTGCTGCCCACCACCACCTCGGTGGACTACACGGCCGGAACGCCTCCCGCATCACCGTCGCACCCTTGACGGGCAACGGTCGGTCGGCAACGCCGGCTCTTGAGCTGAAACCATGTCGGACGACAGGTAGAGCTCAGGGGGTGGGCGTGCGGCGTGCCCCATGCCACCGCGCGCCGCCTCCGGGATGTCGCGCTCGCTGGACATGGATCTAGCGTCTCAGGTACTAGCGTGGTTGGTTTCTAAAGAGATCGAAACCTGGCTTGGATCGATGCGGCGTTTGGAATGCTGAGGCTGTGCATGTAGTCCAAACCCTTTTTTGAGTTGAAGCAACGTCGGCAGGGAGAAGGTGTACTGTAAGAAGCATGACACGCAGTGACTGGTGACACACGCTGCTGCATTTGGAAAGCGAGTGTGAGTCAAGTCACGGCTGAAACATCATGGGACATCCACCACATCACCAGCCAATTCGTCACTTCATCAATTTCATATCAGGAAGCTACAGTAATTATCAAGACGACTGACAGAACCAGCAGCCATGTTGCCACGATGCATGCATCCTTCTGGCCTTTTGGCGGAATTGGCAAAACTAGATCATGTCTGATGTAACGTAGTACGTATTACAGTGTTGATTCAAAAATGACAATACCCATATCAGGAAACAAAGCATATAATCTCGTTCTTTTCAGCACACACACACACACACACACACACACACACACACAATATATATATATATATATATATGTAAATTCCGCAGTGCACTGAATTCAGCAAATTGCACGACATTACATTAAGCCGAAAATCTGCTCTCAACTTTCTCTCTACAGTATAGCTAGACAGCAATGTAAGTAACAATAATAATAGCAATAATAAGCCAATAAGAGAGCGGCCTGGCCTACTCTAGCATAAATCACAGCAGCCAAGACAGCATTAACACAATTCGTCCACGGTGTGTGTGCAGTGCAGCATCGGTCCAGCGTCAGAAAGGTTTGGAGAAACCGAGGGTGCAATCTCAGAAGAGCACCTGGGAGATCCTGACGGAAACGATCTGCCCGTCCCTGGCCGTGTCCCGCATGGCCTCGAACGTCGATAGCAGCCCTGTCACCCAAGATCACCGCACAGCACAGCACAGCACACGTCACTTCATCAGAATTCAAAAATGGGACTGTTCTATTCTGGAACGAGGATCAGAATGGTTCCTGCAGCTCATTGCTTATGTAGCCATGCGTGTACATACCTCCGTTGCTCTGGAGGTTGGTGTGGATGGCAGCGGCGGTAGCGGAAGCACAGGCCCTGTTGAGAACAGCTGAAGAACAAGGAAACACGAACGCACGTCATTCACGATTCACCAATCCGTCATGCAATTGTCGAGAACGTACAGAGTACAGACAAATGACTGAATAAGAGACAGCAATGTAATGATCAGACATTATCCAGATCATCAGATGGTTGGTACTTGGCAGACGTACGTACATGCAGTGGACGGAGTAGCGAACTGCTTCGCGTTGACGACGGCGCAGAAGGCGGCGGCGACCTCCTCGTCCTGTAAGTGCTCACCGAGGCTCTCGTACTCCAATGTCTCGTCCCAGTACGTCTTCTCCAGGAACAGCTCAGAGTGGCGTGCGTCCAGGATCTGCTTGTTCCCTGTGTGTCAACCACCAATTCCACCCCCACCAAAATTCAGTAACAACGAACAAGTATTATATACTGGCAGGGCATGAGCATGAGCACGAGCATCCATCCACCGGCTCACCTCGGCAGCTGTTGCGGTTACACAATGGGCATCGCATCACATGCATGTCTGCAGCATTCAACAGGAGCAGAGAACAATGGTGAGGGTGAGGCATAAACAGACAGTTCAAGACAGACCAGCTGAATACGGTATACGGATACGGCGAAGGCCCAAAGATGGCCATGGGATGTGTGAGTGTGTGACCACGTACCGGTGATCCAGATCCCGGGCCGGACGTTGCGGAGCTTGCAGGCGCCCATGATGGCGATGGTGAGCTTCACGTCTTCGGGATCCGACGGCAGCCACTTGGGCAGCGGCAGCTTCCCGATCAGCCCCATGTCCGGCGAGTCCAGCACGAACGACCCGATCCGCCACGAACCTGCATCATATGCTGACGATGTAACACAATTCGCAACGCAAGGCAATGGCGAAATTGACAAGTAAATCCTGCAATCTCGCTGAGCTTACTGCGGTGCTCGCCGTTCTGGCAGAACGAGAAGGCGTGGGAACCATCTGTGAGGAGGGGAGGGGGGGAGCACACGTGTCAGTAAGTGGGACCTTTTGTCAGTGAGAGAACTGAAGCGGGGTACGGGTGAGGGCCATCTGGTGCTCTGCTTACCGAAGGCGGCGAGGTAGAGGTAGCGCCAGGAGCGGAAGAACGGGCGATGAACGCGCGGGTTGGCTTCGGAGAGGTTGAGGTCGCGGAAGAAGGCGTAGCGCCAGATGGAGTCGTCGGCGAGGAGGCGGCGGAACCAGCGGCAGGTCTCGGAGAGGCGCAGCAGGTCGAACCCGCACAGGTGCTTGGCCACCTCCGTCCAGAGGTCCGGCTCGTACCTGCATTCAGAAATACTTGCTCAGGATTTCAACGCATTAGCAGGAAAGCTAAACCCAATTCAGCACCGAACGCACACAGCGTACCAGTTGAATGGTTGGCGCGGGGGGAAGAGGACGCGCGTCGACGTGCGCAGCGGCGGCTGCCGGCCGCACGTCACCGGATGGAGCCCGGCGACGGGGCACCCGATGCCCACCGCGGCGCGCTTGGCCCCCTTCCCCGGTGGCTTCCGCTTCGGAGCTCCCGCGGCCTCGACCAGCTTCTGCGGCGCTGCATCCTTCCGCGCCCGCTTCCTCGGCGGCAGGGGAGGCGGTGACGAGACGAAGTCCGGGTCGACGCGCCGCGGCCTCGGGCGCTTCCTCAGCTCCATCATCTTCGCCTCGTCCTCTCGAGCTGGTTGTGGTGGCCGGAGGAGGGAGATGGCTTTGCCCATGCAGCGGTGGGAGGGAGAGGCGCAGCGCCCTGCGTGCTCTGGCGAAGAGTGCCGAGTGCGTGCATATATAAGCCCCCGGGGAACGACAGGGATTTCAAATTTTGAAATGGCTGGAACTGGAAGCCTTGCGGCAGGGGAAGGGAAGGGTTGCGTGATTACACTGACTTGTGGGTCCACCAAGACATTGCTGGACTAGGGTACCGAACATGTTAATAGTTTTATTAATTCTGCAAAAGAAGAAATACACGATTCGAATTAATCATTTTCTGCTCTCTGAAGATTGAAAAACATGATGAAGTCTTCAAACTTCATTTATAATTTGGAAGTTTGGTTAAACTTGAGTTTATTTAACTCTTTAAGATTTTTAGAGTGATTTATAATTTGACATGGAAAGACTCTTTATTTAACAAAGAAAAAATTTCTACGTAACTTTTTTAACCTAACTTTTGTTCGTAACTATAAGGCGACAAAGTTATTATGTTTTCTTCACATAGTTTTTATATAGCAAATTTTATGATAACTTTGTTCGTGTTGTCTAGCAATTTTTTACATAACTTTATTTTGGATAAGCTTCTAAATAAAAAAAATGCTAATATAGTGTATAGAACAAAATAAAATGAAAACTCGTTCGTTCCATATTTTCGTTCCATATTAAGGCCCTGTTTGGAAGCACCCAACTAAAATTTAGCTAGCTAAAATTTCAGAGTTAAACTTTAGCTAGTTAAAAAGTCTCATAGCTAAACTTTAGCTAGGTGTTTGAATGCACTTGCTAATAGTCTCAGCTAAACTTTAGTTAGGTTTAGCTATGTTGAAATAGCTAAAACCAGCTAAATTTTAGTTAAAATTTTAGTTAGCATGTTTGGATGCAAGACAGCTAAATCTAGCTAGCTAAAGTTTAGTTGGTGCATCCAAACAGACCCTAAACTAAGACCATCGTTTGTGTAGGCAAAAACCGAAAAACAGAAAGTGGAACCGGCGGCCGCCTATGCTCACGTGGCAGCACGTAGACTTTGAGCAACGTTGGCGCCACACAAACATTCGCCGACGAGCGAGCGCTGTTGTCCTCCCTCTGTTGTCCCCGTAGTCGCCGACGACGAGGAGGAGGGAGCGCTAGAGGCGGGCGAGGTCGTCCATTGCTGGTGTGGTACTGTGGTAGTGGAAAAAGTCTACTTCAATTTTCACGAATATCTAATTTAAGTCTTTAAACTCTAAAATTGTCCCTCGACTTTTAAAATCGTTCGTATTATGGTCCGAGTGGTTTTTAACGGTGGTTTTGTTACGGTGACGATGATTTGCTATAGTAAAAGTGGTTTTCTCTTTTTTATTTTTATAGTGAGAAACGTCCACTTTAGGTCTCTCAATTTTCGTAAAAAAAAACTAATTTAAGTCTCTAAAATCTAAAATCGAGCAAAACATGTCCCTCAGTTTTTAACTGTGGTTTAATGTAGTAAAGGTAATTTTTTTTATTATTTTGGCTAATTATTTGAAAATCATAGTAAATTATAGAAAAAACATAAAATAGAAAATTCAAGTTTATTAGAGTTCACATGAGTAGATCTACGCAATAAATATATATAATAGTATAGTTAGTACAAACTTTTTGCTTTATTTATTTCGGCCGAATTTTTGAAAAAAAATATATAGTAATCTACATCGCGAATATATAATATAGGATGGTTTAGTACAAAGTTTTGATTCATTTATTTCTCCTGAATTTTTGAAAAATCTCTAATAATAAAGAACTAAAATTTCTCTCCCCCTATTTTTTATGGTCCGGCCCCTCTAACCAACTTTGTGAATGTAAATTTGTTATTGTTACACATATCCTATTTTATTTATGACATATTGACATAGGTTCTTGAGGTAACCTGTAGATTAGGAGTCCTAATCCGAATATATATATATCCAATCCTAATCCATCTCGATACATAGAAATAAAAGTATAAATTAACCTTTTTCCCTTCCGTATACGCGAATCCATCTACGTACTAGAAAAAGATATAAAAGTATAAATTAACCTTATTTTTGTTCCCTTCCGTGTGTGCGTCCCAAAATGCAACGTCTTTTTGTGTCTGCCGGTTAATTTGTTCGTTTCCAAATCAGTCTCTACCTTACTATGTCTGAACCTAAAAGACATCAGGAGGTTTCCTAATTTCTACATAAAAAAAGAATACCAATATCAGAAATTTGCATAAAC